>VZRS01015183.1:0-21989 GCA_013398055.1 Ifrita kowaldi
GGCCTGATTTAGGGCCTGATTTACACTTTGATTTAGAGGCTGATTTAGGGCCTGATTTAGGGGCCAATTTAGGGCTTGATTTAGGACCTAATTTGGGGGCTGATTTAGGGGATGATTAAGGGCCTGATTTGGGGCCTGATTTAGAGTTTGATTTAGAGGTTGATTTAGGGCATGATTTTGGTGCTGATTTAGGGCCTGATTTGGGGCTAGTTTAGAGTTTGATTTAGAGGCTGATTTGGGGCCTGATTTAGAGGTTGATATAGGGCACGATTTAGGACCTGATTTGGGGGATGATTTAGAGGTGGATTTAGAGGCTGATTAGGGCCTGATTTAGAGGCTGATTTGGGGCCTGATTTAGGAGCTGTTTTAGGGCTTGATTTGGGGGTGGATTTAGGGCCTGTTTTAGGGCCTGATTTAGAGGCTGATTTAGAGGTTGATTTAGGGGCTGATTTAGGGGCCAATTTAGGGCCTGATTTAAGCCCTGATTTGGGGGCTGATTTAGAGGTTGATTTAGGGCCTGATTTAGCAGTTGATTCAGGGCCTGATTTAGGGACAATTTAGGGGTTGATTTAGGGCCTGATTTGAGGGCGACTTAGAGGTTGATTTAGAGGTTGATTTAGGGACCAGTTTAGGGCCTGATTTGGGGGCTGATTTAGAGGTTGATATAGGGCCTGATTTAGCGGTTGATTTAGGGCCTGATTTAGAGGTTGATTTAGGGGNGGGGGTGGATTTAGGGCCTGTTTTAGGGCCTGATTTAGAGGCTGATTTAGAGGTTGATTTAGGGGCTGATTTAGGGGCCAATTTAGGGCCTGATTTAAGCCCTGATTTGGGGGCTGATTTAGAGGTTGATTTAGGGCCTGATTTAAGCCCTGATTTGGGGGCTGATTTAGAGGTTGATTCAGGGCCTGATTTAGCAGTTGATTCAGGGCCTGATTTAGGGACAATTTAGGGGTTGATTTAGGGCCTGATTTGAGGGCGACTTAGAGGTTGATTTAGAGGTTGATTTAGGGACCAGTTTAGGGCCTGATTTGGGGGCTGATTTAGAGGTTGATATAGGGCCTGATTTAGCGGTTGATTTAGGGCCTGATTTAGAGGTTGATATAGGGCCTGATTTAGCGGTTGATTTAGGGCCTGATTTAGAGGTTGATATAGGGCCTGATTTAGCGGTTGATTTAGGGCCTGATTTAGAGGTTGATATAGGGCCTGATTTAGCGGTTGATTTAGGGCCTGATTTAGAGGTTGATATAGGGCCTGATTTAGCGGTTGATTTAGGGCCTGATTTAGAGGTTGATATAGGGCCTGATTTAGCGGTTGATTTAGGGCCTGATTTAGAGGTTGATATAGGGCCTGATTTAGCGGTTGATTTAGGGCCTGATTTAGAGGTTGATATAGGGCCTGATTTAGCGGTTGATTTAGGGCCTGATTTAGAGGTTGATATAGGGCCTGATTTAGCGGTTGATTTAGGGCCTGATTTAGAGGTTGATATAGGGCCTGATTTAGCGGTTGATTTAGGGCCTGATTTAGAGGTTGATATAGGGCCTGATTTAGCGGTTGATTTAGGGCCTGATTTAGAGGTTGATATAGGGCCTGATTTAGCGGTTGATTTAGGGCCTGATTTAGAGGTTGATATAGGGCCTGATTTAGCGGTTGATTTAGGGCCTGATTTAGAGGTTGATATAGGGCCTGATTTAGCGGTTGATTTAGGGCCTGATTTAGAGGTTGATATAGGGCCTGATTTAGCGGTTGATTTAGGGCCTGATTTAGAGGTTGATATAGGGCCTGATTTAGCGGTTGATTTAGGGCCTGATTTAGAGGTTGATATAGGGCCTGATTTAGCGGTTGATTTAGGGCCTGATTTAGAGGTTGATATAGGGCCTGATTTAGCGGTTGATTTAGGGCCTGATTTAGAGGTTGATATAGGGCCTGATTTAGCGGTTGATTTAGGGCCTGATTTAGAGGTTGATATAGGGCCTGATTTAGCGGTTGATTTAGGGCCTGATTTAGAGGTTGATATAGGGCCTGATTTAGCGGTTGATTTAGGGCCTGATTTAGAGGTTGATATAGGGCCTGATTTAGCGGTTGATTTAGGGCCTGATTTAGAGGTTGATATAGGGCCTGATTTAGCGGTTGATTTAGGGCCTGATTTAGAGGTTGATATAGGGCCTGATTTAGCGGTTGATTTAGGGCCTGATTTAGAGGTTGATATAGGGCCTGATTTAGCGGTTGATTTAGGGCCTGATTTAGAGGTTGATATAGGGCCTGATTTAGCGGTTGATTTAGGGCCTGATTTAGAGGTTGATATAGGGCCTGATTTAGCGGTTGATTTAGGGCCTGATTTAGAGGTTGATATAGGGCCTGATTTAGCGGTTGATTTAGGGCCTGATTTAGAGGTTGATATAGGGCCTGATTTAGCGGTTGATTTAGGGCCTGATTTAGAGGTTGATATAGGGCCTGATTTAGCGGTTGATTTAGGGCCTGATTTAGAGGTTGATATAGGGCCTGATTTAGCGGTTGATTTAGGGCCTGATTTAGAGGTTGATATAGGGCCTGATTTAGCGGTTGATTTAGGGCCTGATTTAGAGGTTGATATAGGGCCTGATTTAGCGGTTGATTTAGGGCCTGATTTAGAGGTTGATATAGGGCCTGATTTAGCGGTTGATTTAGGGCCTGATTTAGAGGTTGATATAGGGCCTGATTTAGCGGTTGATTTAGGGCCTGATTTAGAGGTTGATATAGGGCCTGATTTAGCGGTTGATTTAGGGCCTGATTTAGAGGTTGATATAGGGCCTGATTTAGCGGTTGATTTAGGGCCTGATTTAGAGGTTGATATAGGGCCTGATTTAGCGGTTGATTTAGGGCCTGATTTAGAGGTTGATATAGGGCCTGATTTAGCGGTTGATTTAGGGCCTGATTTAGAGGTTGATTTAGAGGTTGATTTAGGGGGTCATTTAGGGATTAGTGTAGGGGCTGATTTAGAGGTTGGTTTAGAACCTTATTTAGAGGCTGATTTAGGGCCTGATTTAGAGGTTGATTTAGGGCCCAATTAAGGGGCTGATTTAAGGGCTGATTTATGGACTTGTTTAGAGGTTGATTCAGGGCCTGATTTAGGGCCTGATTTAGAGGTTTATTTAGGGCCTGATTTAGAGGTTGATTTGGGGGTTGATTTAGGGCCTCATTTAGAGGCTGATATGGAGACCGATTTAGGGCTTGATTTCGGCCCTGATTTGGGGGCTGATTTAGAGGTTGATTTAGGGCCTGATTTAGAGACAATTTAGAGGTTGATTTAGGGGCTGATTTAGGGCCTGATTTAGGGGTTCCATCTCTGGGCTCTCTGGAGCACACAAAGGCTCTCCAAGGAAGTCAGAACTCTCCTGCCAGTGCCTTTCCAGGATGGGGAGTTGGGAAGGAGCTGCCACTCCCAGGAGCTCAGGAATGGGCTGCTGGCTCTGGGGGGTTTAAGCAAAGACAAGGAAAAATACTGTAAAAATAATTCAGAAATCAATATAAAAGCAATGATTTTTAAAATCAGTATTTCAAAAATGGGATCCATCACCTCCAGCATCCACTGATTCGTAATTAAAGAGTTTCTGCTTTCCAGTGATGCCCCTTCCAGGTGCTCATCAACTGTGGGAACAATGGCGCTCAGGAGAAACCCTGGCCATGTTTTTATCCCAGGTTTTCCCCTTTGGATGTTTCCTGCCCATCTTCCCCTTTGGATTTTTCCTGCCCATTTTCCCCTGGCATTTTTCCTGACCATCTTCCTCCTTTTCATTTTCCCTGCCCATCCTCCCCCCTGGCATTTTTCCTGCCCATCTTCCCTTTGGCATTTTTCCCACCCATCCTTCCCGTTTGCATTTTTCCTGCCCATTTTCCCCTGGCATTTTTCCTGCTCATTTTCCCTTTGCCCTTTTCCTGCTCATTTTCCCCCTGCCATTTTTCCTGCCCATCTCACCCCTCGCATTTTTCCTGCCCATCTTCCCTTTGGCATTTTTCCCGCCCATCCTTCCCGCCTGCATTTTTCCTGCCCATTTTCCCCTTTGCTTTTTTCCTGCCTGTCCTTCCCCATTTCATTTTTCCTGCCCACTTTCCCCTGCCATTTTAACTGTCCATCTTCGCCCTGGCATTTTTCCTGCCCATCCTGCCCCTGACATTTTTCCTGCCCATTTTCCCCGTTGCATTTTTCCTGCCCATCTTCCCTTTGGCATTTTTCCTGCCCGTCTTCTTTTTTAGCCTCTCTAGGAATATTCCCTGCCTGGATTCTCATGGATTTCTAGAATTTAGCAACAGTTAAATAAACACAGCGGTCCCCACGTGTGTTTTATTTGTGAGCAGTGCAACATTATCCCAAACAAACCTGTTGCTTTTCCCTTTTTCTTTTACTGTTGGGAAAAACAGGTTTTTAAACTGATGGAGCCATTTTTCAAAGATTTTGTCTGATTTCTTGTGCTTGCACTTATCTTTCCCACAGTGTGAGCTCAGCTACACCTCATCACTGTCTGCTCATGTGACAGTGCCTGTGCTGATTTGTGACATTAATCTTTATAAAATACCAAGAATTTAATCAAATTCTTGTTTTGCAGTCTTTTTTTTTTTTTTAATTCTATCCCTTCTTGGTGGAAAGTGTCCGTGCATTTATTAAGGAGAACGTGAAGCTTCCTCCTTTAGATGAACACACAGAGGGAAAGCAGTTCCATTTTTGCCTTGATACCATAATAATTGCCATAATAATTGCAAACCTTTTTAGAAATGTCATTTTCTGGAGCAGAAAACGTGTTTATTTTATGGCTGGGTTAGCCTCAGCAATGGATGTAAAAACAATGCTATATTTAGATTTTATGATAATAAATATAGAGCACCAGCATGTGTATAAACGTTTTCTTTTTCCCTTGGGAATGAAGGAGAGGGAGGGGGAAAAAAACCTCTAACAACTTCTCTGGGCCTAAAATTCAAGGAAAAATTCCACTTCAAAGTGTCTGAGTGGCTCAAGAGGGGAATCACAGCGCAGTAGTTTCTCTTGCACTGGCTCATCACGGCGTTGGATGCAGTTGAAGGAAAACTTTGCATGAGCAAAGCCTCACCCAGCAAATCAAACTGGCTGAGTGCGAGGGAGCAGCTTTGAAGGGACCACCTACCACAAACATTATTCCAAAAGCCGGAATTCTTACCACGAGCATCCAGGGAGTCGATGATAAACAGATGAGGCAGCCAGCAGAAATTTCACAGAGTTGTAACTTTAACTTTCTGCATGTGTTGAAGAAATCAGGCCTTTAAAAGAGCGGCGGAGCTGTTTGTTATTAACATCATTTTGGTTCTATTCACAGCACCCAGCGCTGGCCTGACCCACTCCATGTTCCCCCTTCCAGCTTCCTTTACTCAAATACAATTTTATTTTTGCTGCTCACTGCTTGAATCACAGCCAGCAGGCTGCCCACGTTATTTTGTCATCTTTTATTCTCCTCACGGCAAATTTCCAGGTGTTTTTTGCTCTGGGAACAAACAAATGGCAGCAGCTGCAATGGGAATTTGGGCATTAAATAGTCCCAGATTGGCTTTTTCTTCTGCCTTCCTCAAACCTGTCCATCATTTTCTGCCTCCTCCAGTTTTAGAAATTGGTGACAAATTTATAAATGAGCTCAGCAGCTCAAGCACCAGTTGAGTGAGGCTTAAGAGCAAAGCTCAGCTCATCCCCACGATCTGTTTGGGGTCAGATTGAAGCAGGAATCTGGAGCGTGACTTTGGAAATGCCAACGAGCTTCACATCCATCACTTCATCACATCAGGAGCCATGCATGGAGGATATTTATGGTAAGAACAAAAAAAAACCACACCAAACCCAAACATATTTTGCTGGCTGGAAAAATCCTGGAATGGTCAGAAAAAAAGGCACCACCTGAAAAATGAGGGCAGTGAATGTCTCAGGCCACATCACACAGCAAAATAATGATAAATAAAGAAGTGGCCATCTTGTGGACAATGAGGTTTTGGTGCTTGTGGTGGGACACTTAAGCTCCTCTCCATAAATATTGGGAGCTTTGGACTGATCTGAGGGTCTAACATCTCCTTTGGGAATTTAATTTGTGTTTCTGACAGCAAATCCCGGATTTTTCTGTACCTGAGGCACCTTCACTGTTCAATATCAGGGAACCTGCATTTTGAGTTAGGAATTGATCAAATCCAAGGAGTTCATTGTCCAAGGACACTCGGGGTGCCTGTGCCCTACTCTCTTCCTGTAGAATCTTCTCGAAAAAGCCTTTCTCCCCTATCCCTAATTTGGGAAGTGCATGAACACCACAGATCCATGGGCACGGATGGATACCCCAAACCCCATCTTGGAATGGCCACCCCTTCCCCCACCTCCATGTGTCCCAAACCAAAATGAGCTTGGATGGCGTTTCCTAAGGAAAATCCCCTGTGCCAAGTGGTGGTGCAGCATGGGAGAAATTTGGGGAGGAAAAAAAAAAGGCAATAAGCCGAAATCCAGGGAATTTCATGGCTGAAACCCCAACCATTGTTGCCCAGAGAAGCTGTGGCTGCCCCTGGATCCCTGGAAGTGTCCAAGGCCAGGTTGGACGGGGCTTGGAGCACCCTGGGATAGTGGAAACACCCATGGCAGGAGGTGGAATGGGATGGGCTTTGAGGTCCCTTCCCACCTCAACCACTCAGCGATTCTGGGATTCACCCCCTACACCTCCAACCTCACCTCGCAAAGAACAAGGAGCCAACCCCAGGGGAGCTTTTGGGATGCTCCATGACCCATCCAAGCAGAACTGAAATGGTGACAGCATTTTGGGGTGGTGGCCAAGTCTTTCCCTGTTGGGATCCCCAATATCAGGGTTGGGAACCGGACACCTCAAGTTCCATGATGGGATTTAGTTTGGGTGCGTGCTCATCCAGACTTAGACAAAAGGATCCTTGGGAGGAATCTGTTCATCAATAACCTCTCATCTCCATTCATCCCTAAATATTTCATGTGCACCCTGCAGAACTGCCAGAGAGCTGATGCTGAAAAATGTGGAGCAATTCCCGGGAGCTGCCGGGCACACGCAACCCCCGGAAGTCCCTCCGCAATTCCCAAATAAACAGAATTATTCCAATCCAAAGCAGGGATCAACCTGAGCCAGCTCCCACCCTGTGCTATTTGCATCCTGCTGCGTTCAACTCCAGATCCCAGTTTTTGGTAAACTGAGATTGGGAATGATTGGAGCGGGCTGGAGCTTGGCTGGCAAAGCTTGGGTAGGGATTTCCTGTTCCTGTTATCCAGCTGCTTTGGCGTTTGTCAGAGGAGCTCATGCAGCAGGATTTCAGCAGGAGACACCTTCGGGCTGGGAATTCTGCAGGAGAGCGAGGTGAGGATCCATGCTGAGCCCTGCTGCTGCTGGGAGCTCCGGATGCATCCGTGATGGATGGGCTCAGGATTGGGATGGGGCCTTTCCAGTCCTTCCCTCGGGCATCCAATCCATATTAGACAGAGCCAAAACTTTGTTTTCCAAGACAACCTCCCCAAAATATAAATATCCATCTACAGTTCTGGACATTAATCTTGGTCTTGTTGTGTGCAACAAAATAATTTGCATTTTTTCCTGACTTGCAAAAAAAAATGGTGATCAGGGACTCATGGAGTCAGTAAGGTTGGAAAAGACCTCCAAGATCATCAATCCAAGCTTTGACCAATCACCCCCATGGCCACTAAACCATGAAGGGCCACATCTACTCATTTTTGGAACCCTTCCAAGGATGATGAATCCGCCCCTTCCTGGGCAGCCCAGTTCCATTGTCTGACCTCTCTTTCCATGGAGAAATTTTTCCTAAATGCTGGGAAGTGATGCAGGGATGGATTGGTGGGACAAGAGGACATTTCTTTCCTGAAATTCCAGGAGCTGGAGAAAAACCAGCAAGCCCTGACATGAAACACCCGGCAAGAACAGGATTTCCCATGGGAGGCTCCCGAGGTGTCGGCCCCGCCTCTTGATGATGCCACAGTCTCACCTTTAGGGACTCAAAGCATTCCTGGGCTGCTCATCAAGGTGGATTTAATGTAATCATCTTTTCACTCCTATGCTTTCATTCAGTTTTCTGCTTGAAGAGCAGGAGAAATCCTATTTCACCAAAAAATATTTTAAAAAATTTTTAAAAAATTAAAAATAAAATAAAAAAATTTAAAAGCCCAACAAAACAAAAACAACTTTTAATTTTGGGGGAGGATTTTGTTTTAATTAATTGTGATGGAACACCTGATGCAGTAAATGAAGAGAGAGCACATCTAGGAGTGAAAAATACAAACCCTATGTTATAAAGTAGGGTTTTATTGGGAATAAATAAATTATATTAATAAGTAAATTTGGGGCTATTCAGCCTGGAGAAAAGAAGGTTGTGTGGAGACCTCACAGCTCCTTCCAGGCTCTGAAGGGATACAGGGAAACTGGAGAGGAGCAAATCATCAGGAACTGGAGTGGTGGGACAAGGGGGAATGGGTTCAGACTGAAAGAGGGGAAATTTAGGTTGGCTATTGGGAAGGAATTGTTCCCTGGGAGGGTGGGCAGGCCCTGGCACAGGGTGCCCAGAGAAGCTGTGGCTGCCCCTGGATCCCTCGAAGTGCCCAAGGCCAGGCTGGACACTGGGGCTTGGAGCAGCCTGGGACAGTGGAAGGTGTCCCTGCCCATGGCAGGGGTGGCACTGGATGGGCTTTAAGGTTCCTTCCAACCCAAACCCTCCCATGATTCTGTGATTTTATGGATCAAACTCTGCCTTGAATCCTTGACCATCTTCCTCCTCCTCACCCAGAGCTGCCAGAGGTGTGAGCTGTGCTTCACAGGATGATTCTCTGTCCCCTTCTTCTCACAGTAACTCCACCACGACTTTGTTTGGGAGCAGTCCATGGCTAAATTGAAGCACAATTCCCAACCCTTCCCTTTTCTCTCTACCAGCCACAGGGCCAAGTTTCACGTTCAGTGTTAAAACGCGGCCAAAACCCCAACGCTGTCACCGTGGGAGAGCCTTGGGCAAGTGGACATGGCTGGTGAGGAGTCAGATAATTACAGGGGTCAATTCCACTGAAAAGCTCAGAACCGAAACCATTCAGGCCACGGTGGTTTCTGGGACACGGGAAACGAGGAAGGGCTGGCTGCAGGGACACGGCTTTGGGAAGGAGGGCTGCATATCATTCCAGCCTCAGCACACCCAACGTGCTGCTGTTTGTGTGGTCTCTTCCCCAGTGCAAGGGTGGAAGAGCTTTCCTAGACAATTCCTGAGGTGCAGAAATGGGGGAAAACACCTGGAATGTCCCTTCCAACAATGCATGGATTTTGTGTAATGCACTTAACTACTTTTGCTTTAAAATATTGGGGTTTTTCCCCCTCCTAAACTGCCATGTCCTCCTCCAGTTAAGCCACAGTGACATGGACAAGACCAAGCCTTGGTGATCGTGGGACTACAGCAGATGTTTTCTGGGGGTCTTGAGTTGGGAGGGAAAAGGTGGCTTGGAAATAAGGGCAGGATTCCCATATTCCCATATCCTAGTCCCATATCCTGGATGCAGACAGAGGAAAAGGCTTCTCTCTTCTTGCTAGACAGCTCTATAAACCTTTGCCAGTGAATCCTTGAAATCCACCTTTCTATCCCAGCAAAGCCTTGGAAAAGCTTTGCCTGCTGTGTGCCAGAGCAGAGTTGGATTGGAAGCTTGGAATGGTGTGTGGGCAGGGGCTTGGGGTTGCCATTCTCCCAAAAATCGAGCCCTGTTTCCACCCTCCTCCCACTCCACACACGGCTTCAGGGAACGGGAGATCGTGCCAGAGGCTGATGGATGGTCCCCATGATGTTGAGGAGGCCACTGTGTGCTGCTGCTTCCAGGCTGAGGCAGCAGGAACAGTTAAAAGCAGATAAAAATTAGGGAGTGATGATGGGAGAGGCTCTGCTGGGAGCTGGAAGGAAAATAGATTGGACTGGAGCAGAGAGTGGCAATCAAGGAGTTCTTGGGATGCCTCTGACCACTGGTCCTGAAGTCGTGCACCATGAGCTGAACCAGGAACCAAATCCAACCCAAAAAAATTTGTGGGGCCACCAAGCTGGAGTTGAGGAGGGCACCTGGAGCTGAACCCACCTGTCAAAGCCCCGAGGTGAGACCTCACCGCCCAGCTGGAGGTACAAGGCACACAAACACACGCGTTCCTCGACGTGCAACACCCAGCCCTCTTTTTTCGGTCAACCCCCTTCAAAAAATCCTCACTTTGAGTGCCTGTTTTGCCAGACTGCGAATCCTCTCAGCACACCAGGGCTGGCTCCTCGTTGGGGGATAACCACAAGCCAATTAGAAGTTAAATTGTTGAGCACTCTGCATCTAATTGAAGTCTCTCCTTTCTGCCCACTATTTTTAGTGCTTGGCCCGAGCTGCAGCTCCACGTAGGGTATAATCATGTTTATTTAAGAGCCATGTGTACCTCAGTGAGAAAAATAAAATCCAGCAGGCAGGGCTGTTTTTTTTACCAAATAGACATGGGTGGGTGGTAGAGGTCAGGTCTAGACTGCTCTGTGTCTCTTGCTGTCCCCATCTCCCATCAGGACACATCCTTTTCACCCTAAAGCTGTGCCTGAAACGTGTTCAACGTGGAATGCATTTCCCCTGCTCTTTTATGGTCATTTATTGTCACTTATGATATTTTCTTCATCCTTTTCTACGTACAGAGCAGTGACAAGAGATTCTGGTTGTGCTGGAGCAAATAAAGGGGTAACAGAAGATAAAAAAGCGGGAGAAGGCGCTGTGAGCCAGCCCTGAGCAGCCTCCCCTCTTCCCTGGGCAGCTTGCAGGGGTTGGGGGATGATCCCAGGGATTTAAGAAGTGATTCTAAGGCCAACAACAAAGTCATGGTGTTGGGAGTTTTTGGGAAGCCTCCAGCGATGGGAAGCAGAGAAAATGGTTCTTCGACAGGAGTTTTCAGTGTCTGGGCTCTAAAGACTGGTGGGACTGGGATGGGACAACCTCAGCATCTTGAAAGTGAAGAAATTTTTGTCTGGGCTTGATGGGCCAGGAAAGGTGGAAGGAGAAAGCAGGACAAGGAACAAAATCCCATCAAAAATACAAGAATAGGACTTTTCTAACCACTTTTTGAGTGGTCACTTGGTTTGTTCAGCTTGGAGAAGAGAATGCTGAGGGGAGACCTCATTGGGGTCTTCAAGGTCTTCAACATCCTCCTGAGGGACAGCACCCAGGGAATGGCTGGAGCTGGGCCAGAGGAGGTTTAGGGGGGGTATCAGGGAAAGGTTCTTCCCCCAGAGGGTGCTGGGCACTGCCCAGGCTCCCCAGGGCATGGGCACGGCCCCGAGGCTGCCAGAGCTCCAGGAGGGTTTGGACAGCGCTGCCAGGGATGCCCAGGGTGGGGTTGTTGGGGTGTCTGGGCAGGAACAGGAGCTGGATCCATGATCCCTGCGGGTCCCGTCCGTGGTTCTGTGACCATACAAGGGTGAAGAGCAGTAATCAGGGCAGAACAGGGAACATCACGATCCCATGGATGCGTGCTGGGATCCAGAGCAAATTCCAAACATGAAGCTCAGCCTGAAGGATGAGGGTGGGAGAGCTCAAGAACTCTGAGGTTGCAAAAGAAGCTCTGGCTCTGACGAAACCCCCCCCACCAGTCATCCCAGTAAAGATAAGGAGGCAGATAAGGAGGCCAACTTGTGCCTTAAAAAGCTCTGTCTGTACCACCACTGCTCCTGGTGACCTCATCAGCTTCTCTCCCTCGAACACCCCACAGAAGTAAACAAAAACAAAGGCCCAGCAGGATCCCGTGCTCTCCTTGTTCTTGGCAAAATCAGATTTTTCTGATGCATCTCTGTTTTATCTAAACCCGGGGAACAGCTCACGTGCACACCAAGCCATGCTGGGAAGAAAATAGTGGGGTTTTTATTTTCCTTCGGGAATTTTGCTTACATTCCGCTTTCTCACCCCAGCAGGGATTTGAGCTTGTGTCAGTGAGAAGCCATAAATTTTATTTTAAAAATGATTTATCCTCTCTCAGCAGCCCTGCAAAACATAAACTCAGTACTAAACCGAACCCAGCACCCTTTCTAAATTACAGACCTGGAAAGATCCACCTCGGGACTTCTCCTAAACAGAGGAGCACATGGTCCTTATCTTGTGTCACAGGATTAGCTGCGAGGTGCCCAGTGTCGACTTGAAAGGGACTAGAACTGCATTGACAAGGAGGAAATTGAAATACGTGCAAAAGTGACGGCCTGAGGGTCAACAGGACTGAAAGGATAAACGAAAAAATGGAGGTTGAGTTACCCAAACACTCCTGGAAAATCCATTTCTCTTTGGAACCAGCAGATGTGAGCTGCAGTCTTCCCATTTTAATGGCAGTGGAGGTTCTGAATTAGGCTGTAAAAGGTGTTCAGGCCTAAGGGTCCGTGGCAACGGTGAAAACTCCAGCTTTGAAAGGCTTTTGCTGTACTAATTTTTAATTTAATTACATCCACAAGTTAAGAGAGAGTCAGATCTAAGGAAGGATCGAGATGCCCGGGTAAGAAGGGCTTGGTTTCCTCAGCCATTTCTGGCACAAGAAGTTGAAATTAACCACCAGGAGCATGATGCCATCTCCAGGGGGGCCCAAACCCTCCTGGGAGCTGGGGGCTGCTGGGGTTGCCCAGCCAGGCTGGCACCGGCGCGGCGAGCAGGACGCCACCACCCACGGGACACGTGAACAGCGCTCTGTGCACCATCAGGAGCTTCACGGGACAGGACTTGGCCTTTTCCCAAGGCCAGGGAGTTCAGCAGTGCAGAGACGTGATCTGCAGGCAGCAAACATGGGAACAAAATCCAGCCGGCACCTGGGGTTGCTCAACAGCACAAAGCGCGGCGCCAGACGGCTCAGGGGCCTGGGGTGGTCACCGCTCCCTCGCTGCCACTGGAGTCACAGACAGCGACCTCCAGGATAGCACCCGGCTGCAAATTCCACAGGGAAACCAGTTTTTAAGGAGCAGTGAAAGCTGGGAGAAGGTCAGCTCAGAGGGAACTGGGGCATTTTAAAGGGCCCTGGTAGCAGGAGGACTCATAAACCCAACGGGATACAAACAAATCCATGGAGGTGGCAATAGGAGAACAGGAACCCTACAGGAATTCCTTCCCTGGGAGGGTGGGCAGGCCCTGGCACAGGGTGCCCAGAGCAGCTGTGGCTGCCCCTGGATCCCTGGCAGTGCCCAAGGCCAGGCTGGACATTGGGGCTTGGAGCAGCCTGGGACAGTGGAAGGTGTCCCTGCCCATGGCAGGGGTGGCACTGGATGGGCTTTGAGGTCCCTTCCAACCCAAACCTTTCCATGATGGTTCCTTGCTCCTTGTTTTAAAAAAACCCCCCAAAAACTAAACCCCAAACAACCTTGATGGATTTTTAAAGGGATCCAGACAAGCTCTACAGGTCAACTGGAAGCCTCTTTTCCCAACACAATACTTTGGCTGAAAATTAAATGATATTTTTAAAGAACATGATCTCTAAACCAAAATTATTATGAGAGAAAATTTTAAATGCATGGGACTTGAACAGAAGAAAGGGATTTCCCCTCCCTGTTGATCACGCTGGCTGATATGGGTTTCAGAATAGAGCCAGGGAAGTGCTAAATGGGTTTTCTCCAGGAACCCATCCCACCTCTCCACTCCAGCATCTCCTCTTAGCGTGGTGGGACCTCTGCCGCCCCTGCCACCTTTCAGGGACATGGAACTGGTGCTGTCCCCAGCCCCTGAGCGCGTGGGACAGCAGAAAATCCGACAGCAGGGGTTAAACTGCAGCAATAATTTGGGTACAAGGGCTTCCCTTTGGCATTCCTGCTGCTTCCTGGTGGCTCAGCCAGGCCAGCTCCTGCCAGCGGGCACTGCCAGCCTTCTGATGGAATTAAGGTTAGCTTGGGCAAAGGATCCAGCTCTGGAATGGCGTTACCTGGGAGGAGAGGAGATCACCGGCACGGGGACAGGTTTTGTGGTGTCCCAAGGCCCCATGTGCCTCGCCAAGGAGGAGCTGGAAGATCTCCCCAACACTTGAGGGGACAAAACACTTCAATACTGCCCATAATGGTGCCTTGCCTCGCCAGGGGGAAGCTGAGACATGGTGCACAAATAAACCTTCTCTAAAATCCCCACAAATGCTCTGGGACAAGGCTGGGTTTGAGCAGGACTGAAGGTGTTGGCCCCACCCAGCCTGGGGACAGAGAGGCTGGGCTCAGCCAGGACCATGCAAATCAGGTTGGAAAAGGCCTCCAGAATCCCAGAATCCACCCTGTGCCCGATGCCCACCTTGTCCCCAGCCCAGAGCACTCAGTGCCACCTCCAGCCCTTCCTTGGACACCTCCAGGGATGGGGACTCCAAAGCTCCCTGGGCAGCCCCTGCCAAGGCCTGAGCAGCCTTTCCAGGAGGGAATTCTTCCTGAACAAAAGCAGGGTACACACCAAAACCCTGACAGGCTTCAAATTGAGAAGCTGTTTCCTGCAGAATGGATCTGTGGTTTGGGCTGGAAACTCAGAAGTCTGTGAGCTCCAGTGGTGCATGGAATAAAGGCCTGGTGGGAACCAGTGCCGGGCTCTTCCCTCCCCTCCTCTCCAAGAACATCCCAGGCTGTGCTGTGCAAGGAGCAGGGATCCAAATAGGGGCAGGACCTGGGCTGGCCGCTGCCATCGATCATCCCTGCCCGGGCTGGGCCGCAGCCAGGAGGGGCCACGTTCCTGGGATGGTCATTGATGGGCAGCAGCGCTGCTGGCCTGGCCCCAAACCCACTCATGGGAGAGGGCTGGGACAGCAAAGCCACCGAGCTAGGGAGGGATCAGCTCATCCTCAGGGAGGAGGGGCAACTTGGGGCCCCAGGGACATCCTCACACAGCTTGGGGTGCCCCAAACCTGCAGGGAGCTGCTCACACACCCTGGGGCCACCCCAAACCACCAGAGACCTGCTCAGACACACTGGGGCCACCCCAAACTGGCAGGGACCTCCTCACACAGCTTGGGGTGCTCCAAACCACCAGAGACCTGCTCACACACTTTGGGCCCACCCCAAACCTGACAGGGACCTGCTCACACAGCTTAGGGCCACCCCAAACCACCAGGGACATCCTCACACAGCTTGGGGACATCCCAAACCTGCAGGGAGCTGCTCACAGGGCCTGGGGACATCCCAAACCATCAGGGACATCCTCACACAGCTTGGGGCCACCCCAGACTTCGAAACCATCCCCACTCAACAAAGAGATGTTAAAGTGAATTAAATTAAAATCATTCTGGTTTGGATTTGTTGTTCTTTGCGTGAATCCAGTTGTTCAGAAAGAGAAGACTGAGGTCCAGGACTTCCAGGATTATCCAACTTCTTCCCAAATTGGGATTTTCAAGGGCCACCTGCACTGGCTGTAAAGCTACAAACCGCCCCTATAAAGGAATGGAAAATAGAGAATTAAATAAGGTAAATACTGGGCAGAAATACTTTCATTTGTGGCTCTCAGGATTAATTAAACAAAAAAAAAAAAACAAACCCAAACAAAACAGAGCAAGGGAACCAATCTTAGGATGTATCCTTCAACACTTTTGGTTAATGCCATAAAATCCATACCTCGGGATGGAAAAAGCCTTAAAAATCATTGAATCCTTTCCTGATTGATGGTGGCCCCGGTGGATTTTAAACCCAGGTCCATAAAGCCCAGAAATATTAAGCCAGGCACAATAAAATCAGGTATTTCATTGGTTTATTTTATTTTTTTAATCAAAGCACATCCACCTGAACACAAGAGCGGCTGAAGACAACCTGAGCTGCCACAGGAAGATGGACCTGAGATCACCTCAGCCCACCCCCTGCCATGGGCAGGGACACTTCCCACCGGAAAAATCCCTCGTTCCTCTCCAAATCAGCATCTAGCACCAAGGATGTGTTTCAGAGGAGGGTTTGGTTTAAAATTATAAATAAATAAATAAATAAAAAGGGACCAACACTTCCCTGTGGCTCTGCCAGCAGCCCTGGATCACCTCCTCCTCAACGAGGCCTTAAGGAGCCAGAATCCAGGAAAAACGAAATTAATAATTAAATAATCATTGCATTATTATCTCCCGGCTCCAGACACTTCCAGAAGGATCCTTCCCGGTGCCCACAATCAGCATTTAGGAATTCTCTCACCAGTCATCGCCCCCCAGTCTCCCTCTTCCCTGAACTCCCCGTGTCCCCAGGTGACTCCGGCCGGGAGTTTTTATTTGTGGCCCCCATTACCCGACCTGGAGAGCGCTGGGTTTGTTCTGAGCCGGACACTGCAGCTCCTCCTTGCATTGGGAGCCACAAAAATAACCCCAGGCACGTCCTGAGCAGTGTTTACAGCCCTCCCGACATCTCCTCCCTCCCTCTGGCACCTGGGAGATGCCAAATTTTCCTGGGAACACGCTCCCACCTCCTCACCCCGTTTTCCACAGCTCTGTGCTTCTGGAGTTGCAGTATTTTGTGGGTTGCCTGCCGGGATTTTGATCGGATTGGATGTTCTCAGAGGTTTTTCCAGCCTTTACGAGTCCGGGTTTATTTTTTTCCCAGATTTATCTATCCTGACTCCGTGTCACCTATGGATTTAATACCAAAAAGTAAAATAAGAGGTGGTGAAAGCTGTAAAGCCCGAATGCCAGTGCCTATCCTTGAGGGATACATCATTCCCTCCTTCCGCCACGGCAACAACCCTTTATTCCCGTGTCCTGCTCCCAGTTATGTCCAAAAAAAGGAGAAAACGTTTGGGGTTTTGCAGCAGCTTCACCCCTTTGCTGTGCCCACCTCCCGGTGGCATCCTTTAACCCCTTCCGGACTGGCACAGCGCCACTTCCTCACGGAAAACCCACCCCACAACACCCATCCATCCCCCCAGAGCTGCTTCCCGTTCCTCACCCCATACCTGGGATTAAGGGAAATCCCCGCCAGATTTTAACTTCTCTTTCCTCACCCCACACCTCAGATCTGGGGGGAAAACCCCGCCAGAGTTTAACTTCCCTTTCCTCACCCCACACCTAGGATTGAGGGAAAACCCTGCCAGATCTTAACTTCCCTTTCCTCACCCCACACCTCGGATTTGGGGGAAAACCCCGCCGGAGCTTAACGCGCCCTCACAGCCGAGCCAAGCCTTTCATCAGGCCGTGCCCATTTAAATGCTGATGGTTTTAATTGTCCCTAAAATCACCTGCTAATGGGTCCCTCCCTCCGCCAGGGCTGGATTAGAGGCTCTGCCCAGGAGTGCCCTCCGTAAGCATCCCGGTTATCCTCACCCCCTCTTAAGGTGTTAATTAGGGACACAAGTCCAACTCTGAGGGAGGGGAAACAAAGCTACTTGAGAGAAAAAGGGAATAAACATCCCTTTGGATTAGCAGGGATGTGTTTGAAGGGCACGGGGAACCCACACCTTCCACCTGGACCACCGGGATGCGCCGCTTCCCCTCCCGAGGGAGATCAAGGTTTGCTCGGCCGAGCGCGCAGTTGAAAGGCTGGGGACAAAGAGCAGCTCCCGCAGGTGGGTGAGCTCCCCCCGATCCCCCCCCAAAAAAGGCGGCCCCAAACAAACCCCAAAGCCACCCCAAAAGCTCGGCGTGTTGCGTTACAGCCGCAAAGGTTTTCACCTGCTCCCTGTGTCTCATCTGCCCGAGCTGAAAGGGGCAGGGTTCTGCTCTGTGTCAGGAGAGGGGAGGATAAAAAAACCCGGGATTTTTCCCTTTTAATGCCTGTGGGTGGATTTTTGTAACCCTTTCTTGCTCTGTGTGAGGTTTTGCTCCTCACATCAGCGTTTTTAGGGGCGTTTAGTTTTAAGCGCGGTGTGAAGATCAGTGGAAGAGAGGAGGGTGTGAGCATCTGCTTTAAACGATTATTTAAAAATAAAAGGGGTATTTCTGTGCGACATTTCGGGGTGAAAGTGGTTTCTGAAAGAACTGAGGAAGAAAAATGAGAAGAAAACTCATTTCTTCCCAAACGACAGCAAAAGCTGCGCCGTGTCCCATCCTCCCTCCTTGGAAGCTGAGTTCCTTTATGCCATTGCTGTCCCCGGCTGCAGCAGAGAGGGGCTTTCCCATCACCCGTCTCCTCGGGATCTGCATCCACAGCGCAGGAAAAATCATCTCGGGAAAAGCATGGAGGGATTCCATTTTCCCTTCAAACCATCCGTGTTTATCCAGCCCCTGGAATCCTGGGGCTGGTGGGTCTGGGGAGCTGCTTTGGTATTTTCAGCTGAGAGGTGCAGAGGAAGAGCCCAGAAAGGGCTGAAAAACCCCAGAGCCCCTTCCAGGACCTAAAGGGGCTCCAAGAGAGCTGGAGGGGGACTTGGACAGGTGGAAATGGCTTCAAACTGCCAGAGGGCAGGGCTGGATGGGATATTGGGAAGGAATTGTTCCCTGGGAGGGTGGGCAGGCCCTGGCACAGGGTGCCCAGAGCAGCTGGGGCTGCCCCTGGATCCCTGGCAGTGCTCAAGGCCAGGCTGGACACTGGGGCTTGGAGCAGCCTGGGACAGTGGAAGGTGTCCCTGCCCATGGCAGAAGCCGTTATGGGATGGGCTTTATGGATTTCTGTGATTATAAATACTAATATTGAACTCCACAGAGCTTTGTGGAAGGTCTTCCAGCCCTAAAAGCAGGAGCAGCGAGCACACCAGAGGTGCCAAATCTCTTCACCCACCAAAACCCGCTTTTACTGACTCTCCCCTTGCTCAGGGGCTTTTCCTGGCTTTTTGGAGGGCATAATTTCCTTAGGGAGGAGGAGACCGGCGGGGGAAGTGCATCCCGAGCGCCTTTCCCAGCAGGGGTCACTGGTTCGTGTGTCAGGAGCTGGAGCTGGGGGTTTCTCCCTGTCTTCCCTCCGCGTTCAGAGCAGGAGATCCAGACCGCACTCACCAACCAGCCCAGACACAGAGGCTCCACGCATTCCATTTTTTCCCAAGTTTTATATTCTCCACTTCCCACCAGCCCTTTTCCTTGTTGTTACTGGGTTGTTTGCGGGCTCGCAAAGAATCAATTCAGGCGTTTCTGATGAGGAGAACCTGTCCCTGTCCCTGCGGGGAAGGATCCGGGAGGGGCCGCGGTGATGCCGCCTGTTTATTCCTCAGGGAATCCCACCGCCCCCCGCCCGCCTTCCAGGTGCCTTCTCCCTGTACTAGGGACACGAGCAGCCTTGGCTTCTGCCTCCCCATCACCACACTTCCAGGGCTCAGGGGCTCTCTATCCCCATTCCTGGGCTGCTCAGGGAGTGATTTGACTTCCTAGGATGATGCAGACCTGAGGTGGGTTCAGGTTCTGGGGGCAGAACCAAGGGAAGGCTGCAAATCCCTCCCAACAGCCACGGGGTCACATTCTCATGGGTTTTTCCCTAAAGGATGTTTCTAAATCCAGTTTCTTGGGGCTTTACCTAAAGGACAAACCCTGAAAGCCCAAAGGGGGCAGAAATGGGAAGAGATCCTGACTGCTGGTGTGGTAAAGGGGGAGAGGAGGGAGTAAAACCCAATCAAACCACTGGTTTTGGGAATCTATCCCTGAAATGAATTATTCTGGGGATGTCCATGGTAGCATCCACCCTGCTGGGCGCAGAGCAGGGGACACAGGTACAACCAGCTCTTCAGAGGTCCCTCAGTGCTGACCCGAGCTCCTCTTGCCTCAGAACAGCTGCTGAAAACGCTCTTCTGTCCCTCTCCAGGCCGGGAGGGTGAAGAACGTCAAGGCACAAGAAGCATTTTTGGTTCACGCAAGGACAGGTGCGGAGATGGCCAAGCTGAGCAAAACACAATGGAGAGGTGGAGAGCAGGGATGTGCCAAAGCTGAAACGGTGTTTAACGCACCACGAGGGTGTTCTTCCCTGCCTGCAGAGGTGTCAAAGCCGTGCTGTGGCCTCTCAAACCCTCTGGAGAAAAAGCCCTGACCCTACTGGCAGTGCTTTAAATGTCCTGGGGATAAACTATGGCACTGCTCATGACAGATCTGAATCCACCTGAACAGCTCCTGATGCTTTTCTTAGCCAGGGACCTTCATTTTATCATGGCCAGGTCCCTTCATCACCCCAGTGCCACTGACTCCTACTGGGGATAACGTTATCATGCAAATAAAATCATTGTATTAATTAATTATGGGCATTGTGCAATCATTTTTTTTTAAGTACAGTTTTTAAAAGTACTTTAAATCTTTTTTTTTTTTTTAATTTTCACAGTCTTGCACGATGATTCAAGCTAAAACTCCAGCCTCTGAGTCGGGAACTCTTTCAGGGGCTGCTTCAGCCTCCAGCCCGTGCTGTGACTCCAGCAAAAGCTGCTCCACAGAGACTTAAAGGGTGGATTGAGGTGGTTTAAGGACCATCAGTGTTTTACCCTCCGGTTTGGGGGAGTTTGGGCTGTTCTCAGCCAGTCCCTGAGCTGGAAGGAAGTTGGGAATGATCCCTTGAACGTTTGCCTTTTCCGGGGTCTCCTCCCTCCTTTCCATTTTCTGTGCCTGGCACCGCCAGGCTCCTGGCAGAGCTGCAGGGGGCTGGTGTTCCAGAGTCCCGTGTTCTCCAGGGAATTAAATACCCTAAGGAGGCAGCACCAACCCCAAAGGCTCCAAACGCCCACGAGCAGGCAGCAGTGAAGGGATGCTCCCCTACACGGGGCCCTCGGAGCCCCCCAGGGCTGTGCAGGGGTGCAAAGCACTTTGGGGTGTCCAGGGAAGGTTCCACCGTGGGTTTGCAGCCCGAAGCCCTTCCCCAGGCTGCAGGGAGGCTGAGGGCAGCCGGCCAGGGGCCAGCACTGCACCTGCAGCCCCACGCTTCCCCCTCACCCACACTCACAGCCCCCTGAAATAGGGGGGCAGCTGAGGGGTGGGGAAAAAACGCGTGCTCGCAGCTTTCCCTCCCTCCACGCCATCCCAAAAGGGTGAAAAGCCGCAGGAACGAGCTGCAAAGTGGAGGGAAATATAAATCTTTATTGTGCACGGAGTAAGGGTTGGGCGGTCGAGAGCGGCAGCAGCCGTGGCTGGTCCAGCACAGCCCCTCCAGCGATCCTTCACTCCCTCCTCCCTCCCAAACCAGGGAGAGGGATTCTGCTGCCAGCTGCCCTTCCCAGAGCCCCAGCCGCGCTGCCCATCCTCCGTTTGGTGGCCAGAGGGCATCAGTGGCTCCCACGGAATTCCTAAAGAGCAGCTGGATAAACCGTGCCGACCCAGCAGCCTTTCCCGGCGGGGCTGGGGATGAACCCCCGCCCCTGTCTCTGTTCCCCGCGGGCACATCCCCTCCCTCCCTCCCGCAGCACAGGAGGGATCCCGGCAGCCCCACACGGGCAGGGTCAATTTAAAGAGGAGTTTATTCGCTCGCACACAGACGGTGGCGTCCCTTCGAGCCAGAATGAAAAACCCAGTGTGTACAAAGTCACAGTCACGGCTTGAAGAGCGCCCGGCAGCGCCCTCAGAGAAACACGAAATAACTCACGGGAAGTCATTAAAAGTCATTAATAAGTCCCGGCGTTATGTACAGCTAAGTGCCAGCTCGAGTATTCACAACACAGTAACGTACTGCAAGAAGTCGCTTAGGAGAAGTTCCCTTGAGAAACAACCTTCGCTCCGGCGGGGCCGGAGTCTGTCGCGTCCGTCCCGTCCCGTCCGTCCGTCCGTCCGTCCGTCCGTGTGCGGCTCAGTGCCGCTGGCACGTGTGCAGGCGGGACGCGTCGGCGGGGCCGTGCTCTCGCTGCAGGCGGCACGCCAGCCCCTCGGCGCACTGGCAGCGCTGGAAGATCTCCAGGCCGTGGGCGCCTTTCCGCCGGTGCCGGGTGCACACCTGCCCCTCCCGCAGCACCGGCTTGCAGATCTTGGACCAGAAGTGGCGGGCGCAGCACAGCCCGGCCGCGCAGTCCGACGAGCGCAGGCAGAAGTCGCCCTCCTCGCCTGCGTGGGGACAGCGGGGGATGCTCAGCGAGGGGGCGGGGGACGCCGGGTGGGCATCGCTCATGGGGACGCTGGGGCACGGCGGGTGTCACCCATGGGGACGCTGGGGCAGGGTGGGCGTCGCTCACA
>VZRS01015184.1:0-13056 GCA_013398055.1 Ifrita kowaldi
CGCAGCGCTGCAGCACAGCCGAGGGATGAATGGAGCCTTTGTGCTGCTGCGGCAGCGCCGTTACCACGTCAACCTTCCGCGGAGGAAGGAACGGGGCCAACTCTGCTCCTGCTCCTGCATCCGCCCCATCCCGGTCCCAGCATTCCCAGTGCCCCCATCCCGGTCCCTCCGTGCGCTGCCTTTTGTCCGGGACACACCGGCAAGGACAGGCAGCTCCGCAAAGAGCTGCGGACCCGGGGCAGCTGGCTCCCCCGGGGGTGGGTATGGGGTGGTTGTGGTTGTGCCAGGGGGTTTGGGAACAGGGAATTGCCCCTCTGGAGTGCTCCCAGGAGCGGTCAGGCACAGAACTTCCCGTGCCTCAAACTGGTTTTGGTCATCAGAGAGGATAAAAATCTCCTCTCCCCCAGTCCTGTGCTCAGAGGTGAAACCCCTAAGTGAGATCTTAAGTAAGGAAGAGCTTCCAGGTAAGGAAGAGCTTCCCAAACTCCCGCCGTGAAAGGAGGGGGATTTTTGGGTAGTTTAACCCCCACCTGCCAAACCTGAGTCCCTTCAGGGCAGTGCTTGCTAAGGGGCCACTCCTGTGCTGCCTCCCAGGGGAGAGGGGAGAGCTGTGCTGGGGACGGGACGCAGCCGCCTCACCCAGGAACTGGCTTTACCTTCAGATCCGTGTTGAGAATCCAGATGAAGGTGCAGACCTTGGCATTGCCGGGACACTTCAGCACGATGAATCCTCCAGGTCCGTTCTCACCCCTGTGGAGGAAAGCCAAGAGGGTCAGGCAGAGCCAGGCTGGGATTCAGGCTGGAGTTCAGTGGCTCTGGGATGCACCGCATGTTTCAGAGCCTGGCAGTGAAGGCCAGAGCCCGGTGGGGCAGCAGCAGATGCTGGGAGCCTGGGAAGGTGTGTGCCTTGGCTCCAGGTACACGAGCCAGCACGGCAGGGCAGCTTTCCCACAGGTGCCTTGGCAGCAGCGGTGCCAGGGCGCCGGTGGAGCAGCAGCTCTGCCTCTGGATCGTGCCAGCTGCTCCCCACGGGAACCTTCCACCAGGCACAACCCTGGGTGCAAACAAGAGGTCCCAGGAAGCTCTGTGTGCTCAGGACAGGCTCAGCTCTTGTCACTGCAGCCTCCAGATCCTTCCCAGCACCATCTGATCCGTCTCCGAGACGGGAGCTGTGCACACACAGCCCAAATACAGATTTCCCTTTCCCTTCCCTCTTCTGAACACGCTATTTTTGCTGTGTGCGTTTGTTCGAGGATTTTTCCAGGCCCTGAAAGTACCCGGTTCCTAAATAGACTGAGGCAGCTCCAACGGCTCTGAGACAAAATGTCAATTACTTTAACCAGATTATTAGGAAAACCAAAGTCGGAGCACAGCAGCACAGCTGGGCCCCGGCAGGAACAAGGAGTCCTTGTCTCATGAGCCCGACCCCGCCGGGATCCATCACCAGCCTGTCCCTTCGGAAGGGGAGAGGCCACAGCCCTGCTGAGATTTTGGGAGCTGCTCCATCCTTGTTTCACCCACGGGGCCATCCCTCAATGCCTCAAATTCGGTGAGCGAGCGGCTTACAAGGAGCAAAAGGCATGTGAGAGGCTGGGAGCCACAGCCAGCTGTTTACTGCCCCTCAGAAATCCCTGCTTGGGAATTAACTGCTACATAAACAGGATGTGGGACTGGGATGGGGTTCGGGTTGTTACTGGTCGGCACCTCCACTCCCCCGAGCTGGGAAACGCCCCAGCACCGCTGACAGCGCTGAGAGTTTCTTGAACAAAGGGAGACGAACAAGGGAAGCGAGGTTCAGCTCCACAAATAGCTCAGCTTCCTGCAAATCCTGCCAGGAAGGCAGCAGGGCTTGCAGTTAAGTGGCTCTTTGCCTCGAAGCTCTGGAGAAGTGCGTGATCCCAGCTAAAAAAACAGCACCTGCCTCTCACCTGACGTACTTGGAGAGCGGAGGCTTCAGGCTGTGCGTGGTCGACATCCCTGAGGAAACGTACCTGTCTCTCCTCCTCTCGATCCGACGCACGTTCACGAAATCCCTGCGCAGAGAAACGCCTTAAAAACACACCTGGGATGTGGAGGGGGCAGATCCCGCTCTCTGGACTGCTGGGAAAGGCTGGGGCAAGGCTGTGTCAACACAGGGACAAAGCACAGCCAAGCGCTGTTATCTGGGAGCCCGACCCACCGGGGTTTGGAGCTCTGAGAATCCTGCCAGGAGCGTCTGGAGGAAATTTCAGGGGCTGCTCGCCCTTGGAGCGTTACCTGCAGAGCCAACCAGCGCTGCCACGCTGACACCGGAGCTCCCGGCAGCCCAGAGCATTCCCAGTGCCCCTCAGAGGGGTCTCCCCGTGGTTTGGGGGGTGTTTAGGGGCAGAGTGGGATGAACTGACCTTGGGGACACCACCCCGCCGGCAGCTCCGGCCGCCACGTCGTACGAGACGATCGTGTTGTCCTCGACCCGCTGCAAGATCTGGGGAGGGAGGGGGGGAATAAACAAAAACGAGGAGAGATTTGCTCAGATTGTGCCTCCAAGCCTGCACGTGCCAAGAGGATACAGCCCCTCCCCCAAATCAGCACCGGGATCAGAGCAGAGGCTCTTTTGGGGGCAGAGGGCGATGTGCACGTGTTTGTCTCCCGAGTTTTTGGGGGGCACAGGTGTCACCTCCAGCTCCCCACCACGAGGCCCAGACCCTCCCACCAGGCAGAGGCAGGTTTGGCTCAGCCCTGGCCCCTGTCCCTGCCCTCCTCTCGGGCTCTTGGCCGGGCACAGGCGTGCAGCCGGCTGCCGCGGAGCGCACGGATGAGCGGCGGAGATTTAACGCCTCGGTGACTGGGATCCAGCTCGGCTCCAGCACCGCCAGCAGCCTCTGTTGGACGGGGAAGCTCCAGCTCTCCGCTCCAAGGAGCTCCTGTGATTAAGCCATCTTTGTCCAGCACGCTCACCTGGCAAGCTGCCACTGTTCTGTTCCACAGGATCATCTTCTCGGGCTGCAGAATCACCTCCTGGTAAACCATTTCAGGGGAGCACTGCAGGAAAGCCTGAGGACAGAGCCAGAGCAGTCAGCCAGCCCCTCTGCTGCCCTCGGGGGAGATTATTTTTAAGGAAAACAGGGTAAAACACAAAGGACAAGTGGGATCACAGTGGAGGGGAGGGGTGAGGCCGGCCTGGCTCCCATGCATGCAAAGCCACGGCTGTCATCCCTCTGTCCCAGCGCTCCCACAGGCCTGGAGAGCACACGTGGGGTCAGGGAGGACACACAGACCTCAGGATCTGGGAGACACTTAGCTCAGCCTGCCTGTCTGCCCCTCTCCCACCCTCAGCAGTTCCCCGTGCACCATCGCTTCGGGAAGTTGCATTTTTGACTGTTTTTTTTTTTTCTCCAAGCCATTCCAAGCTCCAGCACACACAACATCCATTCCCCCGCAATCCCCACGGGACTGGGGATCTTTGGAGGCAAACAGTTAATGCGGGAAAAGTGGGACCATCCAGCTTTTGCTGGTGAACACAGAGCTGCTCCACTGGCAGCTCCTGCCAGCGAGGCAACATATGCACTGGAACAAAGAAAAGCCACGGCAGCACCGACGCTTCATTAAAGCGTGGTTCCCAGCCAAGCCACTCCAGCTTGGGAGAGGGCACGGAGCAAGGCACTTCCGAGCGGCTCTTCCCGGTGCCAGGCAGCAGCAGACGCACGCTCAGCCCTGGCCTTGCTGGCAATTAGTTCCAATTAGCCTCCTTGGTCAGATTAGTCCGAGATGCTGGGGTTGGAAGCGAGTCTTGCAGTCACCTGCTCCCGACTCTACCAGCGGAGTCTGGGGCCTGGGATATTTACTGGGGAGTTTGTCTGCCGGCCAAGGGGTTTTCCTGGAGAGATTCCCCAGTGCTGTTCATCTGTCTCAAGCACGAGGAGCGTGTTCTGCAGCCTGACCTGTCCTGAAAGCTGAGCCGTGGCTCTTCCCCCGTGCCAAAGAGACCAAGGAATCGGCCCAAGGATGTTCTTACCTTTAAAATAAAGGTCTTGCCGTGGAAAGGGATTTCAAAAGTGTAAACAACATCACCAAAGTCCTGTGCAAGAGATGAGAAAGTTGTATTTCTGTCAGTAAAAGGGATTGTTTCTATTTGGGGTGAAGTTTGCTAAAACCCTTGGGTTCCTGTCACCCCCTCCAGCCCCCAATCGCCCCCTGCCCTCCACACCAGGCAGCGACCCCGGCACGGAAACCGCCCCGAGCACATTCCAGTTGGCCGTGCCTAAATTTCCATCAACAAAACAATATCCAGAGAGGCAGCAGGGATGAGACAGAAAAAGAATCCGCCCCGTGCCAGGCTGCAAACCCCACGTCAAGGTCACATTCTCTTTGTGGCAGCACCGGGGTGCGAAGGGGGTTCGCTGCCAGCGCTGCTGGTGTTACCTACGGCTCAGAAGAGCCTCCCCGGAGGGGCCGGGGATGGGCAGATGAAAACCTTTCATCGTTAGCCCTGTGTTAAACTCTGATTAGTCTATTTAAATCCATCCCCCTTTGGAAAAAGAAAACAATCTGCCCAGCTAGTTTGGCATCAGACAAAGGATCACTTGACAGGGGAATTTGAAACACCAGATGAGACAGCAGTTTGCAGGATTCGCACCCCCCCTCCCCAGCCGTGTTTCAACCTTGTGAAACAAGGTTGGGTTTGGGGGGTGAACCCCTCCTCTTTCTCTGTGCTCTTCAGAGAGAGAAAAGAGCTCTGGGTACCCCAGAAAAGTCTGGAGTGGGCAGAGCCACATCCCAGATTTACACCCCAGCATCCAGCAGGTTCCAGGTGCTGGGGAAGGGGGACACCAGTGGCTTTGGGGGTAGGAAGAGTGGTTTGTGCCCCACACTCTCCTGTGATCAAGATCCCAGTCTGGGCCCCCCAACAGGCTCAAAGGCACTGGGCCATGGAACAAGGGCAGGGCTGGAGCTGTGGGATCAGCATTCCCCTGCTCCTTCCCATGGCTCTGCATCCCAAAGGTGAGCCGGCCACACCAGCCCACCCTCTGGACAGAGGGAGTGAGGGAAGGGCCCTTTCCTGTCAAACTGCAAGGCAATTAAACGTCTAATTAAATAAGAGGGGATTTTACATTTAACTGAACTGGAATAGATTCCTAATTCAATCAGGTAATTGTAACGCTTGTTAATTTTTCATGGCGCAAGGAGGTTTCCAAAGCCTCGTTTGTCCCGGTTTTTGCTAAGCCATCCGTGCCCTCTGCCAGCTGGGGAGAAAAAACCACACTTGCATTGTTTTTCTCGAACTTCCAGTTCTCCTCCTGGGCGAGGATTTGGTCCACAACCTCCATGGCCTCTTTGCCTTGTCGGACATACTCCTTTTCCTGGGAAAGAAGGGAGGGTTTCACTAGCCGAGGAAGGAGGAAGCCCGAGGAGCGTGTGTGAGGCTGCTCCCCCCCTCCCCAGGCTGGCAGAGAGAAAGGGGATCAGAAATCTCTTAATTTGGGTCACAGAGGCCTCATTTTGGAGCTCCAAGTCACACTCCCCGCCCTGGCTGGGATCCACACACCAGCTGCTCCCGGTGGCTCCCGCCTTAGCAGGAGGGTTTCCAGCAGGCAAAGGGCTCTGGGATGTGCAGCTTCCTTCCTGGAGGAGCCAGAACTGGAGCTGAACAGCATCAGGATCATGTGGAAAAGGGCACAAAGCCTGTGCCCAGCCAGGTTTTGGGGAGGTCAAGGGCCACCTCTCAAGCCGCGGGGACAGGTGAGGTGATGGCCACCCCAGAACGTGGCCAAAGGACCAGGGATGGAAGGGGGAAGGGAGAGGGACAGGCAGGAGCAGAGCCAGAACACCTCCCCGTGGGATGCTGCAGGGAAGAGCACACAGCCATGGGGAAGTGGGATAAAATTGGGGAGCTCAGATGACCCCTCCTGCAGCGGCCACGGTGCCACCAGTCCCATGGCACAGAGAGGGCTCAGCCACACGTCCCCAGAGCTGAGAGGTCTGGAATGGGGGGCAGCAGAACCTGATGGGACCACAGGACTGGGGAGACTCCCACAGCCCCGGATCAGCCTGGAGCTGAGGGCAGGGCCAGCCCCTGTTTACCTGAGTTGTCAAGGCCTTCCTCCCCACACCTTCCTCATCTGACTCGTTGTCCGACCCTACAGGGAAGCACCAATTAACTCACAGTTAATGAACATCCCACTGGTACCACCTCCCTCCCTTCTCGTGGGGGACAGTTTCCGATCCCTGTCCCTTATCCAGCGGGAAGGGCTGTCACCAAGGATGACTCCAGCCCTGTCTCCCTGAACACCTGCTCAGCTCTCCAAGGGCTGAGCTCATCCTGGGTATCAGCTGTACCAGGAACAGTGTTCCAGAGGGCTGGGCTCATCCTGGGTCTCAGCTACACCAGGAACAGTGTTCCAGAGGGCTGAGCTCATCCCGGGTGTCAGCTACACCAGGAACAGTGTTCCAGAGGGCTGAGCTCATCCCGGGTGTCAGCTACACCAGGAACAGTATTCCAGAGNATTCCAGAGGGCGGGGCTCATCCTGGGTCTCAGCTACACTGGGACCACTATTCCAGAGAGCTGGGCTCATCCTGGGTCTCAGCTACACTGGGACCACTATTCCAGAGAGCTGGGCTCATCCTGGGTCTCAGCTACACTGGGACCACTATTCCAGAGAGCTGGGCTCATCCTGGGTCTCAGCTACACTGGGACCACTATTCCAGAGAGCTGGGCTCATCCTGGGTCTCAGCTACACTGGGACCACTATTCCAGAGAGCTGGGCTCATCCTGGGTCTCAGCTACACTGGGACCACTATTCCAGAGAGCTGGGCTCATCCTGGGTCTCAGCTACACCAGGAACAGTGTTCCAGAGGGCTGGGCTTGTCCTGGGTATCAGCTACACCAGGACAACTGCTCAGGAAAACTGGGCTAATCCCAGGTGTCAGCTACACTGGGACAACTATTCCAGAGGGCTGAGCTCACCCCTGTGTCAGCTACACTGGGACAACTATTCCAGAGGGCTGAGCTCTCCCCTGTGTCAGCTACACTGGGACCACTATTCCAGAGAGCTGGGCTCATCCTGGGTGTCAGCTACACCAGGAACAGTGTTCCAGAGGGTTGAGCTCATCCCAGGTGTCAGCTGTACCAGGACAACCCAGCTGAGACGTCCCCACTCCCACGCCAGGAGCACTCCGGTGCCAGCACAGGGCAGTGACGTGCCACCCTTATCATCACCCGCCTGTGACCACCCATCCCCATGCCCTCAGCCCCGGGGCAGCATTTTCCAAATACACAAGCTCAGAGCATTTCATCCCAAGCCCACACAAGGCTCCAGTTCCCCATGGAGCTGCTGCCGGGCTCGCTGGGCCGAGGGCGGTGCCGATAAAAAGGTGTTGTGGGGAGAGCGTGGCAGTGCCAGCCCTGCCCAGGTGCAGGCACAGAGAGGGGAGAGGGGACCCTGTGTTGCAGTGTCAGTTCTTGGAGGCTGTGCCAAGGGTTGGGATAACGAGGCAGAGCTCATGGAAGAGATGATGGAGGTGAGGAATTCCACGGTGGGATGAGCACGGGAAGCGAGGTGAAGGCACAGGTGATCTTACCTGCGAAGGACTCGGGTGGGGAGTAGAACTGTCCCTCGGAGAGGGCTCGGGGGTACAGCAGCGGCCTCGAGGCTGCAGCCTGGACTGCCAGGAACCCTGGGAATGGGAGCACGAGGATTGAACACCTGGCAGGTTCTGGGACTCCAGCCCTGCCTGAACACCCTCTTGTTTTCCCATGTCTTTTCCCACTGACACCAGCCAGCCTCGGCTCCTATTGCCTCATATTTTGTCTGAGACATTTTATCTGCCCCGGAGATCAATGGGCTCTTCTGCCTGTCAAATAATCCAAAGGCGATTAAGCATCTAATTAAATAAGAGCTTCCCCTGGAAGCAATTTGGAACCTGAGCCTAATCCAATAGAGGCATTAAACACTTGATCATTTTTCATCTTAAAGCCTCCTTGCAAGACCCAAACATCCTCTGGTGCTTTCCAGTCAGAGCGTTTCTGACCGAGCCCCGCCTGACAAATGCCCCTTTTAGTTTTCTGCCACTTCCCAGCCAGCGACTCCTGGGAGAGGGACAAACTCCTTGTGCTGCCACAGGAATGGGCAGCTATTCCAGGCCAGGCCTAGAAGGACCCTGGGAGTTACAGGGTAATGTGTGAAGCATTAGGTCAGCCTCAATCCTGGCTCGGTGTGACCTGAGAGACCACAGGCTGCAGAATTTCACACCCCATAACTCACCCCGTGCCACGTAACGTGTCTGTGACTCCAGCAGCCCTCCTGGAAAGGGCTCCAGCCAGATCCAAACACAGATAGCAGGGAGAGGGAGTCCGACCCTCTGCCTGGCATTTGCCTCACTGTTTCCAAACACTTTCCCCCATGCAGAGGTGAGCTCTGTCTCCAGCACGTCTGGCTGCAGGATCCAGGCATTGGGAAATCTGGCAGATTTTTCTCCCCTCAATTAAAAGATGCTTTTTATAATCTGGTATTTTCTTCCCCTGAAGGGATTTGTTGACCATAACAGAACTGAGTCAGGCACTTCCCATCCCAGCCAGCCTGGAGATCCCTTTTCCAGAAACGCCAGAGCAGCAGCAAACCCAGGCCTGGGTTGGTTTTGTCCAACTCCTACCAGAGAGGAGCAAAAATACTCACATCGTTCCTCTTCTGCTTCCTGAGTTAGGACTTTAAAATCCAGGAACCAGGTCTCCAGCCAAGCAATGACAAAGGAGACGATGGGAAGTAAATACCCAAAAGCCCCTTTGGTCAGAAGCTGTGTGGAAAGAAGAAGCAGAATGGAAGCACAGGGAATGACCCAAACAGGGAATAAAACAGCACTGAGAAATCACAAAGCAGCTCCCTGCGAGCCCAGGGAAACCAACCTCGGAGAGGATGACCTTCACAATCAGGAAGGCACTGGATACCAGTGTAGTGACCTGAAAAAGAAATGCACGGAGCTCAGATCCCTGAGAAGTCCAGGAGGAGAGGGGAAAGCTCCCCACGGGAAAGGCCGGAGCGCCTCCTTACCGCGATGACCCACCAGTGGCGCAGGCGGACGACGGCGTAGCCCAAGAGCAGCACAACAAAGCGAAACAGAGCCAAGAGCTGCAAAAACAAACAGCCAGCCACACCAGTCACTGCCCTTGTCCCTCTGCCAGGTGCCAGGAGGGCAGGGACAGGCGCCAGCTCCCGGGGAACTGATGGGTCAAGGCTGCACCAGGAAGGATTCACCGAGGTGGGCAACGGGAGACCCCAGACCCTCCCCAGGCCCCACCGAGCTCCAGAGCCCTGCAGGAGGCTGAGATACTCACAAAGATATCAAAGAACGAGGTCTTGAATTTGTAGTTGATGATTTCGCCCTTCAGGTTCTCCTTGATGCCCTCCTTGGTCTGAGGGAGACAGGGAAGCAGGAAGCTGCTGAGTGCACTGATAAGAAACTAACGGGAGAAGGAGCCAAGCAGTGCCCGGGGTTATGGCCAGGTCAGGGAATGCACCTGGAATACAAATGGTCCCACAGGCCCGGCCTGGGCTCCTCTGCCAGCACAGGACCAGGGAGGATCCCATGGCACATTTCCTGCCTGGATTCACACCACGTTTTCCCCCTGGGATTCACACCGAGGAGCGTGGGTGGGGCAGGAGGGACATTAAACACCTCAAGGTGGTGATTTCCAACACCCAAATCCTTGGCCGCCAGTTCCTCCCAGCCTGGAGCCCCTGGAGGGTCACCTCCCACTGCTGCCCACCTCGTCCAGGTCCCAGATTTCAGAGGAATGGGAGGAGACATGGGAAAAATGGAAAAATGTTTCTCGGGAACCTTCACTGACGCACTGAACATCTTCCTGTGGGGGCTCTTGGGGTCACTGAGCACCTGGGGGGATTTAAGGATCCTCCTCATGCAAAGCACTGAGGGGTCCCTTCTCCCTCCAGCTGGCTTCCCACGGCTCACAGCAGTGCTCTAGGAAATCTGCTGGAAGAAGGGAACCAGCAGGTTCAAACGGGCTGGCAAAGGGGAAGAGGGAGGAGAGGGGGATGCACAGCCACGGGCTGCAAGGGAATCTGAGCGAGAGGCAAAAACACCCTCTGGGATTTACAGGAGTGTGGAAAAAAAGCTCATCCCGAGATAATCCAGGGTCTGACAGCCCCGGTCCTGTGGACACCATAAATCCTGGGAGCCTGGAATGGCTGTCTGTGAGGAAGTGGAGGGCTCAGGTAACTGGAACAAATGCTTCACCTTTAGGCTATGGGTTTGGACGGGGCCCAGCTGGCCGGGAGCTGGCGGAGCCGGCAGCTGTTGGATGGGCTGTGAGGAACAAACTGGTGGATCTCGGGCCAGTCCTTGGCAGCCGAGGTGTCCTGGCACTCCAAGGGCAGCCACTGGGAAAGGATCCCTCTGGGTCAAAGCTGTGCCTTAAAACCCAACGAGAGGGAGGCAAAAAGAGGGAGCAGAAGCTGGGCTGTGCCTCCAGCTGACCTCTGTGGCCACGGGACTCGGGCCAGCTTCGCTGAGTGGCCACTGAGAGCCTCTTCCCCCATCCCTGGCTCCATGGGGTGCTGCAGGAAGGAGGAGACACAGGGAAAGCTTTGGGTGATGGATTTTGGGGGGTGTTTTCTGTTGGATGGGCTCTGAGGAACGAGTTGGTGGATGCCAGTCCCTGGCAGCCAGGGGTCTCCTGGCACTCTGAGGGCGGCACAGGCAGCCACTGGGACTGGGAAGGGATCCCTGTGGGTCTGGGATGGGGCTTAATATAAAACAAAGGGGCAAAAAGAGGGGGGCAAAACTGGGCAGTGCCTCCAGCTGACCCGTGGCCATGGGACTTGGGCCAGCTTTGCTGAGTGGCCACCGAGAGCCTCATCCCCACAGCCCAGCTCCATGGGGTGCTGCAGGAAGGAGGAGACACAGGGAAAGCTTCGGGTCGTGGATTTGGGGGGTGTTTTCAGCTTAAACACAGGCTGTGCACCGGGCAGATGAACCACCTGAGGCATCTCCCTGCCTCTGAGAGCACCCAGCCTGCACAATTACGGTTTGCTTTTAACGAGGGGCAATTTGCTCGGCTTATCTCGCAGCGAAGGAAAGCGGTTGGGTAAAAAAAAAAGAAAAGGAAAAAAAAAAAAAAGGCATTAGTCATGATCTCAAACCGTTGCTCTTCATAACCAGGCAAATAAGCTGCTCTAATGGCTTTAAATATGCAGCATCTCGGCTCGGGGCCCAAATATCAGCACTTAGTCACTCATTAATGGCTACCTGCACGACCCACGCTCAGCATCGCCCTGGTGACCGAGCCAGGATTGTCTCCTGGGGGCTGGGATTCCGCATTTTGTGGGCAGCACCTCCCCGTGAGAGAGGGCTGGGACAAGGGCAGGGGCCCGGGGTCCAAGCTGGGCGGGCAGGACACCATCGGCATGGCTGGAATGCTGGCTGGGAGATGGTTTTTCCTAAGGGGGGTGGGGGGCAGGGGGCTCGGGCAGGGCTCGGAGCTGCTGGCCCGGACAGTCTCTTAAGTGCAGACACCCAGAGATAAGAAGGGCAGAGATAAGAGCTGCTAAGGGAGCAGCAGGATCCAGTGCTGATAAATCCAGGCCAGAGCCCAGGGTCTATCTGTTCATCTCTGCTCCGGGTGTTCCAGGGGAGGACATGGAGTACCTGAAACCGGCCAGGGCCAGTTGAGGGAAAATAAAAACAAAATATAGCCCAGGGAGGGATTTGGACTTGGTGGCACTGAGGTAAATAAACTGGATTTTCCCTGTGATTGCAACACAGAGCAAACGCAGCAGCTTGTGAGTCGCTTTGGAGAGAACCAAACCACTCACATCCCCCTCAACAATCCCTTGGGAGGTGGAGCAGCACCTCCAGCTTCCCAAAGCTGAGATTAGCAGCAGAATTTTGGGATCAAAGCCCCTGGAGGATCCTCCCCTGCTTCTCTGAGAACACGACAGCAGCAAACGCAGGGAGCAGCTTTTCGTCAGGCCAGGGGAGCAGGAGGGAAATTTGGCTCAAGTTGGTGATTCCAGAGGCCCTGGATCTTGTTACAGCACAACAAAGGGACGGTGTTAACAGCCCTGGACAGCCCCGACAAAGCCCCGGGGCAGGAAACGAGCTGGACTTTAGTTTACACTAAAGAACAGCGGCTCCTTGGCCAGCGCTGGGAACAGCAAACAAAGATCTGTCCCAGGAGTGCTGGAACAGAGCAATCAACGGAGGGAACTGAGCTTAAAAAGGGCAAAGATCCCCCGGTTTGCTTCCTCCAACTCACATTCAGCTCAATGATCCACAACAGGGAGATGAAGAGCAGGTCGAAGGTGACGAAGAGGCAGAAGGTTCTCCTCACATCCGAGATGGCTTTTCTCTTCTCCGGGGAGAAGAAATAGGGGGAGAAGCCCTGGCTCTGGGAGAAGGAGGAGCTGATGGAGGCGATGGCCGGGAGGCTGCGTTCCAGGTCGTGCTGCAGGTCCGTGGGCTTGCTCATCCTCCGGGATCGGCTCCGGGGACATCGGCCACGGCAGCGTCACCTGCGGGGACACACGAGGGGAGCCTCAGGCCTGGCCACACCCCTGCTCCTGTCCCCCTCCGGTGGCAAATAATCCCAGGAGCAAAGCAGATCCCAGGGAGAAATTCTCTGTGAGGGTGGTCAGGCCCTGGCACTGAGGGTGTCCAGAGAAGCTGTGGCTGCCCCATCCCTGGGAGTGTCCAAGGCCAGGCTGGATGGGGCTGGGAGCACCCTGGGATAGTGGAAGGTGCCTATGGCAGGGGGTTGGAACAAGATGAGCTTTAATGCCAGTAGGAAATGGGGCTCCAAATCCCATGGAGGGGCTGTGGAAGCAGCAAAAAGGACCCCAAACTCCATGGAGATGCTGTGGAAGCAGGAAAAGGGGTCTCAGGATGTCTTGGGAGCACTCCCTGGAACCACAGAGCCACCCCACCCTCCCCTCTGCAGGGAGGGCAAAGCCTCGGGAGCCGATCATCCCACTGGGCACAGATCCCAACCTGCACAGCCAGGACAGGGTGTGATGTCCAACTGGGCCAGGCAGAGCAACAGGGAGGCTGCAGGGAAGGAGCTGCTC
>VZRS01015185.1:4866-16882 GCA_013398055.1 Ifrita kowaldi
GATTAGGATTGGGATTGAGATTAGGATTAGGATTGGGATTGAGATTAGGATTAGGATTGGGATTGAGATTGAGATTGGGATTGAGATTAGGATTGGGATTGAGATTAGGATTAGGATTGGGATCGAGATTAGGATTAGGATTGGGATTGGGATTGAGATTGAGATTAGGATTGGGATTGGGATTAAGATTAGGATTGGGATTGAGATTAAGATTAGGATTAGGATTGGGATTGGGATTGAGATTAGGATTAGGATTGGGATTAAGATTAGGATTGGGATTGAGATTAAGATTAGTATTGGGATTGGGATTGAGATTAGGATTAGGATTGGGATTGAAATTAGGATTAGAGTTGGGGATTAGGGTTGGGAATAGGGATTAGGGTTGGGATTGGGAATAGGGATTAGAGTTGGGATTGGGATAGGAATGGGTTTAGGGATAGGGTTAGGGATGGGAATAGAAATGGGAATAGGGATAGGATTAGGGTTAGGAGTGAGAATAGGGCTAGGGATAGGCTGTCCAAAGGCCTCCAAAATCCCGTATCCCTTCAGGATCATCCCTTTCCTCATCCCTTCAGCCTGGAGAACAAAGGGAAACCTTGGAGCCCTTGCAGGGCCCGAAGGGGCTCCAGGAGAGCTGGAGAGGGACTTGGGACAAGGGATGGAGGGACAGGACACAGGGAATGGCTTCCCACTGCCAGAGGGCAGGGATAGATGGGATATTGGGAAGGAATTGCTGGCTGTGAGGGTGGGGAGGCCCTGGCACAGGTTTCCCAGAGAAGCTGTGGCTGCCCCTGGATCCCTGGAAGTTTCCAGGGATTTGGAGCACCCTGGGATAGGGGACAGTGGGAATGGGATGATCCTTAAGCCCCCTCCATCCCAAACCATTCCAGGATTCTGGGATTCAGCCCCTGAGCAGGAGCTTTTCCAAATCCTCCATCCCAATCCAAGCTGGGTTTTTTTCCCTCCGAGTTTTCCCTCCGGGATGCTCCGCTCCTTTCCCGTCATTAATTATTAACCCATCATTAAACGTGGATCCATTGTTAATCCCCAGCTTCTCCGGGAATTCCATCCCAGTCCCTCCCCACCCTCCCAGCCAGGAATTCCCAATTCCCAATATCCCATCCATCCCTTCCCTCCTCCATCTTAAATCCTGTCTTTTCCAGGGTGTCTGGAATGCCCTAATCCCAGAATTCTCCTATTTTTTTTTACAATTCCCAGCCTGGAGGAATTTTTGGGAAGCCAAAACCTCCCGGACCACAGATCCCCCTTGTGTGGTTTTATATCCCAAAATATTTTGGGACAAGGAAAATCCCGGTCCTTCCCAAGCCCATCATTCCATGGGCTCGACCTTTCCCTTCCTTCTCCTTCCAAAGAGGCTTTCCCAGCAAAAGGATTGAGAGGAAAACCGGGAATTGCAGCGATGGAAAAGGTTTGCCTGAACAACGACGCTCCGGGGTGGCTTTTCCTTCCCAAAACCCCAAAAGGAGAGCTGGGAAATCCGGATTCCCGCTTCCAGGAACACGGAAAGCTTGAAAATCTGGGAAAAGGGGGATTTTAGGGGGATAATTCCATGATTTCCCTTTAGAGGGCATCTCTGCCCTTCCTGTGGATAATCCCGAGGATGGAGCTCAGATTCCTTAAACCCTCAGCCCCTTCCCGCTCCTCCGCAAAACTTCTGGAAAAGATGGAATTTTTTCCCTGCCTCGCTTTCCCTCAGAGCAGGGAATGTCCTGGGCAAGGTTTTTTTTGGGGGGGGAAAACCAAACATTTTTGGGGGTTTTGTTGGATTTTTAACCCTTCCCGGGTTTTTTATGATCCGTTATCCAAACCACAGTGGGGATTCAATTCCTCAAAGCTCGGGAAGCCCAATCCAAGGAAAAGAGGGATCGAATCCATCCTTGTCCCAAAAAACGAGACTCAAGGGGAGCAGGGAAGTTGTTGCCGTTGGTTTGGTTCCAGTTTGGGAATTTCGGGGAATTTTTTGTTGTTCCTTTTTTTATTCCTCGGCTGTTTTGTCCCCCGGGAATTCCGATCATTCCCAATGGAATTTTTTCTTCTCCCAGCCTCATCTCCTCCCCTCCTATTTTTGGGAATTCTCACTCACGCTGGGTTTGGGCGGAGGTTGCAGCCCCCGCCTGGGAAGGGACCACGACACTGAGAATTCCCAATAAACCCATTTTTCCTCCAGGACCGATCCCATTCCCACCCTCACAATCCCACGGTTGGATCAAACCTTTGTTTCCCTCAGAAATTCCCATTCCTGCTGAGAGAAATGAAGGAAAACCAGAGCCGGGATTTTGCTGGTGGAGTCATTCAGTGGAAGAATTGGAAATGCTGGGAATATTGACAGGCTGGGAGAGCTGGGAATGTTCACCTGGAAAAGAGATGGATCCAGGGAAAATTTAGAGCTGGAGAGGGACTGGGGACAAGGGATGGAGGGATGGGACACAGGGAATGGCTTCCCACTGGGAAAGGGGAGATTTAAATGGGATCTTGGGAAGGAATTGCTGGCTGGGAGGGTGGGGAGGAGCTGGGCTGGAATTCCCAGAGAATCCGTGGAAGTTTCCAGGGGTTTGGAGCACCCTGGGATAGGGGAAGGTGGGAATGGGATGATCCTTAAGATCCCTTCCAATCCAAATTCCGGAATTCCGGGATTGGGCACTCGTTGTACACAGAGGGCACAAAACGAATTCCGACGGAGTCGGAGAGTGCTGGGACACGGAGCATTCCCAAGAAATTCAGGAAAAGCGCTTGGATCTCCCTCAGGATGGATCTCCAGCTCCTGCTGGATTCATCCCACGGTCAGACTTCGGCTTCCCTTTCCCAGAGCCACAGACATGGAATATGAGGGCAAGGAAAAGCAGAGCGATTCCCAGGAAACAGCTCTGACTCCCAGCAGGGAAAGCGGGAAGAGCGAAAGGATCATCCCAGACCTCAAAGCTGAACTTCCCAACTTTCTGGGATGAGTCTGGAGCTGGGAAATGCAAGGAATGTTCGTTCTCCTGCCCCCTGGAGGCTTTAAAGCTCCCGGAGGGAATTTTGCTCTTCCCAATCCCATGGAAGTGGAAAACCGTGGCTGCTCCTGGTGGCTGGGAAGCTGCGGGAACACCGGGAGGTTTTCCTTAGAATCCCTGGAGGTTTTCCTTAAAATCCCTGGATTCGCTCCGAGCTTGGTCAAATTATCCACAGGGATTTTTATTGGGGCTTTTCCTGCCTTCTGGCTCAGCTCCGGGATCATATCCCGACCTAAACGTTGGGAATCACCTCCACCAAACCCCATCCCAGCAGGAGCACGGGAGCGCGGGAGATTGGATTTCCTTTGGAAAAGCGGGAAAGGGAAAGCAGAACTCCCCAAAATGTTGCCGGGAACGATTCCCTGCAGGATGAAAGGAGCTCGAGGCGTTGGTGAGGAGAAAAACATGGGATTGGCTGGAGCCAAAGGCCCAGGGTGCCTCAGTTGTCCTCGAAATCCTGCGGGAAATCCCAAATCCCACATTTTGGCCCCGTCCCAGCGGCGGGAAATCCCAAATCCCACATTTTGGCCCTGTCACAGCGGCGGGAAATCCCAAATCCCACATTTTGGCCCCATCACACCAGCGGGAAATCCCAAATCCCACATTTTGGCCCCATCACACCGGCGGGAAATCCCAAATCCCACATTTTGGCCCCGTGGCACCGGCGAGAAATCCCAAATCCCACATTTTGGCCCCGTCCCAGCGGCGGGAAATCCCAAATCCCACATTTTGGCCCCGTCACGCCGGCGGGAAATCCCAAATCCCACATTTCGGCCCCATGGCACTGGCGGGAAATGCCAAATCCCACATTTTGGCCCCGTCACAGCGGGGGGAAATCCCAAATCCCACATTTTGACCCCGTCGCACGGGCAGGAAATGATTATTTTTGGAATAACGGGGTCACGTCTAACCACGGCTCACCTTCCAGGATATCCTTGGAAGGATTTCCCTGCCTGCCCGGAATTCCGGCCGGCAGGAGGGGGCTTTGGAAGGACGGGGGCTGTTTTCCTATAATCCACATAAAAACAGAGCAGGAAAACGGGAATAAAGGCCGGGAATGAAACTGAGCTTGGCGAGGTGGCACCGGACAAGGCTTGGAAGCTCCGGACATCTCCGAGAATTCCTTCGACTTCCAGAGCAGATTCCCACTGGATTTGTTTCATCCCATCCTCGATAGCCGGGTTATCCATGATAAAAAATGAGGAATATCATGGATCTCAACCTCTGGGATCATTTTCCCCCTCAATTCCTTCTTAAATCCAGCTCCAAGCTCCTGTAGGACCCTCTGGTGTCCCCATCCCAACCCGGGCTCCTCCCCATCCGTTCTCCGCCTCAACGATATCCATAAAACTTGGGGAAAGTGGGATGAGCTCCAGCCCATCCTCTTTTTTCCATCCCATTGGCAGGAATTCCCCGAATCCCGGCTTTTCAGGGAAAAGCTGGATCCGCAGCTCCGGCTGGGTTTAGGATCTGCGGGGAGCTGCCTCACGATTATTCCTCACACCAATCCCAAAGTCTTTCCGGGTGGGAATGTTGTTTCACCTCAATATATCCCATTTTTCCAAGCCTCTCCTAACAGGATTTATGCTGAGCTTGGAAATCCTGGGAAAATCAGTGCTGGACATTTCAAAGAACCGGAATTCTCCACAGGATTATTATTATTATTATTATTATTATTATTATTATTATTATTACTGGAATTTTACAGGATGACCAATTCCATTCCCTTCCTTGTTTCCCAAGGAATTTTCTCTGCTCTCAGGACTGGCCAAGGCAGGACCAGCCGGATTTCCCTGGATGAGCTTGACCGGAGCTGGCCCAGATTCCTTGTCCAGTTTTAAGCCCAGCTCATCGTTTTAATCAAGAGCAACTCCAGGGTTTCTTTGGGATCCATGGAAAGCTCCATCCCGTGAGAATTCCATGCGATCCCCGTGCTGGATCATCCTTGGAGCCCGAATCTTCCCTGCCCACAGCTGGTTCCTCACCCCGCACCGGTGATTTTCAGCCGGGCAAGGAGGAGGAGCAAGAGCCCGGCCCATTCCAGCCGGGCAGAATCCATGGATTTATTGCCACATCCCATAAAACCGGGCCGTGAAACCCCATCCGTCACCGAGGGAATGAGCAGCTCCTTGTTCGGCACCTCCCGGCCGCGTTCCAGTGGCGGGACAAGGAGCCATTGTAACCGCTCCGAGGTTATCCAGCTCCGCTTCCCACCTTCCTTGTTCCCGGCTTCTCCTGCCGTTCCCTTTCCACTCCGCTGGAATGTCCTCGTTGCAGGAGAATCCAACAGAAAATGAGGTTTGGTCACTTCTTGGTTTTCCCCAGGGAATCTGCCCGGTTTTTGGGGGGTTTGTGGTGGAAAATCGGAGTAACCGGGCTTGGAAGGCACCTCTGGATATCCTTGGATGCATCGTTGTCTCCCAGTTCTTTGCTTTCAAGGAACTCTCCATGGGAATTTGGGATCTCACTGAATTCCCATCTCTTTTTGGGGTTAAAAAAATACAAAGGCCGCCCGGTCTGACAGGTCGTGGAGGGAAAACCCCACATCCACAAAAAACACCCGGAATTTATCCAGGATGAGAGGAATTCTGTCTTTGTAGCAGCGCCACGAAAGGAAAAACAGGGAAATTGGGATCCCAAGTGGCTCAGTTTGATCCCCCTTTTCTCTCCTCTCCATCCTCTCAGGAAATCCAAGGAATTCCACCCGGAATTCCCGGAGCGCAGGTTGCGCTCGGGGTTGTCTGGAATTAGGAGAGTCGCTGCCTTATCCTGCTGCTGATTTTCCGCGTGGATTCCCCACGGCCTGGAATCTGGTGGGGTGGGATCTGCTCTCGGGATCCTCTGGAGCAGCAGGATCCGGGTCTTGCTCCAGGTCCCATCCCTGGGACGGAGCTGGCGTCGCCTTGGCGCTCGCAGACGCCGGGATGGGCAAAGAACCCGGAGCTGCCGGAGGACCCGGAGGAAAACTGCAGCTTCCGGCCTTTATCTTGGAATAAAGGAAAATGTCCGGGTATGGAACATAAATCGGTGGCTTTTGGGGGTGAAATCCCAGAGGTTTCATCCTCTCACAGAATTCCAGAATGGTTTGGGATGGAAAGGAATTTAAGGATTATCCCGTTCCGTCCCATCCCATGGNAGCTCCAGGTCCTGCGGATGTTGGGATCCATGGCTGGAGCAGCTCCCCGGGTGGGGAATCACCGGAGCGGGGCCGAGGGGCAGAATCCCATCCCTAATCCCGTGTCCCACCCTCGGGATCAGCCTTGGGGCATGGGGGGGTCTCTGGCCAGGGCACATCCAGCCCCTCATCCATGAACATCCCAAATCCTTCTACTCATCCCGGGCTCTCCATCTGTTCTCCATCCAGCCTCTGTTTGTGCTTGGAATTGCTCGGGCCTGGATCCAGGTCCTTGCCCTTGCTGAAGCTCGTGAGATCCCTCACAACGACATTCCTGAATTCCCGTTTTAGCTGCCGCAGCCTTGTGCATGTATCCGTGTGTTATTCCTGAAAATCGGGAATAATTCCTGAAAATCGGGAATAGTTCCTGTAAATCGGGAATAATTCCTGAAAATCGGGAATAATTCCCTGAAACCCGTGACGCTCTCAGACAAACCAGGATCAGGGCTCCTTGCTGGCGCTTGTGCCGAGGGTTTTTCCCTCCACCCTCCTTCAATGCTCTCTTGTCCACTTCCCTTTCCAATTTAGCCCCCAAATCCTCATTTCCTTCCCCGTTTTTCCCTCAGGGCATTCCCAGCGGCCGGAGCTGCAGCAGGAGCTGCAGGATTAACCCGCTCCGGGTTGGAATCTGGACAAAGAGGCTGCACAAGCTCCGGGAGAGCCGGGACAGAGAGCTTGGATTCAAAGCATTCCCCGGCTCCCTCGGACACCGGGAAGGTCTCGTTTGTCGGAGAGTTTTTCCCTGCGGCTTCCAGCACACACATAATTTTTGGGAACGAGGCCCCAGGGTCCTGCTGGAGCAGGGAACTGTTTTGGTTGTAACAGGCTTTGATTCAGAGCAGCCAGAAATTATTTATTTTCCTTCAGCTTCCCTCCCTCGGTCGGGATTGAGGAGCTCTGTTCGCCCGGGGGCTCCTCGGGATGAGCGGAGGGATTCTGCTGGAGCAGCGGGACACCAAATCCTGGATTTCTGATGCTCCCAAGTTTTCCCTTCCCTCTGCTCTTCCCTGCAATTTGTGCCGGTAGGAAGGAACGGGAAGCTCAGGGAAGTTGGTCCCTTTGTGGGAAATCTCCCTGCCAGGAGCGATTCCCTCGGCGCTCCCGGCGGGAATGACGCGCCTGAGGAATTCCGCAGGCTCCTGCCGTGAATCGGTGGAAGATGAGCAAAGCTCTTCCCTCTTCCTCAGTTTCCAGAGCGTTTTGGGCCGAAGATGTGCCCGGGGAGATGCTCCCGTGGCTGAGGGAATGCCGGCAGCATCCCGGCTCTTGGATCGGGATCATTCAAATCCCGTCGCTGGGACCTCTCCCTTCCTGCAGGACCCCAGGACAATGGGATTGCTGCCCATGGCACAGGGGTTGGGAGCCCATGATCCTTAAGGTCCCTTCCAACCCCAAGCATCCCACGGTTTTGTGATCCCGTGATTGCGTTTAATTAGGCCCAACTTTAATTGGGTCTCTCTCGGGGAGCGCCGATGACTCCGCACGAAGCTCCAGGGAATTCTCGGAGCTTCGCGAAGCCGCCGCCCGTCGTTCGTTGCTCCCGAAAGGTTGGAGGTGGATCCCGAAGTTGCCGACAGCGCTTTGGGATCCGTCTTTGGGAACCACGACCACCAACGCCTTGGCTTGATGCTCCAGCTGAGGCGGAGCTCTGGAAAATTCCCGGAAGGCAGATAAGAGGTGTAGATAAGGAAGGAGGTGATGGAACACCAGCACAGAGCAGCTGTGGCTGCCCCTGGATCCCTGGAAGTGTCCAAGGCCGGGTTGGACATTGGGGCTTGGAGCAGCCTGGGATGGTGGGAGGTGTCCCTGTCCCTGGAATGGGATGGGATAATCCCTAAGGTCCCTTCCTGTGGGAATCCAGAGTGCAGAGAACATTTCCCTGCCTGTTTTGAGGGGTTCTGCCCCCCTGGACCACACTGGTTTTGACCTTCGTCCATGGAGAAAATTACCGACACTCTGGGGAGAATTGGAATCCACACTGGTGTGAACTCGGTGATGGAGTGGTTTGTGAGAGTGTCACAGGGTGAAAAATTGAGAGGTTTTGGGTTTGTTAATGTAGTAAATAGATAAAAGCTAAAAACTTCAAACTGGAGGATTGTTGTTGTTCTCCAGGGCTTCTTCTTCTTCTACTGCTCCACATTCTGCAGTAAAAGCAATTCAGGGGGATTGGATGAAAAATCCCGCAGTTCCTGTGCACGCAAGAGGGCGATTTATTGAACATTGGTAGGAAAGTAAAAATATCTTTCATTTTGAGCTTCCATGGGGTGATTTGCCTTTAAAAGGGCTGGGTAATCTCGATATCGGGGGCTTTGTTCTGCATTCTCTGCTGGGTGCTGTGTCCAGCACTCTGCTCCTCTGATAAGACTCAATAAAACAACGATCTGGAAGCAAAGAATCTGGAGACTCCTCTCATCTTTTCGACCTTCTGGCCAGGACTCCGTAAATCCCCCTCATCAGGGGAGATCCCATAAATCACGGTAAAGTGATACCTTCCCACCCAAACCATTCCAGGATTCAGAGTTCTTCCTGCTCCCCACTGAATTTCCGGCTGATTTTCCCGTGGCCGCAGCACAGGGAAGTGACCGGGGATGGATTCGATTGTTGGCCCAGATTTTTGGGAATATCAGAACCGAAGCTCTGGAGCTGTGCTGGGATTGAGCTCCGGCAGGCAGTGACGGGCATCTCATCCCAACCCAACACTGGGACAAACGCCTGGGACTGGGACAACCCCGGGACTGCCTGGATATTTCCCATTTTTACACGAACACCGGGAATTTTCTGTCCAAACATAATTGTATAAAACACTGCATTCCCAAAATCCCCTTTCCCTTTCCAAATCCTTTCCGGGATGGATTTTTTGGGTCCATTTCCATGGATCCCTTTTGGAGCTGTGACTTCCATGGTTCCCTTGGATGGGCTCTGACTCAATGATGTCATCGGAGATGGGTTGTGGCCTCTTCCCTGGACCAGACGCCGGAATTCCCAACTGGAATGACGATGAGAAAAAGCCAAACCGCCTCAACCTGATCTTTCTTGTCCTTGAGGGAAACAACAGCTCCCAGGATTTGGGAAGTCCTTCACACCAGCAGTTCAGGCTGATCCAGGTAATTCCAATTTTCCCCTTAAAACAACACGGCTCCGGTGTCTCAGCAGAAATTTCGGAGCGGAAGAATCCAATATTTTGACTTCTCCTCCTGCCGGGACAGGAACGAACGTGGCAAGGAGTGAATTTGGCCGCCGGGATTTCCGTGGCCAGCACTCAACGGCTCAGGGACGCCAAACCCTCCCTCGGCCCCGTTTGCCGGCCGGGAGAGGCCTTGGAAGGGATCCTGGAACAGCCGGAGCTCATCTCAGGATCCTTTTGCTCCTCTTGCATGACCTTGGCTCCTTTCAGTCGCCGGCGAGCAGTGGGAAGGTGACGAGCTCCAAGTCCCCTTGGGAAGAGCCAGGAAGGCTGGAGGGGGGCTCATCCCACATTTGGGAATCCCTGTGTGGTCCCCTCTGGCTTTGAGCCGGAATCAGCTTTGGAATGAGATGTTGAATTTTCCAACTTATCCGATATCGGCATCTGGATGCGCTCCGTGGCGGGACCTCTGATTGGAGCTCTCAGGATGCTGAGAGGCCACGCCCAAGATCCAGACTTGGATCTACTTCCCCCCTTTTTTGGTTTGGAGCTCTCCGGATCCTTGTTAGAATCCCGGAATCGCTAAGTTTGGGAAAGATCTCCAAGATCGAGTCCAGCTGTCCCCAGCACTGCCCAGGCCACCCCTGACCACGACCCCCAGTGCCACATCCACACGGATTTAAATCCCTCCAGGAATGGGGACTCCAGCCCTGCCCTGGGCTGGACAGCTCATTCCAGGAAGAAATATTCCCAAAAATCCAGCCGAAACTCCTGTGGCCCAACGACGGCACGTTCTCAGACTCGCGTTGCTGTGAGGACATTCCAGGCGCACATTCCTGCTAAATCTCGTCTCCAGCAGGACACGAGATTTCCCGGACAACTCGGGAACAGCCTCAGCGGGGCTCAGGCTCGGAGTGGTCCTGTCAGCACCTTCCCAGATCCTGCCGAATTCCTGCTGCCCGGGATGGTGAATCACTCCAAAAAGCAGGAACGCCAGCCGAGGTGATGCGCGATTTACGGAACCCAGCGCCACAACACCACGGGAGCTGAAAAATCCAGGGAATTCTGGGGTTCGTACTCACAGCAACACCACGGAGCGAGGAGTCCCAGCAGGCGGATCCAGGGGAGGGAAAAAAGGCGGCCGGGTATCCCGATACCGGCCAAGTGTCAGCAGTTTGGAGGGAAAACACGGAAAAACCACCGGAGGAATTGCCCAAAGGGCTCCCTCGGCCCTCGGGAAAATGAAAACAACAATTCAGCGTATTGAACAAGCTGCGGAGGTTTTCCCGGGATTTTTCAGAGCCATCTGGAATATGTTAAGGGGAAAAGAGGTGTCGGAGAGTTGGGAATCGGGATCAAGTAGCAGACGGCGTTTCGGTTTTCGGATCTCACTTCCATGAGCATGGAACTCATAAAAATAACCTGGATGCCGGGCACAGAACGCACCGGCACACGCAATCAGTTCTCCCGGGATTTTGGGAATGAAACACGTGGATCATTTGAATTGCACCGAAGGGAGATCCCAACAGGGCCTGGATCTTGGGAGAAGCCTCTGGCTGGGAGAAGCATTGGAAGAACTGATTCTAAATGCCCAGACCTCGCTCCCAATGGCATTTTAGATTCCGGAAATGGGAATGTTTTCCATGGTGGGATAATCTCTGTCCCTGCTCCGACGTGGGCTGGATCCTACAAGGAGAGCCACGATGGTTTGCTTGGAATTCTGTCTGGAACAGCCCCAGAGATCCGGCTTTTATCTCCCGATCCCGGTGTTGGGCAAGAGGGATCGTGTCTGGGATCTGCGGTGAGATTCCGGGCTGGTGGGATCCAGCGAGGGTCCCCGTTCCTGGAGGGATTTAATATCCCTACGGATGTGGGACGTGGGGCAGCGGTGGGGAAGGGTTGGACTCGATCTTGGAGGGCTTTTCCAACCTCGGCCCTTCTGTCCCCCTCTGTCACTCCAAGTCTGCCCCAGAGAATTCCATCCTAAATGAGTTTTCCCTTCCTAAAAATAGGGAAGCGCTGGGATAATGGGTTGTTCTGGAAGAGGCGAAGAGCAGCCACTCCTTCGGCACCATCGGGATTATTTGGATGTTTTTATGCCTCTCATGAATCCTCATTTCCATGGAATGAGGAGGGACAATCCTTCCCCATCCTCATGCTCCTGCTCGGAATGAGGGCAGGATGTCTCCATGGATTTAGCAATCCGATTTTCCCCGGATTTTTTCAGGGACGTCCCTTACGGACATCACCCGTTATCCCGGTTAACGGGGATTTTCCTGAGCAGGGCAGGGGCTTCCGGAGGTGCAAAGGTTCTGTTTGTGTGAGGAGAACCTCTGGAGAAGGGAAGGAGAAGGGAAGAACGGGAAAAGGGAAGGAGAAGGGACCGAGAAGGGAAGAGGGGAGAAGAGAAGAGGGGAAGAAGGAAAAAGGAGGAAAGGGAAGAAGGGAAGAAGGGGATAAGGGAAGGAGGAGGGAAGAGGGAAGAAGGGAAGGAAGGAAAAAGAGAAGAGGGGAAGGAGGGAAAAGTGAAGAGAGGAAGATGGGAAGAAGGGAAGAAGGATAAAACAGGAAAAGGGAAGAAGGGATAAGGGAAGGAGAAGGGAAGAAAGAAGAAGGGAAGAGGGAAAAAAGGAAAAAGGGAAGAAGGGGATAAGGGGATAAGGGAAGGACAATGGAAGAGGGAAGAAGGGAAGGAAGGAAGAC
>VZRS01015187.1:0-95423 GCA_013398055.1 Ifrita kowaldi
TTGGGGACACAGTTTAGCAGTGACCTTGTCAGTGCTGGGAAATATTTGGACTTGATGGTTTTAAAGGGCTTTTCCAACCTAAAAAAAAATTATAAATCTGTGATTGGTAAGGAAGTCAAAATCAATACTAAGATTTCAATAGCGAAGTTGTGCAAACCCTTGCAAATGTTGACAATCTGGTTTGATGCCTCAAACACCTCAGGCTTCCCATTAATGGGAATCAGCACTGTTATCAGCAAATTATAACCAAAAGATCAGTTCTGAAGACGAATCGTTTTTCCTGGGGTTCTCTTTATCAAAAGTCCCAAGTATTCCATCACAGCAATTAACAAACAGATATTTCATGCAGCTCTTTCTTCGCTTGCACAGAAATATTTATTCTTCCTGGGCTTTCCACGAACTATTGCATAGCCCTAGGGTAACTGTGATTTACAGATGCCATGAATAAATAGATGTTTTAATGTCTGGGCTGCACTCTGCTCCAGCATGCAATCACAATCTCAAGGCACTTTATGCTACTGAGAGTTTCTACTCATGGAAACAGCAACATATTCTCAAAAAATTTGACAGCACTGGTATTCCTGAGCAACAAGAGCTGTCAGCTGCTCGTGTGATTTCTTGGTGATACCTGCAACTATTTATGTTGCTTCTGGTTTTCCCAAGAAGGGAAGTTCTGTGGCACAGCAGCGAAACAACCAAGGCATGCCCTTGGTAACACAGCATAAAATTGGGGCTTTCAGCACCATGATGGAGGAACTGGGCTCCTTTTGTGCAACGACGGGCAAAAATGCATCGTGGAGCAGTTCACAGGAATAAACACTGGAGGGTGAGAAGGAGTCTGGTTTGAAGCTTTTAAATGAACCCATAAAGGTATCTGCTCTAAAGGTTTGCTCAAGAAGTATTCATCACAAAACCTTTTAAAGTCGGAACCTTAAATGTGGTTTTAGCATGAAGTAAGTGCAATAAAATTTTAAAACAAAGCAGCCCAAGTACTGTTGTTCTGTTTTCACAGATATTCTACAGACATTTGGCAGGCTCAGCTGTATAACAATAATCTCTACGCTCTTTTTAGCTTTTATGTTTCATTTTATCAGGAGGTTTGCTTGAACCCTGAACCAGAATATAGACTCCCTTGTTCCTGCACAGAAAAACAGGGGCAACCCAGCAGTAACGAGTGCTGATCAAGTCTCTCACCTCATTTAGCTTCCTGATCTAAATCACCGTGTTTTACTGGATAAATAGAAACCAACCCCTGCCGTGACCACCCAGAGAACCACCGGTGTTTAACCCCTGTAGATCAACAACAACAATCACCTCACTAATGACACACATCCCTTGCAGGGGCTTGGATTTTTCTAGGACTACTCAGATTTTGTTTGGAAGCAGCTCACCAGCAGAATCAAGTTGTACTTGACGCAGAGCCAACTAAAATTATCGAGGCAGACGTATAGACAGACATTTCTTAAACCCCTCAGATTTCCACATCGACTCTAATCTTCTGTCAGCAGCAATTTATAGGAAGGTTAAAAATAAAGCACGCCTAACTATGAATTTTGAGTCAGGCTCAAGGTTTTGCACTCCCCTTTCATGCAAACATGAAATTCCAAGGCGGGGTATAAGAAAGGAAGCTTTGAAGAGTTTGGCCCTCGCAGCTGATTTGAAGCACCACGAATTAAAGAGGAAAGGCGAAAGAGAAGAAAAAAAATGCATTTCTTGTGCGCCCACGTGGTTTGCTGTGGACAAGACAAGCTTAAAAGAAAGTGTTTCAATTTGCTGCAATTCATGAGAGATACCCCCACATCCCCACTTCCAGGCCCTCTTAAAAATGATCGTCTTTTAGGATTTAAAAAGTAAGTTTTAATCCCGGCTCTGCCAATAATCTTCTGAATGACCTTGAGCAAATCACTTTGCCTCTGTTCTTTCAGGCCGGCTGTAAAGCTGGATTAATTCTCACCCACTCGTGGTGGTGTAAAATAAGGATTGTCAGGCACAATTCTGAAGCACCACAACATGCAAGAGATAAGCAGGACAGACACCAGGCTTTGCATGAACTTTGCAAAGATAAGCTTAGACACTACTGCCTGTGAGGTTTGAAGGGAAAATATCAATGTTCTCTCTCAAGAAGGTTTGCATTTTACATTCCAAACAAATCCTGGCTGGAACTCACCCCAGTTTTATTAAAATTTAAGACAGTATGTGCACCTTTGATTTGTGCCAATAGGAATGAAAAAACTAATCACCTTTTCTTTCCTATTTTATTTCCTTCCTTTCACGACATACAGCTCTAGACTTCACTAGAAGTAAGAAAACTTTGAAATAGCTCAATTTTGCAAAACTGTCCATGCAAAGTGAGCACCTGTAGCATGGCAGGACACCAAATGGTGCAGGAGGATGGCACAAACACCCACTCATCTCAGCCATTTTTCTAACCAGCAAGCAATTAATTTATGTTTTGAAACACAGTCACACACTTGTTCTGCAAAATATTCCTATTAAACGCAAAGCTATATTACCTAGTGTTCCCAATAAGAATTTTAATTAAACTGTCAGCTTTTTGAAGGCAGAATTATCTAAGGCCTGTTCTTCCTACTGGTCTCATTACAGCTGGATTTTGTTTTCATTAGTTTCTTTCTTGCGGTGGCTTTATTCTCTGCTGTCATTACAGTGAAGATTCATAGATCAAAATGCCACTTTTGCAGGAAACCCCCAATTCAGCCAAGGCCGTGGTTGCTTATCAAAGATACAAACCTGCTGATCAGGACCTCATTTCCTCTGCATAAATGGACACAGGAGAATATCACAGTGGCCTTAAACATCAGTCATTTGCATGGGCAGAGCCTTGTCCCTCAGGAACTCATCCAAGGGGAATAATGCCCATTCCCACACAGGTGTCTGCAGGAATTTTCATGCCTTTAAGGTGATCATCTTCTGATTTAGCTGTTGTTTGTTTCTAACTAAGAAAGCAGCTGCAATAAACACCTGAAAACCAAGCCCGAATTCCCGACACCTGTGGGTTCTGGATTATGAAACCCAGAGTTTCTCTGCTCACATCTCAGCACGCAGGACTGCCAGAGATTCCAGTTCTGGTAATCAAGGAACTGTCCTTGCATTAAAAAATCCTCTCTCAGCCACACTTCATTCTCATTGTTTGGCTCTATTTTGGTATCTGTTCTCAAAACTCACGGATGGGTTATCCAAGGCAGGACCCTGAACACTCTCAGGTTCACTCTCTGAGAGTTTACTGAGGGACATGAAAGAAAACTTCTGTAAGGTGAAGAGCTTCAATTATCAGGCTTCATAACAAGTGCATCAAAAGGTCTTAAAACTACCACAGTGACTGAGCAAGATCTCCTCAGTCCCTAAATTAATACAGCTTTTATTTAGAAGTTCCTTAACCTGATATTTTCTGTACAAGCCCTTGGGAATAACTGAACACAGCACTAAAATCCTGTTCAGCTTCAGATTCTACTTGAAAGTGTTTTAGAATCTCAAGCAACAGTGTCTCAAGGGAACAGGGCAGAGCCAGCCCCAGAATTGCTCTTCTGGCTGCCCGTGAGCTGAGTTTGCTGACAAATTTACTGACCTCAGCATCACTCCCTCCTTTCCTTCCCCTGTCCCCACCTCCCTTCCTGCCAAGTGTTACTTTCTTCTCATATCTGCTGATAGAAGCCCTTGAATGATTGCCCTCTATCACAGTAAATATGGTTTTTCTTCTCTTGAAATAGAAACCATTTTCCATTTCAACCAGCTGTTGCTCACTTTGAATGACAACATAAAAAAAATGCAATGGAGTTTTAAAATTACGGTATTAAATAAAAAGTTACAGAAGGGCCAATAATTACACATTAAGGTGCAAAGTTTAAAGTTTTGGGGGCTGAGAGATACAACAGCTCTGTATTTAGAGACCCTATGGACTGCAAATTCCAGCATTTTTGCAGTGATGTGACTCAGCCACCCTTTCCATGTGGGCACGCCTCAGGGGCAGCCATAACTGGAACAATTCATCCCTGAAAGGAGAAAAGTCAGAGGGACATTTAGTGTGGAATTTGTAATTTTCCAGATGAGGTAATTAGTCTTTTTTCCCCTCCTCTGTGTCTGTATTTGTATTCTGTGGAACATAATCAACGAGAGGCCATTTGAAGTACAAACGTATAAAGAGCAACTTTGGAGACCTCATTACTGCAGAATCCTGGAGGAAGGTGGTGATTTCAAAAGGCATCAAATGAGAGGAAGATACAACGTTATTGACTTGCTTCTTCAGAAAGCAAACTGAGCCCTGCTCTGCTAAATTCATTGAGTGTGGACACCAGAACATGTCCTGTGCTGATTCTTGGCCCCAACCTGACGTGGGGACAGGGCTCAGACAATGAGTGAACTGCTGAGCTGGGATTTAGGGGTGCTCTGCTTTCAGCTGCCTACAGTTCAGTTGTACTTTCAATTCAGGGGCATTTCTAAAGCCCTGCTGTCACCTGGGGTCAGTGGCAGAAAAACTGGGAAAGCCACTGGGAATCTCTGTGTGCCACCAGTGCATGTGGCCTCTTGCAAGCTGCTTAAACCAAGCTCTCTGTTTACAAAAGAGCCATTAATTTTCCATTTACAGCTTATCTGTGCTAAGCTGCTGAAGACAATGGCACTTGGTGATGATCATTAATGTCTGGAAATGTTTCCACCTGAATTTAGTGCATTTTGAGATAAACATTTCAGGAAGAGAACTACCATCCAACTTTACGGCACGCAGGCGGGCGATAATCCCTAAGCAATGTCCTAGGGGAGCTCAAAAGCATGAAAAATGTATTTTTGACATCCTGTGTGCATAACTGCTTTTATGGTGGCCCTCGAGTGCAGGCATCATAAACCACTGAACACCTCACAAATAATTTATAGCCAAAAAAGGGCTGTGTTGACCTGAACTGCAGCACAAACTTACACGGTGTCCAAGCCTGCTGGCCAAAGCACTGAAAGAGTGCTAAAAGTGGTCAAAAAATAAAAAAAAAATAAACAATACAGCTGGTTTCACAAGCATCATAGGAGGGACCCTGTATTTTTCAGTTATATGAGCTTGCTTTGAAGCAAAACCCATGGTTTTTCTCTATTTTTTTTTTAGCTGTGTCCTTGGGCTTGAGCAAAAATAGTCTGTGTGTCAGTGAGTTACCACAATGCCCTCACTTTTTTATATTAATGCAGTTAATGGTGCCTGGCAGTGTAAAAAGAATAAAAAACGGTGCACATTTACAAATTGTTCTCCCCTGTGCAGCATCCAGACCATCCTCACACATCTCAGCCAGGGCCACTTCAGAGCTCAGCACAGCTCTCCTTGAGGCCACTTTCCACAGTAACCACCCCAAGTGCTGAGGAAAATTACCCATCAGAGTCTGAGGGATAGAAACCCTTCTGTTGTTGTTACCACGCCCTGATACATGGCTGGGATGAACACCAACACTAATGAAATATTTAGCAGCCTGGATTTCACCTGGCTGGCCATGGGGTGCAGTGAAGCTTTTGACTTGATTAAATATCCCACTTGCAGCGTGGGATGCAGGTTTAGCAGTTTTGAATTCTTCCCCAGAGCACCATGCCAGGGTTTCTCGTAATTAAGTGGGTACATCCAGGCTGTTTACAACTGGCATCCCTGATGGGACTGTTGTCTGAAAACTTTATGTTCTTCTCAAAACTACACAGAGGCTGTCAAGCTCCTTAATAATTTCCCTTGTAGTGGCTGTTCCAGAAAGAGTTTTAAGCAATTTATGATTAAGGAAGCCAAATAGGGGATCCTCTCCCCTCCTTTTTAATTTTTGTTTCTACTTTCTTATTTTATTCTCTGCCATGGGTTAATGGGTCTTAATTACAGGGGTAATTGAGAAAAAGCTGAAACGGAGCTAGCTTAATTTGAGGCATAGAAATGAGCCCATTTTCAATATATTAATCCATGGAATAATTAAAAAGCAAAGGAGAAAACTTTAGTTCACGACTGACAGAGCTACAGCAAAGAAAATTAAGTTTGATACATTAAAAAGCCACTAAATCTGAACCACTGCCACCAAAATACCTGTGACTGTGAGGAAATAATCTAATAGCATATGAAACAGTTCGCTCTCTTTTCTTTCCCCCCCTCACAAATTTAATAAGATGGAACAGCTCCTTTATTTACAGGTCTCCATGCTTTAGCAGTCTGCTATCCCCCTGTCACGTCTCGTTAGGATGCAAGCAAAAAAATCAAATGGGAAAGGGGTTTCAAATAAATATTTCATTAAGGAGAGCACGGCAGTAGTCAAGGGAGGAAGTCTGTACACAGAGCAAGTCCTGCATTTAGAAAAAAACGATGTTGCTGCCCACATTGTCTCTGTTCAGTGACACAGCCGACCCAGCCAGGTGACATTAAGTGAATTTGTCTGCTCCCACACATCTCTTCCTCAGCATCCATGAGGAAACACAGCGAGCATGGAATAAATTGCACCTCAATTGCAGGTGATGAATTCACAGCCGAAGAGAGGAAAGCAGAGCAGAATGCAACAAACACTTCCAATAAGCAGCAACGAAACATCCATGAGAGAATCACAGCACTGAGCCTTCCTCCTTCCTTTGTGCCACACAAATAATTACACACTCGGAATATTTCCAGAGAGCTTCAACAATTCCACAGTCACACTGCTTTCCAACAAGGGTCCTAAATTTCCATGTGCTGATCCCAGCCAGAATATCATGCAGGTGTCAGGATCAGCTGTTCTTCCTACAACCCATCTATAGTGTAGACATTGGCGTATTCAGGATTCTGAAGATAAAAAGTACAATTCTATAAATTTTTAAAAGATCATATAATTCATTGTTACTCTGCTACTTAATCTTTTAAGTGTTTTCTTGTCCTGAATGAACATTATAGAATGTACTACACTTCATATTTTCTTCAAACTTCTGCACTAATCTTCGTTAATCCATCCAAACCCAAACTGCTGATAAAAGCTTCTACTTTGAAGGAAACATCAAATAGTACAGTAATTAGTATGTAAAACAAGATTATTTCAGTGGCTCAGCCTCGAGCTCCTATCCCATAAATCGCTCCTAACCAGAGCATATGGGCACACTGATCCACACACATCAAAGGTGGATGTAAATATTCCACAGGCAGGAAGGAGATCACTGGGTTATCAATGGAAATTCCCGAGCTCGGTGAACACACCCTGTTACCATGGCCTCACTAGGGACACACATTGCCCTCTGGAAAGCTGAAAAGTTAAAATCCTGCACTGTGACTGTGCAGAGAAACCCCAAAAATCCATCAGCCCCAGTCTCTGACCTCTGGAAAAAGTAAGGGCAGGACAACTGCCCATCCCCAGGGCCACTGCACATCCCCAGGGCCACTGCACATCCCCAGGACCACACTCAATTACAGGGGCAGAGACACACACACACCAAGACACACAAAATCAGTGCCTTCCAAAGAGGTGTGTTCCCCAAAAATCCTTTCCATTTCTAATTTTGTCTGCTGTAAATTGAGGTTGTGGCCTTGACTTATTTTGCCTTCAGAATCATCCTTCAGAGATTTCACCAGCCACCAGTACAGTATTTGCAAAAAGCCCTCTGCAGCACCAGAAAAGTCTCCTGAAGATGCTTGTCCCTCTGATAGAACTGTATTTGCTATCAGATTAAATGAAATACAAATCTGCACAGTAGAGATTTTTGTGTTCCAGTCTGTGGGTAATTTCTTTGGGGTCAATAATCAATAAAAGCTTAAATGAAAACAATGAACTCTACTCCAAGCAGTGGCAGAGCAGCACTTTCATAGCCATTAATTTAAAATTCAGAAAATATTCCTTCTTTCCCCACATCCCAGTGCTGCTGAATGCCAGGCTGCTCCTAAACTCTGCTCCCTATGAAGCACAGAGTGTAGGGCTCAAGGGGAAAAGTGTTCTGGCAGCTGGGGACAAGCCCCCAGCATCTGCTGCTCTGAGCTGCTGGAGGAGCTCCTGAGATGGGGAAAAACCAGCTCCAGCCTGACAGCAAATTATTCACAACTCTTGGAAGCTGGCACACTCCAGCACTTCTAATCTCCAAGATGCATTTTATGAGTACATAAACTAGGATGAGATCCATTGCTGGCAGGGAGAGCAGATCTGCTAATTAAGAAAGATGTAAAGGTTTGGTAATAATTACTTCAGCACCCACTGGGCCCTGGCTGATGGATGAGTCCACACCTCCAGTACTGCTCGAGTTGAGCAACTCTCCCAGGATTCCTGACACAGCCTCCTCTGGAGCTACAGGAGAGCTCTGCCCACTGTCCAGGAGCCCTGGCTGTGTCCTGCCCATGATAATTATGGATTTCATACGAAATCCCTGCCCTGACATGAAGGTGTAAGGGAATCGAGGCTATCTAGTTTGCTTGGATAACACTGACTGCAGGCAGCAGGACCTTCCTACAGTCAGTGGGGAGAGAGGAACACATTTAGTGACTTTCTGGAAGAACCTCTTTCCTACCACTGACTGTAGAAATAAACCCAGAGAGATCAGCTGAATGTATTTCCCATTCACTGGGAATAGCTCCTTTGCAAACATTATTTTAAAAGGTTAGATTAACTGGCTGACAGAGCATTGATTCAGGTTTTTTCTTTTTTTTTAATTCCACAGTTGTAGAAATGTTAAGAAACTAAACAAACAGTTTGTAGCAAACACACAGAAACAATAGAAATGACCAAAATAAGCACCACATTTTCCTCACTGTGATTCAATCCTGTGGGGATAATGTGGAGACACCTTAGTGGTAATTGAGCTTTTAGAGGCCTTTAGAGTTGGTGACAGATTAATAGGTTGGTCTCATAAATTCTGACATCCTTGCAATTTCTGCATTCCTGGATTTATACACAAACTGAACTCTGTAAACACTTCAGTGCCTCGGCTGCAGCATGACACATCTGTAACTTTATGAAATAACACCATGTCACAGAACAAGTGAGTGTTCAGCAATTAAACTGAATCCAGGCACCACAACGATTCCAACAGATAATTTTCCAAAGTAATTGCCTCAAGGAAACTCTGGCAACACTAAAAATCAGGTCTGTTGAAGACAACAGTGTAAAAGCAGTACTTTCACTGCCAGTAGTATAAACACAAGAGATTTTAAAGGAGTTTGCTGCCTGATTATTAAGTTCCATGCTGTGTAAAGCAATTATTACAGCTCTCAATTTCCCAATCTTTGTGTTTATTAAAACTAATGAACGCTTTTAGCATACAAGAGACTAAATAAATTTGCATAGGATTATAACAGTCAGCCTATACTCATCCCTGTAGGCTTAAACACTAACTGTAAAAGAAACATTTACCCAGTAAATAAGCAAGCTGAAACCTGAACTCCTCCTCCTTTAACTCAGTCAATGCCTGGAGCTGAATTGGAGTGGGCTGCAAAAATACTCTGGTCACAGAGAGACTGGCATTGGCATTGCCATGGTGATCCAGGGCAATGCCAAGGTTAATCCAACACTTCCCTCATGATCCAGTTACAAGAAATCAGGCCTTGACATCAATAAAACACCTGGATTGTCAGTGCTTCAGGTCAGTAATTCCCCTAAGCAGAGCCCAGCTCAGACTCCTCCCTCTGTAATGAGCTATTCATCTACTCCTTTAGGATGGAGAAGGTAAAAAAGAGAGAATAATGAAAAGTGGAAGGTTCATGCGGGGTTCTGTGCTGTTCACAGCCTGAGGCACAGCCCAGGGGAGTTCAGCCCCACAACAGATGAAGAGTGATGTCCTTCCCCAAAGGAGCACAAATGTTTTGTTGAATTTCTCATCAGCTTCAGTGAGATTCCCTCCGTATTGGAATCCTGCAAGCACTGCAAGCACTTCCTCTTCCTGGTCGGAGGTGTTCCTCTTCCTCCTCGCTCTCTGTTCCAGGGTGTTTAAAAACCTAATTCTTACTGCAAGCTGGAGAACAGGGAGACAGCTTCTCACCGTTACACCCAGCCTTCTTCCTGTTTCTGCAGGCTAGAAGGGAATTGAATTCAGAACTTAGAAACTGCCCAAATTCACACAAGTGTAAAAACCTGTCTCAGCAATGAAGGAGAAAAATTACAAACATCAGTTTAGAAATAACTGTTATAAGGAAGAATTGGCTGCTACACTGAATGATTTGTGCTATAAGAATAAAAGTTTCACGCAGGAGAGAGTAGCTTAATATTCTGCCCTGTAAGATTCTGTCCATCTTCTATTAGAGCCAGACATAAATTAAAAGTATCTGCTTAACTCTTGAGCCTCATTTTCCTCTAACGTGCCGTCTAAGCCTGAACAAGAATTAATATCAAGGTGCTGAATGAGCTGCTAAATGCTAATAGAAGATTTATCTATGAACTGAATCACCAATGAAGACTTTTCCAAGTGAGGAAAATACAAAAGAAGGGAAAAATGAAAGGGCTCTTTATAAAGAGGTGGTGGGGAAACATCTCTGGTTAACATTTACCTTTTATTTTTCATACTTGAAGAGAAATTAGGGGTTTTTTTGCCCTTTTTCATGATACCAACATAAACGGGGGGGAAAGAGTGGCTTGAAGCATCTGTGGGAGCAATCTCTGTGGTAATTACAAGGATTCTGTGGTAACAAGGGTGAAGTACACTGACATATAAATTCAAGCACTGTATTCCACTTTTATTTACTATCAACTCTGTAAGAGCAAAATTGAGTATCAGACAATAAAGCAAATAAAGTCAATGTTCATAAGAACATTTGCAACTTTCAACATTGTCTTTAGAACCCATGGCTGAAAATAAAAAAGTATTACAATCAGTGTAACTATGCATTGAGATACTAAGGACATTTCTTAAAATCTCCAAGAGTTTTGGTTTTCCTTTAAAAAAATATAAATATTTGATAAAACATTAGAAATAGTCTCAATCCACTGTCTGTTATAAATATTCCTCACTTTGGTAGAAAAAAAAGACATAGAAACCAGAGTTTTATCATACATTCTACAGAGCCCTAAATAAAAATCGTCAGGTTCATAACCATGATTTCAGAGAACTGCTCAAAAGAAAGAGATTAATCACCTGAAACTAATATTCCCATGATCTGATCTCAAAGACAGACACCTCTGCTGTTCAGTACCTGGAGAACAACTCACTGCAGGCAAATTAAACAAGAAAAACCTCAAAGAGCTGAAGAATCAGGAAGGAAATCCTAAAGGCAGGTAGCCTTCAAGCAGAACTCTAAAGAAAACTGCAGCTGGGAGCACAGGGCTGATTCTGTAGGCTCTGAGTACAAGCCTCCTGTGCTGAAAGCCAGGTAATTCTATAAAACAATGCTGTATTTCTCTAAAATGAAGATTAAAGCCAAACACTGGCCACAGCTCTGACAGTGGAACATTGCTCTCTCAGTTTAAACACCCAGCTCTGGGAGCTGGAACAAAACCACCCTCAGAACTGCCTGTTTGGAGGGTCTGAATAATTGAAGAGCAGCGCGAAAAGCTGGAAAGATTCTGCTTTTTACTGAGTAACTACAGCAAGTTTGCTTTTTCCAGCATCTTATGAGATTTATGAGCTCTTCAAAATGGGAAAGTCGCTCATTTAAAGTAATTTTACAAACTCTGTTCCAAGCTATTACAAAATGTGTTCAGAGCTTGCAGCACAGCTTCCCACTCTGCTCTCCCACTGCAAGCACTGCTCATTCACCAACCCTGAAAGGAAAACAGGGCAAGAGACCTTTTATTTCTTCTTATCAGCCTGAAAAGGGCTGTTTTTCAGTTGATTACATAGGTATTTTTAATATTTTCTAGTAGACATTTTAAAAAACTCTTTAGTGTGAGAACTTAGAAAAAAGAAAACTGTGTATAAACCCTGTTATTACAAGAATAAGCCATCTTTAGGATAGGTGGGGAGTGATGTTTCCTGATAAATCTGCCTTGGATGAACACTTCGCAGGCACAAACATGGATTTATTGGAAATCATTGGGTCCATCTTGTTTCCTGTGAAGTGAACTGAAGCTCTGCTATTCTCTTGAATAATAGCACAGTCAGTTTCTCAGTTGACTCCTGTCCTACATACATTTATGTGGCACTCTGCACGTAAGAGCAAATACAAAAAAGAAACAAAACAAACCCCAAGCCACAGGCCCACCTTCATTTCCATCATAAATCAGTTTGTCTTTGCTATAGAGGAATTATTGAGAATCCAGGGTATGTATTTTATTTTTACCTAACATTTGAACAAATTAAAGAGAAAAGAAAAAAGAGGATCAGATTGACTTGGATCAGATTGACTTTCCATCTTTTATTAGCTTCTCTTTTTGCTCCGAGACAAAATTTACAATTACTGAAGTGCAATTAGGCTCTTCCAATCTCCAGTTTTCTAATAATAACATCCAGTTTTCAAGAATAAACGTTTTCAACAACAAACGTCCATAGTGGCAAGGCAGATCCAGGGAAGAGAATCTGGAATTTGGGATGAGGGACCCCTGTGCAGAAGGGACTCAAACCCCCAGGCTGAGCTGAAATGGGGCTCCAGGGAGAAGGTCCCAGGTGAGGCTGCCCAGGGCCACTGAGGTCTCTTGGTGCCCTCAGGTTCTGCCAGACAGAGATGAGTTTCCATTTCCCAAGCAGCAGCTGAAGCAGATAATAAGTTTCCCCTGGGGGAGGTGGGAAAAGAAGCAGTAGAAGATTTCAAAAGAAACGTCTTACTTGACAAAGCCTTACAAGCTGCACCACAGAGGTTTCTGAGGATGAACAACACTGGTAGCTGGTTTTTATGGCCGTGGGTGATGCAAGAGAGCTCTGCTGTTGCAGGAATCCCACCCAAGGCCAATCTGAGAGCGCTGTCAAAATGGAAAGAACAGAAGCATTTCTGTACAGGATTTTTAAAAGGAATTGATCCTGAGGGATGCTGACCATTTTCTGGCAGTTGGAAGCCTTCATCTCCCATCACCACTCTCCCTGTGCTAACATCTCTATCTTGGGCTTCTTGAAATTTCCAGCAATGTCTGAATCAGAAACTGAGCTGCTCCATAAGGCTTCCAATGAATAAAAAGACTAACTAGGTTCATGTGCTATTAACACAGTTTTTAGGCTTATGTCAACCAAATCTGCATCAGATTGTAAAGAAGTTTATTATAGAATCATACATCAAACAAACACGGTGGACTTAAAATCATTATTAAACATATAAAAGGAAAAGTTCAGTTTCTAGCTACCCCTTAATAAGAAAAACAAGTTTGTCCACCTCTTGTTATGAAGCATGACTAAAATTGTTTTATTTTAGTTTTCAAATGCAAAAAAATGTAATTGTCTAATGGATCCCTATTGAAAACTGCAGAATTGCTATAAAGAATGCATATAGAAATACCATCAAGATTTTTGGTGAAAGTTCTTATCTACTCCTCTGTCTCCAAAGACATTATCCTGGGAATCTGACAGATAGAGGCTCTCTTTGGCAGCCCCTTTCCTGGGGAGGTGAAGCAGAAGGACCAACCAGCCAACTTTGAAGGCTTTTTATCTAGCTGAAAATGAAGTTCTAAAGGTGGGAGGGGATTTTCCGAAGCTTAATTCACTGCCAGTGTGATTCAAATGGTTTTTAAAAAGTCTTTTTCATATATTTTAATGCTTTTGAGTCATGTTTTCCCTCGCTTATGGGTATATTAGTTTATATTATGACCCTAAGTTTCCTCAGTTACTGCTCACATGGGTTTTTTTCCTTTGTCCTCTTCCTAGGGAATCTCTAACATGTTGTTCTAAAATTTGTAATTAGGCAGTGCTCTCTTTTTGTCTCTTCACTGACAAAGAGGGCTTGATTTTTTCCTCAGTTCTTATTTCCAACGCTGGGAATCACAATTCCCTGTGCTTTTAAGGACAATTGCTGCTCAATTCTGATCTCACTGACATGAGCGTGACCTATGTGTTTTGCTGCTTTAATGTCTAAAGGAGGCAAATACACCTTGGTAAGCCTGAGCTGGGAGCAGGACAGAGATGTTTAACTCCATTCACAAAAGGTCCTGACATACTTGAGAGGACTTTGGGCTCATGATGAGTTTTTTGCTACAGGGCCCAAAGGACAGGCTACGCTCAGCTCTGTGACCTCAAAATTGCACAACCAAATTTGTGTGGTTTCCTGCAGTTATTTCAGAGCAAAAACTGCAGCAGGGCTGGCTGGGGCTGTAATCCCTGTCCTTCAGTGCCAGCCAGGTTTTCAGGAGCCACAGCTTCCTCAGGACACGGGGATGCTGCCCAGGACATCAGAATCATTCCCTGCTAGGCACCAATCCATTCATGACACACTCGAGACACACATGGATTATTTATTTCAGTAGTGCAAGCCTGGCTTCCACAAATCCAGCACACCCCACCAGGAAATACGGGAGCCATCGGGGAGAAGCATACAGGGGACAGTGTAAGGTCGTAAACTGAGACAGGGGAGATTCAAATTGGATATTTGAAAAAGTTCTTTCATTGGTTGGGTGGTGAGGCTTTGGAATAGGCTGCCCACGGAGGTGGTAGAGTCACCATCCCTGGAGATGCTTAGGAGGTGTCTGGATCTGGCATTTGTTGCTGTGGTTTAAGGGCTACAGTGGCGGCGCTGGGTGAACACTTGGACTGTATGATCCTAAAGGTCTCTTCCAATCTTCCAGTCGGTTGGAAAAGGCCTCTGAGATCATCAAGTTCAACTTGTGACTAAACACCGACTTGTCAACCAGACCATAGCACCAAGCGCCGTGTCCAGTGCTCCCTGAAACGCCTCCATGGACGGTGCCTGCACTGTCTCCCTGGGCAGCCCAATGGTTAACTACCCTTTCTGTGAAGAAATTCCTNGCGGTTCTACCGCGCGCTGCAGCCCGGGCCGCCCCGCGCCGAGCTGCTCACCCGCCTGGCCCGCGACTTCGGCGTGGAGCACGGGCGGGTGGCCGAGGCCGCCGCCAAGGTGCTGCAGGCCCGCGAGCAGCGCAGGGAGCCCGGGGCGCTGCTGCAGGCCGAGGACCGGCTCCGGTACTACCTGCACCCCCAGTNGTGGCGGCGCTGGGTGAACACTTGGACTGTATGATCCTAAAGGTCTCTTCCAATCTTCCAGTCGGTTGGAAAAGGCCTCTGAGATCATCAAGTTCAACTTGTGACTAAACACCGACTTGTCAACCAGACCATAGCACCAAGCGCCGTGTCCAGTGCTCCCTGAAACGCCTCCATGGACGGTGCCTCCCCTGTCTCCCTGGGCAGCCCAATGGTTAACTTCCTTTTCTGTGAAGAAATTCCTCCCAACGTCCAACCTGAACCTCCCCTGGCGCAGCTTGGCACTGTGCCCGGCATGATTCTACGGTTCTAAAGCGCAGCACAGTGAATTCTGAGGGCAGGGCGGTGACGGGGGAGCTCCGGGCCGTGAGGAACGCCCGGGGAGGGGCAGCCGCTGACCTCGGTGCGCCACACTCAACATGGCGGCCGACACACCCACAGCCCCGCCACGTTCTCCTCGCTTCCCATTGGCGGGGCACGCTGTCAGTCTGCCGTTGCAACCAATCCGCGTGCGCGGAGCTGCGCGGCGGGCGGTGCCGCGGCCTGCGGCGGTGTGCGGGATGAGGCGGCTGTGCCCGCGCCTGGGCCNGGCCGACCTGATGGAGGGGCTGGCGAGCAAGGCGGTGGATGGGGCCCACGTCAAGGTGAGGGCTGGCCTGGGTGTCTCTAGAGGGAGTGTGGGGGGATGTGGTTTGGGGCTTCCTGCTCATGATGCTACTCCCGGAGCCACGTTGGGCTGGGAAGTGTCCCGTGAGCCCAATTCACTGTCGGGGTCTTTATGGGTCCCTCCGTTCAGGAAGGACATTGAAGTGCTGGAGTAGGTCCAGGGAAAGGGAAGGGTCCAGAGGTCAACTCCGATGAAGAGCGGCTGAGGGAGCTGGAGGGGCTCAACATGGAGAAAAGGAGGCTCGGGGGGGACCTTCTGGCTCTCTGTAACTCCTTGACAGGAGAGGGCAGCCAGCGGGGTCGGCTCTGCTCCCAGGGAACAAATGACAGGATGAGAGGGAACGGCCTCAAGATGTGCCAGGAGAGGTTCAGGTTGGACACCGGGAAGGATTTCTCCACATAAAGGGTGATTAAACATTGGAACAGACCCAGAGAGGTGGTGGAGTCCCCATCCTTGAGGACATCAAGAAACAACTGCACATGGCACTTAGTGCCATGGTCTGCTTGACAAGGTGGTGATGGGTCAGCGATTGGACTCAACGATCCCAGATGTCTTTTCCGACAAAAATGATTCCATGATTCTCTACAGAGACACGAGTTAACACTTTCCCACAGGCCATGGCACCAGTGAGAGCTGCCTGTGCTGGCACTCAGGAAGGAAGTGGCCCCTGGTGTGAAGCAATGGCATTTCCAGAGTGGCAGTGGGAAGTGCTGGCACATAATACATTGTTTAAAAGTTAATGTACAGTAATGGTGGGCTTGATTATTTCTCATGATGCTCTTGCAGTCTTTGTCGTCTCTGTATTATGTTCTTTTCATGTGTTCTGTTCCTTCTTTTCACCACAGGACACTGATTTTCCACTGTCCTTATAAACAGTTGAATTTTTGATGAGCCCTTGCAATGCACAGAGTGAAATGAGATTTGCTGAAAATCTGTTTCATGGGTGCAGTTCTTCCTCTTGCTGTTCAGAACCCTCTCACCTGCAACACTTTACTTTTTCTGTGCCACGATTTTCCTCTTGAGATTTGTTACATTTTGCTTGCTTTACTTACATTTCAGCCCTTGAAATATGACTCTGGTGAAAAATCCACAACATTATGATTTCAGGTAGCAAATCATCCAGCGGTTGCTTTTAAAATATTCTTCATCTTTCCATATGATTTAGAAAAAGTCAGTGAAAAGTTCAAGTTGCTGGCAAAAGATAATAAAAAAGAGAGCACTTTTGTCAAATTGATTTATATGTAAACCTGCTTCTGTAATTAAGCAGTAGTTGGAGTGTATTTGTAATCTTGGTCTTGTGTTGGTCTGCTGGAAAAAAAGAAGCACGATCATTGTTTAAAAATTTTTCTATAAGAAAAGTGTTTGGTGTTTGCCTATCAAAAGTCCTGTGTAGCCATTTCATTAGTGCAGAGTTGATTTCAATTCTAACATAAAGACAAATGTGCAACGAGAGTTTTATAACCTCGGTATAGTTGTGTCTTCACTGACAAGGAAATGTGGAAATAAAATTAAATGGATCTCCTTGATGCTGGTGGAGAATTACAGAATGCATTATGTGGCCTACTGGGATTTTGGGATTGCTCGAACTGTCTAAAATACTTCTTAGACAGTCCTTAGTTTTTACTTTGTAATTTGAAAGACCTATTAAAACAAGGATTGCCCATTGTTGTGTTGTAAATATGAAATATTTTTCTATTTCCTCAGCACTACCATCATAAAAGCAGCTCGGACTGCTCAGATATTGGGTGATGACGGATTTCTATTTTGTGTTTGTTCAGCAGATTGCAGTAAAATATCATATTTAAGTGATTAAGTCACTTGAAAGTGCTTGAGCACACTTTACTCATTGTCTGGATGAGCAGAAATGAGTGGGGGCAGGGGGGGAAGAAACAATGATTTTAATTTTAAGAACAAAATGTCCAATAATATAAACCATAAGGGCCAGGAGAGTTTTCAGCACTGCCATTATCACTGCAGTAATTACTATTAGCAATAAAAAAAGCAGAAACCAGTCCCCTTTAATTTGTGTCACTATTGAATCCTGTTTTGCTGGTGGGGATATTTTTGCAGTATCTCACCAGGGATAATATCTATGTAGATTCTGAAGGTAATTTGTTGGGTAAAAAAAAACCCCAATAAATAAAAAACCCCAAAGCCCTGCCCAAAACAAATCCAGTCAACCCCCCCCACCACAGACACCTTCAACTACCTGGCAATATCAGAGTAGATCTGTAAGCCCCAAATGAAGTAAGTCAGGTTGAAAACTTCAAACATTACAAAACCATGGGAAAGCTCAACTCTTATGAGGGGTCTTTTATTTAGTAGTTTGAGAGGGAAACTGAAATAGTTCCCTCATCAGAGAGGCAGTTCTTCGTAATAAAAAAAAAAACTAATTGGAGGTTTTCATAAGAGTTTTCCCATTTGTTGCCCAAGAAGTAGGTACTTGATGTGAAGATTAAAAACCTCTAATTTGCTGTCTCGTAGCAAGAACACGGAACGAGAGAAAAATAATCACAATTTATTAGGCTTGGCTAATAGAAATTGAAGTATAGCTGGTAATTTGAAATACTAATCTGAGTATGTCTCGTTACTCAAATTTAAGACTGGGATGCTAAATAATGAATGTGCTTGCTTTTCTTTTTAATGAAGTGTTGCAGATGTAATTTTTATGACTAAAAAGGCCTCTGAAATGAAAATAAGAAGTTACCACTAAATTTACAAGATAAGAGAACCTGCCACTAAATCTGCAAAGTAAGAGTCCCAAACTTGAACATGGCCTTGTTGGAGTGAAGCTTTTTGGAAATGTCCTTTACACTGAGATATGAAACACGAGTCAGAATCTTGTTTAGATGACTCGATTTAAACACAGTTTTGGATAGTGAAAACTTCTATGTCTTTCTGCACTAAAAAGTTTTGTCAGCACAGAATCATGGAATCCTAGAGTGGTTTGAGTTGGAAAGGACCTTTAAAGATAATCCAGTTCTGCCCCCTGCTGTGGGCAGAGACACCTTCCACTATCCCAGGCTGCTCCAAGCCCCGTGCAACCTGGCCTTGGGCACTTCAGGGATGGGGAGTCCACAATCTCTCTGGGGAACCTGTGCCAGGGCCTCAGAGAAGGAGGAAAGGAAAGAATTTGTCCCTCAGATCCACTGAAAACCTGCCTTCCTTCAGCTCAAGGCCATTCCCCCATGTCCTGCTGCTCCATGCCCAGTTGGGTTGGACTCAGTGATGGTGGCAGGTCCCTTCCACAAGGAGCCATTCAAATCCCTGCACGGTGCCCTGTTGTTTTATAAAACTTTATTATTTACAGCTGGCAGGTTGTTTGAGTTGTAATTCCCCATAAACAATATTCCTCTCTCCCCAAATCCTGACTGAAAGCACATCTGCTTCACTTTGTTCTTTGGTTACAGCTGCGTGGCTTTCCTCCAGCTGCACCCTGGAGCTGCAGTAGCCCTGTGATGAAAACAGCCCTCGGTTCCATTGGCCTCCATGTGGAGAGTGTCTGCTGAACCTTCAAAGGAGCAGAACTCCAGTGCTTCCCACTCCTCCACTTTCCATGCAGGATAACTGGCTCTTTCCCATGTCAATCCGTGCTGTCTGAGCCTTGTTACTGCCAGGAGCTGCAGAGCAGAATGTCAAAGTGCTGCCAGCAGCAGTGCAGCCATCCAGTTTCCTTTCTGCCTGCTGGACTGCAGCTGAAATGCTGTTCAAAAAGCACGTGGATGACAAGAGAGCCATAAGAATCTGTTCCTTTGCCCCCACATCTCACAAGTCCAGCTCATTTTTCTGGTTTACAGTGTGCCCCTGCAAAAGAAAACAAAGCAAACAATCCTGGCATGCCTGGAGAGTTTCACTACACCAAGGGATATTTGACCAAAGTGATTTATGGTTAATATCTAAAAACTTCAGAGCTGTGCTTCAGAAATGAGGATTTGCAAGGGAGGTACCTTAAAGTCAGAATAAAAAAACCAATCCGAATATATTTGTTTAGGAAAAAGGTATTAAAAAAAATTATGCATGACAGAATTGTTCTATGCAAATGAATGTTTCTTCTGGGTTTGCAAATTTTAGATTTTCTAGTGTGTTAAGGAATAAACCCATCCTTTTATTCAGTCGTGGAATACTTGTAGCAGTTACTTTGGCCAGCAGAAACCTTTGATGTGTGTCTTTTGACAAGTACCTCTGCAGCTTTCATCATGGTTAGGTTATAATAGGAAATATTTTTGCTTCTTATGACAGTCCTGAGACTACATCTGAACTTAATAAAAATGTTTTAGGTTTTCTGAGTAGATTTATATATTTTTTTCCTGTTGTTTTTCTTTAATGTAGCAAGCTAAAGTTAGAGCTTAATTTTTATCTCTTTTATGTGCAGCAGTAGCTACTGAATAAAGGTTTGAATATAAGATGAAGAGTTTTTATTGATAAATGGTTATTAAGTTAGTTTCAGGTAAGCCCACGTTTCTGATCAGGCTGTTGGTAAGTTGGTACTGGTATCACACTGTGTCCTGTGTACCAGGCAAATAGAAGAAAGAAAAACAAGCTGTGGAATCTCTTTTAGGGATATTGATGCTGTGCTCAGTTCAAGAATACTTGTTAAATTCAAATAAATTTAGACAGAAAATCTTTAATAATACAGGCAGCAAGAAACTGGTAGGGAATATAAAAATCACTTACAATGAATGTTTCTGAAAGGATTTGACATTACAGTTGGGTTTCATCTCTCATACTGTTCCAAAGCTGGTTTGATTTTTCAGTTCTGTTGTCCTGTGCTGCTGGGTTTTATTTTACTTGCTCAAAAATTTTCATATTTTTAGAGAAGGAAAATTCTGGAAAGCCTCTGGTTCTGTCTGTATCTTGTTGAAAAATGTTTCCATGGTATTTAAATCTGAGCAACTGTGCAACTGCAGCCTTGTGGTCAATCAAGGTTATCTTTACTCACATTCCCATGTTCCACCTTGCTTGTTTAGCAGCTGATTCCATCGTTGTTCTGTTGGCAGGAAATGAACGGAGTTCTCAAGAACATGCTCTCAGAGTGGTTCTCCACAGGATTCCTCAACTTGGAACGGGTCACGTGGCAATCACCTTGTGAAGTACTCCAGAAAATTAGTGAGTAAGTGCTGAAGGCTGGAAAGAGTCCCTGATGAAGAGGTGATGAAGTGCTTGGGACTGCAGAGATCCACTGTTTTCAAGACTCTGCTTTTCTGAGCCGTAGGCAAAGTATAATTATGAAATATTTGCATTAACACGCTGTAGAGCCCAATTTTAAAAACTGGTTGGAGTAAACAGCAAAGGGGATCATTTGTGCCATAATTTGATCCTGCAGCTCCCACACTGCACTGGTAGACTGCTGTCTTTTCTTCCAACTTTCTCAGTTACTCTTCCCACATTCCCAGAGGTGCTGCAGTTGTTTTGCCTGGAACTGGTGAGGTGCACAGGATCACTTGTAAATTACATGTGAAGAGAGCACCTTGGTCTTTATCCAATGTGCTCTACAACATTGATTTCTGAATCTACAACGTTGATTTCTGAATTTCCGTCAAATAGTCAAAAGTTGGGATGAAGTTGAAAATGACTGAAAGTGAGTTATGTTGTGGGCCACCTTGTATATAAAATCTTGAAGAAAAATAATCTCTAGAATGTTCTGAAAGTACATGACTTAAGTGTTGATGAGGCAAAGAGATCTTGTGCAAGCTAAATTTTCAAAATAAAAATAAGTACTAATATTTAATTAATCTTCAAGGTAATTTGGCAAGCACACTAGTGAGTGGGTGTGCAGTGTTCCTTTACGATCCACTTTGTCACAGCTTGCTGACAATTTTAAGTTACTCACTTACAGCCTGATTCTCCTTTTCTGATTGGGAAGTTTTTTCACTGACATCAGTGGGAAAAGGGCGGAGCTTGTAGGGCAGCTGACCTCTATTTTTAAATGTAATAATAATAATAATAGTAATAATAATAATAATATTTAAAATTTTCTCCTTGAGTTCTGAAGCTGTGCACCCTGTCAGAAACTGGGTTGATATGAAGCGTCGAGTTGGGGCCTATAGAAGATGCTACTTCTTCTCTCACTGTGCAATCCCAGGAGAGCCCCTGATCGTCCTGCANTCCCACACTGCACTGGTAGACTGCTGTCTTTTCTTCCAACTTTCTCAGTTACTCTTCCCACATTCCCAGAGGTGCTGCAGTTGTTTTGCCTGGAACTGGTGAGGTGCACAGGATCACTTGTAAATTACATGTGAAGAGAGCACCTTGGTCTTTATCCAATGTGCTCTACAACATTGATTTCTGAATCTACAACGTTGATTTCTGAATTTCCGTCAAATAGTCAAAAGTTGGGATGAAGTTGAAAATGACTGAAAGTGAGTTATGTTGTGGGCCACCTTGTATATAAAATCTTGAAGAAAAATAATCTCTAGAATGTTCTGAAAGTACATGACTTAAGTGTTGATGAGGCAAAGAGATCTTGTGCAAGCTAAATTTTCAAAATAAAAATAAGTACTAATATTTAATTAATCTTCAAGGTAATTTGGCAAGCACACTAGTGAGTGGGTGTGCAGTGTTCCTTTACGATCCACTTTGTCACAGCTTGCTGACAATTTTAAGTTACTCACTTACAGCCTGATTCTCCTTTTCTGATTGGGAAGTTTTTTCACTGACATCAGTGGGAAAAGGGCGGAGCTTGTAGGGCAGCTGACCTCTATTTTTAAATGTAATAATAATAATAATAGTAATAATAATAATAATAATAATAATAATATTTAAAATTTTCTCCTTGAGTTCTGAAGCTGTGCACCCTGTCAGAAACTGGGTTGATATGAAGCGTCGAGTTGGGGCCTATAGAAGATGCTACTTCTTCTCTCACTGTGCAATCCCAGGAGAGCCCCTGATCGTCCTGCACGTGGCACTGACCAGTGACATCTCGAGCAGCATCCAGGTACTGCCACTGATGCATTTAGTACACAGCAACATGCTCAGATTGCAGTGTGCTTATTTAAAAATCCACGATTCCGTATAATTTGGCAATATTTGCTTTTGTTTCATCTTTGAAGAGATGAGAGACTTGGCATGTAAAAATTACAGGGATATTTTGTCTATCTTGTGTATTATGTAAATTGAAATTTTTTGCTCAAGAGCAAGACGAGTAAGAAAAGATTAGAAATAAAAGAAAATAGAGCAAATGAGATAAACATTTCAAAGTGGTTGAAATTAATTCTGAAAATTTTAAACCACGTTATAATTTTTTACCTGCACGTACTAATGTCTAAGCAGCTCTTTCTACTTTTTCATTAGATTTTTATTGTCAGTGAATAAAACAGTGGGGAAAAGTGTTAATGCATTTAAAAGTTAAAAAGAAAGACCTCCTCCCCATAATGATGATATTAACTAATATTAACTTTTTAAAATTTCGAATCCTTTTTTTTCCCAGACCATAGTGAAAGAAGTGCCGCCTTTAGAGACAGAAGACGCAGACAAAATCACAACAGCAATTTTCTACTCCATCAGTTTGACTCAGCAGGGCCTGCAGGGGGTGGAACTCGGGACTCACCTCATCAAAAGAGTTGTCAAAGAGCTGCAGGTGGGTGTGGCACGGGGGTCTCATGGTCTGTTTGCCCAGCATGGTTTAGTTCCCAACTGGTGTCACTGCTCAGGCCAGGAGCTGCTGGGGCTTCCCCTACACCTGGAACTTCTTCCCAGAGCAGCCTTTGGAGGTGTGGAGAGTTGGAAGAACATTCCTGCTCTTGGTTGATGTCTGCCAGATGTAGATTCTGTTCCAGAGTTGACACGTTCTGTGTGAATTCCTTACGTTTGCCTAATCCTGTGTGGGTTGCCTGAAGTCAAATGAGAACATTTCTGTTGAAGGTGGCTTTGACACAGCTGGATTTTGCAGTGTGGGCTCTGATCTGATTCACTGTTGCCTCTCAGTTGCATGGGAAGAGCCTGATCAACATATTCTCTCTTCAATGTACCTGACAGTGCCATTTCCAAAATCTTACAGCTGCTCCAGGAACAGAAATACTTCCTGTTCATTAATTAGTTCATTGTTTTGTTTGTTACATTGAATTGCCACTGGTTATTTATGCAGTGTGCATGCATGCCCTGAATACCTCTATTTAGAAAAATAAAAAGGAGAGAGATTTCTTTGCCCAGGCATGGCTTGCAATGTAGTAAAGAAAATGTCTTAAAAGGCAAAAGAATCTTTTACTTTCTGCCAGTCAGCTCTCTGAATTTAGATAATATCATTGCATGCTGAGGGATTATTGTTAATAGCTTTAGTACTTGTAGAAACTTCTTCCAAGCAACTGGAGAAAGGACTGAAAATTCATTTGCAGAGTGGTGTGAAAGAGACAGTCACATTCCTGCACTGAGCACGTTATTTTATTTAATAGTCTTCACTACTTAAATTGCTGACAAAGCTACCTCTTAAAAGTAATGATCACTACTTGTGTTTATATTCATTGTTTCACATCTGGATTAGTAACGACGTCTGGAAAACTGTCTGTGATTTAGAACTTCAGTTCCACTCACAAAAATAACTTAAAATTGGATGCTCCAAACTTCTGCTGCCAGAAAGTGATAGATTGCTTAGTTGCTGAATCATAGCTGGCTGCCCTGAAGTTTTTTATTTTATTTTATTTTATTTTTAATGGATATTTTGGCTGAATTTTGTTGCTTCTTGCTTTTGGAATGGCTTTTAGATTAATTGTTGGAAGTGCAGTAGTCCAGGTATAATTAGGCTCTGCCATCTGTCTGATCTTGACTGAGGGGAAATTGGAATAAATTCATGCAGTTATCTGCTTTTGCATCTGAAAAATAATTTCTGGATAATTGAGTTGCTCTCATAAAATAACCCTATTGTTGTATCTGTCCATCACTAATTGCTTGCAACACCAGCAAAGTTGTGAGTTATAAAGGCAAACAGACACATCATACTTAGATAACCTAATGCAAGATTTAAAATTTGCTGTGTCCAACAGAAGGGGATATGTTTTGTATTCATACTTAGGACAAAGTTTTTACATTTCAGTGTTGTAAAATCCAGCCCCTCTTCAGTGTTTATCATAGGAAACCCTTTGCTGAGATGCCTTTAAATACGTTTTATTCATAAAATTAATGCCTCAATCTTAAACTTCTTTAATATTGAAAACTGCTTGCTTTCCATGCAATGCCAAAGGTGGAGACCTTCCTCCCTACTCAGATTTCCTACACTGCTTTAAGGTGGTGTGAAAAACGTGCTGGTAGGAAATTGTAGTGTGGGAATTGAACATGGACTGAGGTGTTTTTGTATAGTCTGGATCTAAAGGTACCACAACCTCCTTGCATTGCCTCTACACCATTCCTGTTTGGAGTGGAGCCACTGTCGGGCTAAAGAAGACAGAAAGGATAATCCAGGAATATTTATCCATTGTGGACGTGGCTGTCTAATAGTTTTTTCTTCACTCTCTGATGTTAATATTTTTCCTGTTCCTCCCACTCCTTCACGCTTTCTCCACCTTCATCCCAAAGTACTGGCCTCGAATTTGTTGTCTTGAATGGTGCAAGAACCATTTCCCATTGCATATTTCATATCTGTGAAGTGACCCTAAATCGTTGTCCTGCTGTTCCCAGAATTATTTGATGCACTTCTGCAAGGCCTCCTCGTTCAGCTTCAGCTGCAAACGTTGTGCCTCCCATCTCAGAGAGATGCCCTCTGTATTTCAGCTTCAAAATACTTCCACTGTGGAATTCCTACAAAGTCAGGATTGTTCAGGGCAGAGGCAGGGCATGCAGTGAGTAAATACTCTTGGCAGCCTGTTTTGCATGGCTCCCAAAATTCTGGAAGTCCTTTTTCTGTGGATTAATTGCACACATGTGCTCTCTTTCTCTGTGGTCAGGTGTAAGCAGAGGACTTTGCAAGGTTGTCTCTATTCAGGTTGGACATAATTCTTTGGAGCAGAAGGGACAAATGGTGCAGCAGGAGTGCTGAGTGGACTTGGTGACAGCAGCTGAAACAATACAGCCTCAGCAAAAAAGGTCCTGGGTCAAAAATTACATCTCATTAAGCCAGCACCCAGCAGGCTTTGTAAAAATAGATGGGTGAGGTCTCTGATAGGAAGAAGATTTTTTATATCACCTTTGCATGGCTTTGCAATAAACTTTTTTTTCAAGTGCTGCTAAATCACCAAGTGTTCCAGGTTCTAGAAGTTGAGACTCTCTTTAGTTTAACTGATAATAAAATGCCTTGGGAAGAGGAGAGCATTTGAAAGGGTTGAGGATTTTGTTTTTCATTTTATTTAAATTGATGATTAAGACACTTTTATAACTTGCCATTTGAGTTAACTTTTGTGGACATCTGTTTGATCTGCAGAATTCCGTTTGATTCATGTTTTCCCAAGGTGCTGCAAACTCTTAAAACTTCTTTTATCCTCCAGTAAAAATCCTTTACCTGACTTTTACCTTAGCATAACCTGCTCTGACACTTCTACTTGTAAGTGCCACTGTAACCTCCAAACTGAAATCCCAGCTGTCATTCTTCATGAGGTAAACTCCAAATTGGACCTGTCATGAATGTGTATCATTAGGTCAGGAAAAGACACGCACAAAGTTAGGAGTGTGCTGAGAACCCCTCTGCACTGAAGCCTTCAACTGACAGGATTTCAAAAAACTGTCCTGAAACCTTGATCTAGCAGGTATCCAAACTAAAAAATTATGGCTCTGAATTCAGTTAGTACCATACTCCTTAAAATCTCATTAGTGCACAATTAAAATAGAATTTAATTTTTTAGAAATCTTCTTTTTTAGCAAATTTGCCTGAACTGGTCACATATTCTGCTAAACATGAGCCCGTGTAGGGCAGCACTTCTCACCTTCAAAGAATGCCAAGCACTGATTCCCTCCTGAAAGCATTCCATGCAAATGGGTTTTTCTTAGGATTGTTGGGAAAACTGCTGAGGATTTCACACCCCAGTGCTGAGCACTGTTAGTTTGAGGCACTGTGTACTAATTGATGGCCACTGCTTTGGGGTCTCACTAATTTAAGGAGATGGAGGATGGATAAAATGGAGGCACAGAAATGGATCCTCAGTTTCCTCTCCTTCTATGTGCACAGTTTGCAGTAGGAATCCTTAATCTTTACCTGGATATTAAGATTTGGCATTTGCCACAGGAATTGTTCTGTATAAGTGGGTAAAGGGGAGGATATTCTGGAGATCAGAAATGGACCTGGTGTCACCTACAGAGGGCATCCTGGGAGAACTTGTGCTGCTCTCAGGAGCAGATTATTGCTTTTTTTTTGGCACTTTCTTGACAAAAGTTTGCTACGCAGATAATATGGAAGGGTTTTGTGTACAGGCTTCTGTTGATGTCTGAGCATATCCTGTTGGGATTATTTTGGGATGAATTCATTAGGCCACTGATAGCACTTTGATCCCAGTTCTCCCTGTACAAGGCTGTGTAGGCATTCTGTGCAGTCTCTTGTTTATATTAATGTATATAAAGCAGGGAGCAGGCAACAACAATGATCTCTTGCATTTCTGAAATCCAAGCTTGTGTTGTTCCCAGAAATGAATTGGATTTTGAAACTCTTTCAGACAACTGCAGAAAACCAAACAAACCCCAAACTGAGTGCAGGCAGATCATTTCTAGCAAGCTGATAGGTGCTGGTGAACGAGGAGGTGGATGGATTTCTCATTAGCCAGCCATATAATTCACAATGTGTTTATAGCCACTCCAAACAGTCTGTAGCTCTGCAGAAGGTACATCGTGGCAATTCAGTCAGCAGATGACAGCCACAGATAACTGTGGTGAAGCCTTTGAGAAAACTGCTTAGGATTTTATAGCCTGTGGCATTTGAGGGAGAAAACTGATAGCTGCTGTGTGATTCAATAGAATGCTCAACAATTGGTGGCAGATTTTAGCTTTCTGCTTGTGCTGTTGATAATTGCTACCTTAATTTGATCTAGGTGACCTGGGGAGATCATAATTTCCAAAATAGGCTTTGATTTCATTGATGAAAAATGTGACCTTGGACTGCAGCTTTCAAGAGTGCAAGACAGTTTCAGATGAGATTTGGATAATGGGAGAAATCTGTGCTCTTCTGCAAGGAAAGAGAAAAGAAAACAACAACAAAAAGCAACAATCAAACACAGAAATCTACCCCGAACCAAAGTTAGCAGCTGTTTCTTAATGGTGCGTGGGTTTCTGACAGGAAAGTAAACATTAATAGATCTCCACCAGCAGCCTTAGAAACCAGCACATCAATTTAGCAAAACATAAATGTGCTCACTCCACTGCATTTAGTTATTTTTCCACGAGAAATGGCTGCCTCAGATAAGCTTCTAAATAAAGCTTTTATCAGATGTGTTGTAGTTTGTACTGTAGCTTCAAAATGAGGTCACTTTCCCCTGTCTTATCTGTCCTAAGAAGTAAAAAACCCCACAATTTCCTATCTTGTGTTTTTAATAGAGTAAGAGCTACTGACCTCCTGTGAAATATTTGGGGCTGTCTTGGTGAACAGGTCACTCCTGAAAGTGGTGATAAACAGGGAGCAGTCAACATTCCTAGGAATCAGTGTCAGCTTTTTAATTAGGAACTTTTCTCTGGTTGTTATTACCACACAGAGGGGAAGAAATAATTCATTCTCACTTTTGTCATCGTGGATGGTGCACAGGTGCCCTCGGGCTGTGCGAGCTGGGAGGTGAGATTGGAAATGTTACCCTATGGAAGCAATAGACACAGCCCAGCTCCTGTGTGCAAACCTTGTTTGCTCTGTTCAGGAGCAAAACAGAATTTTCAAACACTGCCTCCTTGGCAGAGATGGTGCAGAAGAGTTCCAGGCTTGACTTGGTGCTAAACAGCCTTTTCCCTTTCACCTGAAAGAAGAATTTCTGCTGCTCAAATTTCAATGCCATCTTCCTTCTTCCCCTCTCAGCTTTTAACCCTAAATAGCTGTGAAGAAATCATGAAGGAGACCTAAGCAGTGTGTTCTCAAAGGCACTGTCTTTCATAGGAATAGTAATGCAGTTAATAAAAAAAAAGGAAAACCTTTAAGGAGTGTAATCCCACCTTTGGGTCAAAAAGGAACACATTCAGTATTTGTTGAATCCTTGCCTAGAGGAAATAGCCTCTAAAAACTTGGGTTTTTTCCCTTTTCTCTTTTCATCCCCACTGCACAACAGTAACATCTTTACTCTCTCCAGGAGCACTTGGAGGATTTCTCGTGATAGGTCATTAATTTGAAAACTTTTCCCCATTTATTCCTCTCTCTTGTGCTGTGTTAAAGAGGAGCTTTAAATCACAACAGAAATGAAGACCCAGAAGGATGCACCCTCATTTTGAGTTGCAGGCTGTTTGAGGGGAGCTGGCTGCTGCTGGAGGATGTGACATGGGAAGGGCACTTCTCATTACAGTGATGGGTTTGTGTTTCTGTGCCTCGAGGTGCATCTGCAGGTCCCTCCCAGCCCAGGCACTTGCTGAGTTCTCATCCATCATCACTGTGTGGACAGGCAGGAGGGTCCTGGGTCATTGAATCTTCAGGAGGGAGCTGTGGCCTCCCTTCTGGGCAGAGATTCATCCACCACAGCACGAGCTGACGTGCAGAAGGTCACATTATGTGACAAGTGTCTCAGCAGCTGAGCCGTGTCCAGGCGCAGCAGAGCCAGCCCTGCTCAGCTCTGCACTGCTGGAGGAGTGAAGGTGGAAGTGATGCTGCTCTTACAGACTGGCAAAGCTGGAAGCCATCAGCTTTTTGCCCAGGATCAAATACCTTGAAATATTTTTCTGGTGGCCTTGAAAAATTCACTTCTGTGCCGTATTTTTCCCTCTTCCTTGTCCAGCAGATCCCTGGTAGCAGTGCTGGGTAAAGGGAAGTGTAGCTGCCAAGGGGGCACCTGAGCACAATCCTCCTCCTCTGCTGTACTAATTAAGATGCTGCTGCTTTAAAGAGGAGTGGATTCCAGATGTGCTGATTAGATGAGCTGCTTGATTGAGAAACACAGTGAGGAGGTGGATGAGACGTGACCAAGGGACAATTTACTGAGTGCCTTTGACTCTGTATTCAAATTTTATAAAGTTATTTTGAATTGATTTCTGGATAAATAGTCCTTATGTCCGTGGGGAAGTATTCAGTGTGGAATTGGGAAGGAAAGATGTTTGAAATCCGTGGAATTGCTTTGTTCTGTTCTCATTTTTCCCTTTCTTTCCCTCCAGATACATTTTTTTCTAATTTACTTTGTCATTGCTCTTTTTCAAAAGCAAGGGAAAAACTTTTCTAACGAGTCTGAACTGTCTACTCCCAGAAACATTCTTTTAATTAAAACTTCCTTTCTGTATCTTTGCCTCTTGTAGCCATGGTCTGTGTAAGAGCACAACCCTAATAAACTATTTTGTTTTATAAATGTGTTCCCTAAAATGATATAAAGAGGTGTAAGAGATGTCTGTAAAGGAACTTTTTTATTTTATGAAATGCACATGCAAGGAAACCTCTTAGCTGGATCTCACAGATGATGTTAAAGACATCAGATCTGGAATTACTCTTAGGAATAAAATATCATCGAGTCCTTCAGTGGAAAGTTGGAAAAAGTTTCTACTTTCCTAGTTCCTACTACTTCACTAGAATTTCACTGTCCGAGTGAGGTAGTTGTAGCAGTTGTGAGCCTGACCCAGTTGGGATCTCCTGGGAGCTCTGATTATAAAAACGGTGTTTTGTTCAATAAGATACAGAAATGAGTGTTCTTAGGAAATAATTTGCTTTGTTTTCTTTCTCTGGTTCTCTAAGGACCTGAAATGAGGCGTTTCTTTGTAACTTGATCTGCTTTTCCTGTCCCTGCCTGGTCCAAAAGAATTCTTTGGCTGACACATCTATGTAACAGTCAGGGGACTTCAGCTCAGGGCATCCAGTGATGCTCTGCAGGTGCTGCAGCTCGAACTGCGGAGCTGGCTGTGTGCCACAGGGCTGCAAGGCACAGGACAGCAGGGCCATATTTGGGAAGCTCCTGAGGGAAGGGAAAATGTGTTGTGGATATTCGAGATGGTGCCTGGCCCCAGGCTGTGAGGGGGGAGCCGTGGCAGGCCAGCACCCCCTGCACCCTCCCGGAGCAGACTGCAGATGGCAGCTGTGTGGAGCTCGGCAGCAGCGAGGAGCTGCGGCTCTCACAGCCTGCCAGCGCCATCTGAGCCCTGATGGCTTTTTAATGGTTACCTCGGTAATCCTCGAGGTAGAAAAAGTGCCGTTTGTAGTCATTTAAAGACAATTTTCTGCTGACATTAAGATGCCTCTGTAATGTTGATGAATGTCTTGGTTCTTACCACTTCTTCTGTTGGAGCAGTAATTAAACCAACACTGGGGTGGGTTCAGCTCAGCTCTGTCTTCCCTCTGTTCCTTTGCCCCCCTCTTCTCCAGCAGGTTTGCCTGATGTATTTTGTGTTAATTCCAAGTGAGTTCATTCTTCACACTGGTGTGCCCCAAAACTAATACACAGTTTTCCTCTATGTACGTTTTGCTTTACGTGATTTCATAGTTAGCAGGGTTTAATCAGAAATTTGTAGGAGTAGAGAAGAAATTTTACTTGGTTAAAACAAGTGTTATACTTGCAGTAAAAAAAACACACACTCTGTATTTCTTGCTGGTTTAGGGGATATCATGGAAGGTAGATGGCCTGTATAAGGAACTTCATTCAAAACTTCAGGAAATACTTCTTTCCATAAAAATCTACAAATAGTACCTCATGATTTTACAATAGGCTGAAATAATAAACTGTCCTTGATTTAACAACAAAAAAAGATAGTTATATATGAAAAAATAAATAGTATTTAAATGGTTTTCAAAACGTGTATGTCTATTTTAAGAAAATATTCCCTTCAGAATCACTTCTTTATGGCCTGTGATTCTATTTGTTTATTTCTGCCTATAAAAGGATGACAGCAGAACCCAGTGGGGGTAAACACTGCACAAGTACTTTTATAGAGATTATGTGTGAGGAATGTCATTCAGACAGTGTTAAAGTTTTCTGGGTGCTCCCAGTGCCTTCTCATCACTAACCTGTTACTGCCAGGGTGATATTTCACCTTTTTTTTGTGTCCATGTGTATCAGTTCCTTCTCAGAATCCCTGGTCTCCACCTGCCATAAAGCAAAGGCCATCAGCTGCCCTTTCACTCAAACTTCTCTGTGTCAATCATGACCAAACTCATGTTTTGTTTTGTTTTTTTTTCTCTCCTTTTGTCTGCAGAAAGAACTTCCTCAGATAAAAGCTTTTTCCACGCTTTCACCTATCCCAGGATTCACAAAATGGCTCGTTGGTCTCCTCTCCTCCCAGACAAAAGAACAGGGAAGGAATGAACTTTTTACAGAATCCGAATGGCAGGAAATCTGTGAGATCACAGGAGACTCCACCACGGAAACACTAAAGAAACTCTTGAACACCAACGAGTGGGTGAGGTCAGAAAAGCTGATGCAGGTGCTGCATCCCCCCCTGATGAGACTCTGTGCCTGGTACCTGTATGGGGAGAAGCACCGAGGCTACGCCCTCAACCCCGTGGCCAATTTCCACCTGCAGAACGGCTCGGTGCTGTGGAGGATAAACTGGATGGGGGACACGAGCCCGCGGGGCATCGGGGCCTCCTGTGGCATGATGGTGAACTACAGGTACTTCCTGGAGGAGACAGCCTCCAACAGTGCCCTGTACCTGGGCTCCAAGCAGGTCCGAGCCTCCGAGCAGGTGCTGGCCTTGGTGTCCCAGTTCCAGCAGAACAGCAAGCTGTGATTAGACATCGTGGACACCAACAGTGAGTGTTCCTCGCTGTGAAGAGCTGTAATCATCTGCAGTGTCTTTACTCCAATCACAATGTACCTTGTAAAACAAATGTCCTCAGAGTTACCTGGGTTTTCGGGGTCTTGCTTGCGTGGCCGTGTACTCAAAACCTCATTGAGTCACCTCTGGTTGGAGGTTTGTGTTAAAGGGAGAATAAAATCCTCTTAAATCAGTTACAACCCAGGGGTAACTTGAATGGAAGATACCTGAGCCAACGTTATTCTGTTGGTAATAAATTGTATAAGCTGTCTTTGAAAGGAGCTGCACTTCTCTGTCATAATGCTGCTATAGATTGTTCAGAACCAAAGTACCTGGAATAAAGGTAAATTTTGGGTCAAATGTATTATCAAAACCATAATCTGCAGTTTTATTTCTACAATATCTGTCTTTTGCACCCTTAGAAAAATCTCATGTAAAACTTCCTGGTATTTTCCTTTTTTTAAATACTCTAAAATTCACTGAATCCTTGCTTTGCTGGAGCATGGAGAAGCCTTGCATTCATGTTGAAAAATCAGGATCTCAGTACAGCAGGTATGTTATGTTACATTTGTGGTTTTTGGCTGCTAAAATATAATGAGCAATAAGGAAGTGTTCAAATAGGAGAGGAGAACAAGCCAGACTGTTACTTGGGAATCAGTTGAGGAGTGTCTAAATATATATATCTTATATTTTGGCTCTGGTAACATTTTAAGTTGATAAGGAGCTTTTTTAATAAAGAGGTAGGTGTGATTTATAAACCAATAAAACAAACTTTCTCAATAAATCGTGGCTTGTGGATTTCAGCATCTCTCCTTCACTTAGTGACCCTGCTTGATAACAGTTTCACCACACAAATTACTACAGGACTCTCCTGTATTTAACAGTGGTCAGAGGGTGGCTCCATTCTCTTGTTGGGCTTTCTAATCTTTCTGAACTGCCTTAGAATTCAGGTTTCAAGGTGAAATTCAGCTGCTTGTATAAACACGTACAAGCCATTCTTAGCTGGCAGAAATAGAGCACGAGAACTCTCTCTGTTAAGCTCTTCAAGTTTGAGGAAACCAGGTCACTTACTTCAAGTGAAAGAGTTCTGAAAATGCAATGGTTTTGAAAGATGGTTTTATTTTGAAGCAGGAGGGCAATTAAATGTGCATCCTCCTGGCCATAGTTCAAAAAGAGCTCACACTTCTGCTGTATTGCAGATGGAAATACAACATAATCCCATATTCTTAACAGCTGGACTCGAAGGATAATGAGTTTTTTCCACTTGGAGCCCCAGACAATTGTATGAGAATTGGTTCAGTGACATGAAGTGATAGTATCTTATGAGGAAGGAAAAGCAAAGCTGCTAATGCTTCGTTAACACTTCAGTTATTTCCCAGACCTCTGCCTGCGTGGATCTCACACAGCAGCACAGCTCTGCTCTCAGCTCACGGGAAGCAGGCTTCTCTCCTTTTTTATTCCTACCAATCTTCAAACCAGGAAGATTTGCAGAAATCATTTGTTTGCCATTTGGGCATGGCAAACAAATTCACACGTGCACCCCGTGGTTCCAGGGCTGGTTCTCAGCTGCTGACCCACGTGCTTTGGCATGTCACCATCAGCTCTGTCCCTGTCACCTCGTGCAGGTGCCCCGTGTCTCTGGATGTTGAACTACCCAGTCACTCCTGCATTAGCAGCCAGTTTAATTTGCTGGTGTTTCCAGGAGCTGTGATGTGGGGCTCAGAAGGAGATTGCAGACAAAGCTGTAGCAGCCTCTTGCTGGAGCTCTTGTGGACGGGTCCATTTGTTATGTGACATCTGGTCTCCATCAGAAGCACAGCACCTGCAGAGTTGTTTCCTTTGCAGCAGTTGTTATGGTTGTGGTTATTGGTTGTGTTGTGCTTTCTGAGGTCACATCGTCTGTTATATTGATGAGTTAGCAATGTGAGGCCAGAACTCCTGCAGTGAGCTCTGTGTCAGAATCACAGCACCAATGCGAGTGCAAAAGGATCATTTGAAGATGAAGGTGGGACAGGCTGCCCATAAAAGCCTTCAGCTGTTAAGTGCTATTAGTTTTCTTTCACTGGCCATTGATTTTTGTCTTTCTGTTGGATTTTCCAGCTTGCTACTAAAGAGAGATTTTAGCATGAAAGATGCTGACGAGAAAAAAAATAAATATTCACCATCTGCGCTACTTCCCAGGACAATAACTGTCCCTGGAGAGGATTGTACTCTGTCAGAGGGAGTCTTCACAATGCAGAAAGAAGAGAGAAGGCCAGTTCCTTTCTGTTGCTCTCAGTGAGAGCCACTGCAGTGCCATTTCTGAGGAGCACAGGATGTGAAAGAACACCCTCTGTGACCGTGTGTGGGGAAGGAAAAGGGAGGCTGCTTTCAGTGGCTCTCTCCTCAGCGAGCAGTGGGAGCTGCTCTGCTGGATAGAAAAGCATCTCAGTTTCACAGCTGCATCCTGCCTTTGAAAGCAAATCAATAGAAATTATGTTACTTTGTCACTTAGGCTTGTTTATGATCAACTTAGGCCGTTTTTCTTGTCACAGGAGCGGGGCCTCCCTTTGTGCCAGGTGTGTGGGGTTGAGGGGGATCTGTGCTCTGGGATGAGCCCTGCATGAGCAATGAGAGGCAAAACTGCTTGGCTGGGGGAGGTTCAGTTTTCAGTTTGTTTGCAGGTGCTGAGCCATCACAGAGTCCTGCTGAAAGAAAGGAATAAATGCTTCTTGAAGCAGGCAAACTTTCGACATGTATCTCTGGAGTTTATTTTCGTTATTGTCATGAGCTACAAAACGTGCCTCCTGTGGGAATTCCTCCTTGGGGAAAGGGGTACAAAGGTGTAGTAAAGACAGAGTAAGGTAGGGGCAGTGTGATTCTTCAGCCTCTTGGTAAGGAAACTCCCCTGGGAAGGAGGGATCAGGGTTATGCTTGGCATGCCAGGAGCAGTCAAAACACTTTTAGTGTTGTTTTCTGTAGAAAATAAGGCAAGAACCATCACATTTATTGTGTGGTCTTTTTACTGCTTCCAAAGCATTTGAATTTTTCAGGAAATTTGAACCCAAACCTTTCTCAAGCGGAGGTGTCAGCCACTGGCTGTTGTATAAATGTTCACTGTTGAGTTCCTGTCTTCAAAAAAGGACTCATAAATGGACCTGAAGGGATGTCATGAGCGTGTTCAGGTGTGTTCCAGCTGTTCCCCAGCTGACTGTCTGGTGCTTGGTAGTTTTCCACATGCAGCTGCCACAAATCTTCCATCAAGGCATCAGCCACAGGTTATAGGGAAAGCTGAATTGCCTTGGTGTGTCACTTCCAAGCTGAATGCTTCTGGTTCGGGAATTAACACAGAATAAGCGGGTTGTATTCAAGGTATTTTGTAGTCAGTCTTAAGTTTTGGGTTTTACTGTGGATACCCAAAACTCATTAGAAAAAAAATCCAAAACACTTTTTGTCACTTCTATCTTATAAATTAATGCATGCTTATAAATCTGTAGCAGGACTGGGGAATGCTGAGACGCAGCAAGGTGTAACCTGGCGTGCTGGGTAAGTTATTAAACCTCACTGTGAGATTGCAGCTGAGAGGCAGAGGACAGCTCAGGGTGGGATTGCGTCTCCCGGTCCCTGATGTCCCAGCGGTGGTGTGGCAGTGCCTGGAGCCGTTCCCCACCTGCCGAGCCCTGCAGGAGAGGCCAGGGCAGCTCTGCCCCTCGTGTCAGCCCTGCTGGAGCTGCCGGGATGCATTGGCCTCGCTGGGCTCAGCACCAACCTCCCCATCACTGCCCCTCCTGGCAAGAGTTTGGGATTCCTGGGGCTCTCCCGGTTCTCCCAGCGGTGCGGGGCTGCCGGAGCAGCTCCTGGCATTCCAGCCAGCTCCTTGCTATCAGCAGCCTGTTATCAGCTGCAGAGGCTGCTGTCCCTGCAGGCTGCTCGAAGGGAGGCTCAGAATTTCCCCGGAAATCTGGGTTGCTAAATGCCGCAAGCTGCTGGTTTTGCTCGAGCGCTGCCGTTGTCGGAGTCGATGGGAGATTTGTTTCCTGAAAAAAAGTGGGATTTGGGCTGCCTCGATTGTTTTGTCACGGTGACAAAAGCGAACCCGAGACCTCTCTGCTGTGATAAACTCGTGCAAATGCAGATTTCTGTGTTTTTCACAGAGGAGCTGCGTCCCTTTCTCCATGGGGCTGTTCCTGGAGATGCCATAATTGACTGCAGGATGCATTAGCTCGCTGCAACAGCTCAGGGTTGAAAACCAGAAGGCTGTGTGGCGTTTTTATATTATCTATAATACTAATCGGTATCCTCCTTATCACCTCTTAATTGTGGGCAGAATTAACAATGATGATCTCTGCAAGGCAGCCCCTGCGGCTGTAGCTGAACGGGATAAATTAGGCAGTATGGGGTCAGATTGTGAGGAAATAAAAGATGCTCTGTTTCCATTTTTAAGAAATGGCAAGCAAAAAAGTAATTTTTACTAAATTGTTTAAACTAATAGGCCTTTTTTTTTTTCTTTTTCAAGAATGGAAAGTACAAAGGAAAATTAAAGTAACTCATTTACTGAAACAGATTTGCGAAATTCTCTGCTAAATGTGACTTTTAAACCAGACAACTCATTAACGCAGCTACTGGGGATTAGACTGGAATTATTTACTGAATCTTAACCAGAGTCAGAATTTGGGACTGTTGAGGGGAGTGGTGGAGAAAGGGAAAATTGAGAATGAAAATGACACATGTTGTTTTTGCTTAATTACAAAAGAAAAGGAAATTATGCCAGAACTTTAAATAGGGAAAAATACATTACGTTATTACAGTCTGTATCTAAGAATACACTTAGATAGACTTCATGTTCCAGAACGGTATTTAAAATGCAATTTAAATATTTAAAGTATGTTTGCTTAAATTTTTAAAACAAATGTTGTTGTGGGTTTTTTTCACAGAATATTCTCCTGACAAGAGGGCCTTGAAATTTCATATTTTTACTGCAAGTAACGTTCTCCTAACGAGCTATGTTAGAGTTAAGAGGATGACTTCAGGCAAAGGATAAAGTTTTAATTGGATTTTTGAATAATCATCTTTTGAGCCCTACCCAAACTTCAGATTGTGTTTGAAACACAGTTTGCACCATAGATCTTTGATGCCATACTCGAAATGTGCAGCTCTCTGCTGCATTTCTGGCACAGCCTCCCTGCAGGTGGAGACTGGTGGGCTTTGTTGGGAAGGACTTTAAAAATCACCTGTTCCACCCCTGCCGTGGGCAGGGACACCTTCCATTGTCCCAGGCTGCTCCAAGCCCTGTCCAGCCTGGCCTTGGACACTTCCAGGGATCCAGGGGCAGCCACAGCTGCTCTGGGCAATAAACAGCCCCATTTTGCCCAGCTGGTTGTTCTGTGTTTCTGCACCCCAGGGTGGGATTTGCTCTCCTGGCTCCCAGGACACACTGGGCTCTCTGATCCTCCTGCAGACCTGCACCGCCAGATCCCTTCCTGTAGGGCTGCTCCCCAGCCTCTCTTATCCCAGGCTTTATATCCCAGTAAAATTCTTCATTGGATCTGTGATTTCCAGCTCCTGTTGCTGATCTTACACCACCACTCTCCTTTCGCTGCTTTCCTCCGGTTTGGCTCCCACCTCCTCATATCCCCTTTTATTCTCTTGGTGACCAGCAGCAGGGCTGATGTCACAGGAGACAGTTTGCTCCTTTCCAGCTGAAGTTCCAGAGCTTTACCCTGCTCTGGGTGTCAGGGACACAGCTGCAGAGGGAATTCTTGCTCAGACCCTGCAAGCCAAGCAATGGAGCATGCCGGGGACTGCTAAATGCTTCAAAGAATTTGGCTGTCTGATTGCATTTCCCCTGAGCCTGTGCAAGCAAAGACTTTCAGAGGCTTAAAATCAGGCCAGATTTGTCCAGCTTTCACAGGAACCTGGTTATCTCCCAGGTTCATCAGCAGAGCACTGAGGGGAGAAGGTGCTAAAGCAGCTTTGTGAAGCAGCAATAACACACAGCTGAGCACTGCGATACCCGTTCCTCCTAACTTTGTTCTCAAAGAAATATTGAAGGTTTTTCTCCCTGCTGAAAATGGTTACTAACCGAGGTATGGTGGTGTCGGAGGCATACAGAAACTTTCAAGCTGGATGGACTTAATTTTAAAATAATACCAGGCCAGCCTAATTTGGGACAGCTGTCCACTGCTTCTATCCCACCTTTTCCCAAGCAGCCTGTGGAGGGGTGGAAATCCATGGTGGAAAAACGCGGGTTATACTTGATGAGAAGGAGCTGTTCTGTGAGGCAGAGCAGCACAAGTGAGTTTCTCTGTTTCTTAATATGCATCTGATTTAGGTAAGATCTCTCAGAGAAATCATAAACCCAATAAAATGTGGTGCTGTGAACTGCAGTTACCCAGGTGGATCAGGAGCCTGCCCAGTGCCAGGTGAGAGAGAGCCTTAACAGAATGAGCGATGTAGGAGTGAAAGATTTTAAAACAGAACAAGGCTCTTCTCGCTGCTACACAGATTTATCATTTCTTTTCCAGAAGGAAATAATTCTGAGGATTTGAGTCTATTCAGTCTGACACAAGTGGCTGAGAAAGGGAGTATTGAAAGAGCAGGTTTTTGATATAAAATATATTGAAGTAAGATATGTGAACACTTTTTCCCTGAAGTGCTCACTCTTATGCTTAGGCCATTGTTAATGTGATGAAATTTATTAATTAAGAGGAATTTATTCACTATGTTGGCATCTCATTTGCTGTTTCTCTTCCTCCCTGGGGTAGAGTGTGTCTCTACCAGTCTGTATTCCATGGGCTTTGATGCATACATAAAAGTAGGAGGTAAGGAAACATTCGTGTTGTCGTGTGTATAAAAACATTCTCAGTGAGAATAAGCCAGTGTTCGAGGCAAATATGTGTTTGATTCTGTTCCATGAAGCAATCAGGCCCTTTTCTTTCTTTAGCCCATACTAAACTCCAGGTGACAGGTTTATAGAAAGAAAATAAATATTAGAAAAGAAAATGAATGAAATCTGAACTGTTACCATGTTCCACTTCTTTTTTTGTTTTTCTCAGTGAATTTATATATTGGCATATCAGTGAGTGAAATTCCCGATAACCAAGTTCATAAAGGGAGGGAGAAAAGAACACTAATTAGATAATCTCTGACTTTTATAGGATTAAAACCATCCTGCCCACAGATAGACAGCTGAAATAGTGGCTCTGTTGAAATCATCACTGGAACTCCTAATGGCTTTCATGGAGGCACTGGTGATTTGTCTGCCTGTTTGCTCATTTGGACTATCTTGATTTATCTCTGGTTTGCTCTTCCTGTGTGTGTTTATTGCTCTTGATGCAGCCTATCAAGCCATGCAGCCCCCTATGATAGCTCTGTGGAGATATATTTAATTTGATTTGCTGCTGTCCCCAGGAGTTTATTCCCTGTCAAACAGCTGCCTGTTGCAGAGAAGCCTCAATATAGAAGCACATAATGGTTTGTGGATGGAGCGTTTAACAACCACCAGTGAATGGCATCTGTCTGGAAAATATGTCCCAAACAACGGCGTGTGCAGAGAGCTTTGTTCTGCAGCAGTCACAGGGATCCATCCCCGAGTGCAGCACAATGGAGAATGAGCTGACAAGTGCATTCAGGAGTTTATAAACACCTCTGCTGTGTGAATGCCTCTGTGCTGTGCATCTTAGTCCATTACTCCTGAGCAGGTTCTTAATAGAAGGAGAAGGTCCTTCGGCGTTCATTCCTGTGCTTTGTTACTCTGCCATTCTTCATCTCTCCCCATCAGGGCTTGTTTCTCTCTCTTTCCACTCCCTCCAAAGAAAATAAAAAAAATAGACTGCTTAAATGTCTACTGGGCATGGCAAAAAAAAAAAAAAAATCAGTGTTAACAGGGAATTAACTGAGGTTACTAAAACAAGAGACACAGCAAGGCACATCATTTGCATGTGTTAATGGGAGTAAGGGAATGAAAAAATGGGAAGTGCCTGTGCTCCATCACTGCCAGAGCAGTCACTTGGAGCCACCCTGACACTGATCTACTGCCACTGGCTCTGTGCCAGAGTACATCCAGTAAGTGAAGTCCTGCCCTTGGTGAGACTGCTTGCATATTAATTTCAACGGGCTTGGATTTTAGGTGCTTCTTTTAGCTGAGTGATGAATTTCTGTTATTCCAGTTTGTGTGTGGCTCCTCACATCCTCTTAGGATCATGCAGACGAGCAGAAAAACTGAAATGGACACGCTGGAATGTCAGGTGAGAATGACATTTGCCACTGGGGTTAAAAATGTTACCTTAAACCTTAATGAGGTTCCATGGGAGGCGGATGCCACATTCCCTGAGAACTGCCCTGCTCACCCTCTTTCCTTGAGGTGCCATCCACCCACATTCCCCAGCAATTCCAGCAGTTCCTTCCCCCTGAGGCTCTCCAGGAATATTCACTCACATATTTCAGGGCTCTGAAGACCCCTCTGACATTTAAACTCTTTGAGCCAGACCAATTCATTGTGAGGAAATATCTCAGCTGGTGTGTCGGGAGGGATCCAAGCTCCAGCATGAGAGTGATGGAAAGGTTCAGGTAACCTCTGGAACGGGAAGAGTTGGGGTGAAGAAGCCCTTATGATTGTCCTCTGAAAATCCTGACCCCCTGGATCAAATCCTGGCATCACTTAGAGCAAAGGACATGGTCCATGTCTGCAAGGACACTTTGGAAATGAAGTTGAGCTTTGGGGGCAGATATTCTTAAACGGTTTTTGGTGAATTCCAGTTCCCAAAAGGCCAGAATTCTAACAAGTACTCTTGAAAAAACCCCAAAACAACAGCAACAAAACCAAAATGTTTCTTTTCAAAGAGGTATTTGCCATCAGAATTTCGTTGGGGTGAGGAAGAAAACCTCACACTTCCTCACTTGCTGCCAATCAAGTGACTGACACATCTTCCAGTCTCAGCTGAGCTCTTCACATGAAACTATGGCATATTACTGTAAACTTCCAGGGAATTGCCCTTTTTAAGGAGAAAAAGGAAAGGAAAAAATGATATTTGCCTTCTCTCAGCAGGGTCTGTGTGAACACAGCCTGCACAGTTCATGAGCCTGTTCTGTGAGTGACAGAACAACCTGGAGTGGTCACACAGAGCTCTGGCAATGAGAGGCATCGAGGCTTTTTGAGGGGAGAATCTTCAGAGAAACAAATCCAAGTGAATCAGAAAATAGTCATAATCAGTAATAGGATTAAAGTCCTGATCCAGATCTTCTTTCATAATTTCTGTAGGCAAAGCTGCTGCACCAGAGTATCAGCAGTGTGGCGAATATCCACGTCTGAATCAAGAATAGAGGAATAACTACAAAGAATAACAACATTTGAAGTTAATTTTAATTTTATCTTAATTTTCTTTTAAACTGTGTGAAAATATCAGCTGTGAAGCTCTCTCGTGTCTCCTGGGGTCATCTTAGCCTACTGACCATGTGCAGGTTTTGAAAATGCATTTTTAACATTTTTGGAGCCCCGACGAGCTGCAAATCTGAGTGCCATGAACAGAGGCTGTTCTGAGACCTGCTGTGTGCTCCTCGTGGTGCCCCCACATCCTGAAATTCCCATTTGTTCTCCATTCACACCAAAATTCACCTTTCCTTTGCAGAACTCTTTGGTTCTGCCCCAGATCTCACAGAGGCTGCCTGAGCTGAAGCCCCCAGAAGATGTCTATAGATCATTACAGAGTTTGCAGTCTATGGTAGCCCTTAAAATTCTCTCAGATGTGTAGATTTTTGCTGTGCCCTGTGAAATAATGCTTTGCTACTCTTTAGTCGTTGTTTCATGCGGTACTCCAGGCAGTAAAGTCTCCTGTAAATTCACTAAATCTCTCTGTGTAATAGCAGTGCCGTGTCATCCTCTGGAAAATTACTGCCTGTGTTTTGGTTTTGTGGGATGGAGGTACCCCCCAGAATAACCAGGCTGTGGTTTGTGGGTTTTCAGTTGTGTTTGGTACCTTTGCTGCTTCTTGGAGAGTACAGAAACTTCAGGGTATGGCAAAGAGGTCTCAGAAACATTTCAAAATACAAACCAAGTTATTGACAGGGAATAATAAGTAGTAGGTGATTGCAGGAGAAAACTGGATTAAAGTGAAATTATCACAGGCCTCACTTCTGCTGGGTCAGTACCATCCTGCCCTGGATCTGCTGGTGTCCTTGAAGTTTTTCTTGAGGAATTTGAAATGTTGTTTTTTCTGTGCTCAAACAAGAAATGTACTTATGTATTTTTAAACAAGGTGTGTTCTGTCTGGGCGCATTGTTCTGAGGAGAATGTTGCTGTGCATTTCCAATGGGCAAAGAATCCAATTAGAGAAGGATGAGGAGGTCTGATAAACACAGAATCCTGCTTGAAGTGGGAAATGAAAAATGTCTGGAGGCACTGACCAAGCATTCTTTTGAATGCTAACAAAAAAGACATTTAATGCTTTGTGGTAAACCCATCCATATATCCAAGATGCTGGAGAGGACATGAATACACGCTCAGGTTTTCTGTGTTTGTTGCAGCTCGTTATAGGAGTGACCTGGGTTGTATTTTGAAGCCTTTCTTACGAATAGAGAAGTGCAGAAGAATGCAATAGGTTTAGTTTGTAAAAATACCGGCTGTAGAGTGAAAATCAGCAGAACCTTCAGAGGAATTAACGCCTTTTAGATTCAGTGGGACTTTTCCAGCTTAACCTGGATATAGGATATAACTCCCTGAGTGTAAAAACCACATCACAGCACGTGGAGATATGAAATAAAGCAGCGCAGAGATGGTTTCTGCAATCCCTCTCTAAGTGGCTGGGAGTTACTTCTCTATAACAGAGGAGTTTATCTTGGAACTTGTCCGAAGGGATGGGGAGCAGCTGAGCATGGAAATCACCAGAAGGGAACAAGTAAGGCTTAAAATTCCTAACCTCTGCTCTCCTCACTAGCTTCCCCATCAGGAACCCAAAGAAGTCTGCTTCTCCACTCGTGTCTGCACCATGGCAGCATTTTGTTGGTAGCTGTGTGCACTAAAACATGCACATTACCTGTTTGTAGGGGTTTGGTTTGTCCAGTGGTGTCTGTAATTCTTTCTGATCCCCTTAAGGGATTTAACCAAAGCAGCACCATGAGGGAGAAGGCGTAATGCTGTTATTCTGTCGTGGAATAACAGGAGTGTCCTTCAATATGGGAAATGTCTGTGCTTCCATACCTCAGCTTTTCTGTACTGTACCATTTCCTGCCTTTTTGCTCTTTGTTTTCACTTTGGAATTGTGGCAGTTCTCTCCATCCCTGTTTGTTTGCATGATCAATAATCCAACACGGGATATTCCCCAAGCAAACCCCTGAGAGAGGTCCAGGTGGGACTCACCACACTGCTAGGGGATATCTCAGAAGCTCCATTTTCTCAGCTGCAGTGCCGCAGGCTACGTGGGCAGAGTCTTAATCCTGGGGGTGGTCCCACTTCTTTGCCCTAATTACTGATGTACCCTGATGAATTATGGCCAGGCTGTGTCGGCCTGGGCATCAACTGGCAGTGATCACCCCAGTGCAGCATCAGGCTGCTGGCAAACTGGGAGGCTTCCAGACTGGTCAGCACTAAGGCTGCTGTTCCACGCCTGGTCAAACCCCCTTCAGAGGTAGAAAACACATTTTTTTGCTTCTTTTTGATGCCTCTGCAAAAGATTCACTATTGTCCCTGTTTGTAGGGGACAGACATGCCCAAAGGTTCCAAGGTTTGATCTGCTGAACTTACAAACCCACAAGCACAATTCCTCCGTCCCACCGAACAGCTGGTGCAGACTCATTAAACGGCAGCATCACTTTGCACTGGCTGTGCTGTGTTTGTGGCTGTCCTTCTCCCTGAACAGTTCTGCTCACTCCACATTTTCCCTGTTTCCAGCAGCCTTGCCTCTGTTTGCTCATTATTTACACTTCAGCGCCTCCTGTTTGGTGAGGTGTTTGATGCTTCATGTAATATTACCTTTGATCTCTCGCCCCAAATGCCGTCGTCATTCTCGGCTTCCCTCTCTTTGATATTCCTGAACTGCTTTTAAAATCAACACCTTTCCTTAATTGCACTCCCTCCCCTGCCCCTCTGCTTTGGAAAACTTCTGTTCTGATTAAGGCAGCCTGTTTTGCTGTCTGCTCACTTTCCTCTGAGATTCCAGCCTGTCCCATGCACGTTTGGACACAATCAATCTGGGTTAGTGCTGTTGCCCCCCCTGTGAACCAGCTGATGTTTAGAAAGCCTTTGTGTTCAGCTTTCCTGAGATAAAAGCAAGAATCAGCTTGCATGGATATTTTACTACTCCTTGACTAAGCAGTTCTTTCATATATTTGGACAAAATTAGCAAAAGTACAAATGTGCTGTTGAGTGGTTCTCTTATAGCAGTGTAAGTGGGGGTGCAAGTGAACTGCTAAATATATGCACATAAATAATCCTTGCTCTCTCTCTCTTCTTCCAGGCAACATATTTTTCCTTTATAACTCATCCCTGGAGAAAGGTTCATGAGTGAAAAATCATTGCTAACTTCATTTTTTGCCTTCACTGTGAATTTCTTTCCTGGAGCAATGATAAGAAATAATGGATGCAGTGTTTTCCTTCAGAATCCATACTGTGCAACAAATTGTCTGGTTTATTTGTTGTTGCCATATTTAATTTAAGTGTAATAATTTTTCTCCTTGGCTTATCTATTACATTTTAAGTTCAAAGGCTCTTGCAGACCATTTTAGGAGCCAGATCAGTTTTGTAGTTAGATTTGGAAAGTAAGATTCAGGTCTCAAGTCTCCCACTTCCTCCCTGGATTGTAAAGCAAAATCAATCAGAGGCTACAAATTAAACTAGCATAAAAAGAGAGATGTTTTCTTGGCATCCCCAAAAATGAGGCTGGCTGAGCCACAGGAATTTGGTGTTTGTTGGTCTTTATCCCTGTCTTCTCAATTTACCTTTCTGCAATATCTAATTCCCAGGGGAGGAATGTTCAGTCTGTTTAAAGGCTGCCAAGCCTTGCCCAGCTCTGAGGGTGTCTTGGGGTGACTCCATCATGTATATCCCCTATCATGGCTTTGTGCCAAACAATTGATTTTGTGCCTTTCCTGTGCCTTTAAACTGAGCTTGAGAGGGAAGAAAAAAAGGACCAAGTGAACTTTTCAAAGCAGTGTCTCAAGGACACGGAGATTACACTGCGTGCTCTGGCTGCGGTAGCACGGGGGGAGCATCCTGCTTGCTTCTTCAGCCAGTTTTTTGGGGTTTTTTCTTGCCCCTCTCTCCGGCGTGAGACGGAAAGCTGAACTTTGTTTCCTGGGACTTTGCTTTTTCCCTTCTTCTCTTCTGGACTGTTTCAGCAACATCAGAACACATCGGGAGAATTTTCCCCGAGGCCCGAGGGGGTGGGCCCTCGCCAACCCAGCTCCGAGGAGGAGAGAGACCACAGCTGCAGAAGGACTCTGAAATCTTCCCAGGTTTCTCTCTACAGCGAGAGATTTCATTATTTAGCATTATTATCCTTTTCCTGTGTGTTTGTTAAATAAATAGTTTTTATCTCTTTCACTCTCCTTTGAGGAAAATTTCCTTTTTTTCCCCGAACCTGGTGGGGGGAAGGGTGGTTGTAACCTGGTTTTCCCTCAGAGAATATATTGCTAGATTTTGGCCAAACCAGCACAAAAACATTAGTGGAGATTAGTGGGGATTGCACTTGATGGGTGCTGAGTTAAATGGTGATGTCTTCTGCCTTTGTGAGATGGTTCTGCTCAAAGAAGATTTGGAGAAAACGCCTGGCTGGGCAGATTCTTTTGTCACATCTGAGCAAATTTAGCAAATCTGAGGACAAAAGCATTTCCTCGGTTACATCTTCGTGACCCTGTTTTCTTCATTAGGCAGAAGAGGAGACATTTGTAAGAGCACAGGGCATGAATAATAACCTCGTGTTCACCTTTTGGTTTGTGCGTCCAATTTATTTTGGCAGGTGAGGAGTCTCATTAATTAAGGATGGGAAAAGGGAGATTAGGGAATATTAAATCTGCACTGTCTGGGTCAGGCTTGCTGGCCCCACTCTGTGCTGATAATTGGTGTCCTCCTGGGCAGGAGGTTGGGGGACAGAGTGACCCCAGGTGTGTGAGGCAGTCACGTAGCTGCAGCCATCCTCACCCAGGGGTAAAGGGGCACTGGGCTGTGGCACTGATCCTTGCTCTGTGTCACTGGCACAGGACACCCCTCAGTGCCCTTTATCTCCAGCTGGACACCCAAACCCCTCCATGCTGCTGGCACCTGTTGCTCAGCAAACATCAAAACACAGAGCAGATCTTTTATGTGTGTTAAAAAAAACAAGTCTGCCGGAATACAAATTACCCTTTGAGAGCTCTCTCAGAGCTCTTAAAAGCAAAAAAAAAAAAAAAGTAAATAACATGAGAATGTTGGTTTAAATAGTCTTTCCAGTATCTCTTTAGATCTGAAGAGGGTCTATGTGTTGTCATTTTCTATTCTGCTCCTTTGGGTTTTTGAAAATATACAGCTGCTTGCTCACCAGAGCTGAGGGGTTTGAGGGCAGGCTGTCCTGATTATGCTGCAAATAATTGAGGACCCTTCTCCCCGTGGTGTTCTGAACGGTTCAGTCTGACAGAACCTCTGGGAATACAGAATCACTGCCTGGGCATTTCATGCAGCAGAGGGGAGCTCCCATTTCATGGCCACACTGAGCAATGAAATGCGGTTTTTGGAGCACTAGCATGGGAATGGTGCCTGCTGAGCTCCTCTGTTTCCAGGCTCAGCTTGGGATTTGTTTCCTCGCTTCTCCCTGCCTGATATTTGCTGCACGATTTTTCAGACATTGTTTGGTCTCTTTTGGCTGCTTTGCAGAAAGGGAAGGATTCTGTTCACTGGGATCCTGGGACCAAAGCTGCTCTGTAACCTCAAACCATCGTGGTTCAGCTCAAAGTGAGGCAGCACCACGAGGTAGGGACGATGCTGAAGATGGGGACTGACACTCTGCAAAGTGTGGTGTTCCAGATCTACATGCGTTGTTCAGGCCCCAGTGGATTGTTCTAAAACTGACAATATTCCAGTGTCTCAGTCCAAGCAGATTCTTAATAAAGCAGGAGGATTTGAGGTCTCTATCTGCAGCACGGTGTTTAGTATAGATAATGTTTTATTTCTTCTCCTTTAACTCCCATCCCAGCTGGGAAAGCTCTGCCTTGCCAGCTTGGTTTGTCTCTCCAGATAGTTCTCACATTACATTTTTGGTGGTGGTAATTGTAGTTTATACTAAATGAGATTGCTATTATACTCTGCAATCTCTTCAATTTCTAAATATCTTCTTATAGCTGCAAATCAGAAAGACTCTGTCTTTCTATTCTTGTGGGAATTTGAACATGTGTTTTACTGTATTGTTATTAAATGCCACTTATGTTACTCCACTTGTAGTAGGCAAAGAACAGAGCCTTTTAAAAATAAAAATAGAAATAATAATAATAAAAATAATAATAATAATAATAATAATCACTAACCTCCAACCTAGGTGTAACCTATCTTTATTTATTGCAAAAATATTTGCAATAATCTTTAAAAAAATTTACACATTCCACACTTTTTCCCTGTCACCTGTAGGTATTTAATCTACTTTGGGGCTTCTAAAGCAACATGTCTTAGGCCAACAAGCTCCCAGCTGTTCAGAGCAGGCTTGAACTGACGTTCCTGGCCTGTAGCTAACAGGACACTTCTCGTGCACAACAGGAACAGTAAATAAAAGACAAAGAAATAACCTGGGAATACAATCAGGAGAGAAGAAAAGCACCTCCCTTAATAAAAAGGAGATTGCATTACACAGCCGTGCCTCCAAGTGCCATTAGGATGCTGGGTCTCCATTATCTGTAATTCCCAAAATATTTAATTTGCAGCTGTGAGCAATCTTTAATGCACAAAGAGGCAGGGCTCATGCAAAAGTAATTTCAAAGTAGCTAAATGCTCCAACTTTCAGCCTCTTTATTGCCTGAGATAGGACTGCTGTACTTTAGAATACATTTTTCACACTATCATGTTCCTTGTTTGCTTTGCTGTGTAACTTTGTCTTCTTTCCCCCTCCTTTTTTTTTGTTTTTAGGTCTATAACAATCCAGAGCAGGTGAGTTGCCATGAAAGGAAAGACTGCAGTGCCATAAAGAAACCCCTGTGAAGCCAGGGGCTGTCCCAGGGCATTAATGAGAGGGTTGGGTATGAAATCAGGAGGTCCCAATCAATGAACCCATTTTACCAGATGAATATTGCACGGGATTTTCCACCCAGCCTTTCACGTGCACAGCCACGAAGAGCTGACACAGGCTGAAATGCCTCATTAAATTCCCACCTGTGGCACCAGTGGGCACCTATTGCTGTGCAAGGTGCAGCTCGGGACAGTAAAACATTCCCGCAGGACCTGAAATTCCTGATGGACTACAATATTCCAGATTTCACAGCCTTGAGTAAAAGTGGAGTTGGGCTCCCTTTGCAGGAGTGACCAGGAGCATGTGCTTGGGAAATAAAGAATTTGCTGCTGCAGCACAGGCTGGGTTGTGGGGTTTGATGTGTGTGGTGGGGATCCACAGGCTGGCCCCAGAGTGACGGAATGTGCCTCGCTGCTGCTGATGTCACCTGAGTTACCACGGATTCCTCAAGCTGGGGATCTGATCCTAGAACTTGGAGGAAAGATTATTCCCCTTTGGTGGCTTAGAGCCAAACCAGAACTGTGACAGTGAGAAGCTGAATCAGTCAGAGGTGATAATTCAGAAGCACTGGCCTGAAGCTCTGCTGGGGGAGCAGGGAAGAGGCTCCCTAGTCCAGAGCATGACACAAATCTTCATGCAAGTTGTGCTGCTGGAAATAAAGCTGTGCTGGGGCTGTTGTGTGCTTTTAACCTGCAGTGCACCGATGTGAGAAAGCAGGGGGATGAAAATGTGGAAGTGTGCCTGTCAGAAACCTCGGTCAGTCTGTGAGGTTCATAACGTGCTTGTAAAAATATACTGTGGGCTGTGGGTTTATGGGGCAGCTCTTAGGACAGAGCCACGATTTTTTAAATAACTGATACTTAAGTCAGAGGAGGGCAAGTCATAAAGAAAATTGCATGGAGATAATTTTCTCCTGCTAAAAGGACTTTAGCAAATGAAATGTTTCAGCCTTCATCAGGCAGCCTCTGATTCTGTACGTATTTATTCATCTGCTTAACCTTGGGCTCTGAATTGTTCCATTGAGAGCCCCCCTGGTGCCCTGCTTCAATATCAGTGAGTTAAACTGAGTAACAGCAAGAAGCCCTGGAGAGAGATCAGGATGCTGCTGCACAAAATGCTGCACAGACACACTGTAAAAAAGACAGATTCTGCCCCAAAATCTCCCAGGTAAAGCCAAGAGAAAACAGATGGATACGGGAAGCAGGCTCAGAGGAAGTGCCAAAATGTTATGATCAGTCTGAAAGTCAAAAGTCTACTCAGGCCTGGCTTTTGGCAAGCTTGAGCTTACAGAAGGGTTCAAAAGAGGAGGAATAAGAAGGGTGCATGGCTTGGGGATGAAGCAGTGAGAAGACAATCACAAGTTCCCCCTGGAAAACCTAAACCAGTGGGATGAAAACAATGCATATCCACAAATCTTTGCAAGGCTGGTGCCCATGTGTTCAGGGTGATTTTTCATATGTTTCTCCTTATGTGTTTGGATTGTGTAGTCAAATCTTATATGCTTGTGTGTGAGAAAATAATTAAAGATTAATGAACATGTTCAGCACAGGAAAATTCTAATTATGAATAGACTGAGTTCCTCAGCTTAGAAAAATGTTAAGGACAGATATACAGGACAGTGTGAGAATAATTTCTGTAAGATTGGTATTGCTTAAAGGCAAATATAACTTTCACTATTTATGACTCTTCTCTCGGATGGTTGCTTTGGGTTTTTTGGTTGGGTTTTTTTTTTTGCCTTTTTGGGGTTTTTTTAAACAGTATTTCCTAATTTCTTTCCTTCCTATTCTCTCTATGCTATGGTTGAGGAATTGCCACCATTAATATTTCATAACCTGCAGAGCGTGTGCTAAAAGCACGGAAATGTAGAAACAAATCACCTTTTGGTGTTGGTGCAATATCATGTGGTTCTCAAGGCTGTGCAAAGAAAGGATGAGACTTTACAGGGGGAGAAAACGGGGCAGTAAAAATGTGTCTGGCAAAGCACATTGAGAGTTTTTAAACAGTTTAACCCATTTTATCACATCCTGTAGTGACTTATTAACAGTGCCTTCAACCTTTATATATTCCAATAACAACCTGATGTCTTCATCTTATCTTATGGAACTATAATTGGCTGAATCCAGGTACCAGTGCCTGGAGGCCACACAGCCTTATAGACTTTAATGGCTCATTAGGTATTTATTCACTTTAACTTAAACAGCTCAGCCATTTGTGGAAAATGAGCCCTTAAAATAGAATTAGGGTAGGGTTTTTTTTTTTTCTTCACCTAAATGCAGTATATAACTTGAACTGCCATTGAGTTTAAATTTCCAGATCTGCCAGTTTAATTTGGCTTTGCTCTCTTCCCTTTTCAGAATGGGTTGTGGCTTTGTAATAACTTATGCTGAAGAGCGATGCTTGAATGAAACAGAATGCTTCCTTTAGTTAAAAACCAAGCCAACCCCCAATATACTGTCTCTTGATAACTCACACTGACAGGTGTCATCTCTGCAGGCTCTTTCAAGCCTTTAATCATCAGAAAACAGAGACTGGAAGGGTCCTTATTAATCTGATTTTTAGCCAGGGTGGTGGGTGGTTCTGCTTCCCTGTTCAAAATAGCACAAGCCTGGTGCTACACACATGGTGCACCTTGGGTGGTGTCCAAAACCAGGAGGCTGGGAGAGAAAAAGGCTGTAAAAGGTAACAGAGGGTGGGGAGGTTGTGATGGTGAGTTCCTTAATGGTTCCAGCTGAACCTTCTCTTGGTGTGCTGAACAGGCAAACCCAGTTCTCCTCTAACTCACTGATCTGGAAGGCCCAGCACAGACAAAAATGTGTTTTTTCCTGAATAAAAAAAATACAGTTACATCAATGAAAACGTATCATAATCCCAGTGTTGTTGAATGGTTTTGTTGCAGATTGCTCTGCGAGGAGATTTTCTCTTGGGCTCAAAGGAAGATCATTTCTCTAGCAGGGTGCATCCTTTCTTTGTGTGGCAGAACCCTGGCAGGTCCTCAGTGCCTGCAAGTTTTGCCCAGTTTTACTCTTGTCCTTCACTGCCCAGCAGTGCCACGTGAGGTGGGCGTGGGCTTGTGAAAAAGAGAGAATTGTGTGCAGGATGCCACGGAATTTGTGGCTGTGTGTGGCTTCATGGGTCTCTGTAGGCAGGGAGAGCTCCTGCTCCTTGGGATGCTGGCTCTGGTGGATTGGTGATAATGAGAGGTGAACATTCTGTTCTAGAGCCAAGCTGCACAATTTCCCACCCTAATAGCTCTATTTCTTTCCCATATCATTAGGCTCAGGCTCCGCAGCCTAAAAGAAGTTTTATTTCATGAATGCATTAAAAAAAATATCTGGAAATTGCTTTTGAGATGCAGTTTTTTCATGTTTCCTTTGTTCTTTTCCATTATTTAGAATGGTCTGGAAATGTCTGTATTTGCTCTATTTTGCTGAACAATACACTGTGTATTTTGCTGGGGGAGGGTGGCTTTGTAAAGGGAAAAATTATAAAGCTCTTAAAATACTTAGGAATAAAAATGATGCCTTTAATATGAAGAGATTGTGATGGACTCTGAACGCCAGTGGGAACTGAGGGCTGAAATAAAGCATTGTGAGAGTCGTGGTCTAAAGAGTGAACAGGATGAAGCTGAGGAAAAGCAGGAGCTGCTTGTTCCTCCGTGGAGAATTAAAGGAGCAGTAAAATACTGACAGGCTCTGTCTGTTCCAAAGGGATCATTAAGGTGAGTTTGTTACTTTAATTCACTTAGAGTGGTGCTTAAGGACAATTTGTTCCTGATTCCCCCTGCCAGCTGAAGCAAATGGTTTTCTTTTCTTTTCCTCCCTTTTCACCCGATGAGACCACAGAAGGCGTTGTGAGGGGGAATGGTCGGAGACAGGAGCCAGAGCCCCTTTCCATCATCCCCCGGCTGTTTTCTGCACGCTGAAATATGCCCACAACTTCTGATACCCGATTTCAATTGATCCCAAGCAAGTGCCAGAGGATTGCATAAGCACTGAGCTCAGGTTTGTGATGGGAGCTTGGTTGCCCTTTCCTTTAATGGCAGAGTTTCTGCTGCTCTGGGGCTGCTCCCATTGCCCAGCACCTTTGACTAAAGAGCCCGTTGTTGTCTGTCTGAAATGTCCATTATTGTCTGTCTGAAATGTCCATTAGTGTCTGTATGAAATGTTTCTTTGAGATTTTTTCTTTGAAAAGCAATATATATGTATGTACATAATACATAGATATATGTATATGTACATAATTAACCCCTGGACAGCTCCTAAGACTGTCCCTCTGCCCCAGTGACATTGTTAAATTTAGAAAAGCTGCCCTGATGTTTAATTCCTGCGGAGAGCTGGGCTGATGTCCCCTGCCTTGGCTACTGAAGAGCTGGCAGGGAGAGCAGGATCAGGGCTGGAGCTGAGATTCTCCCCCACCCTGCTCCATCCCACGTGGGATCAGACAGAACGGACCCCACTTCACACAGGGAACAGAGGGACCACAGTCCCTAAACCTCCTCCCTTGCCCTTCCAGCAGCTCCATTCCGAGAAACATCATTGGGATAATGGTTCTTCTGGGACAAGACACCACTAAATCAACATTTCTTCCTAACAAATCCCAATATTCCGTGGAGCTCCTGATCTGGGACCTCTGCTTCACGTAAAAGAGCCGTGTTGACATAATATATTTAGACTTGTCTAATGTGTTTGGCTTAGCACTGCACAACATTCTGATTAAAAACAATTATCGCTGCGCAAAATCGGCGTGGCACATATTAAACACTCCCAAAGTGCCTGGCTGACAGCTTGCAGAGGGGAGGGATCAGCACTCAGGGGAAGTCTCCAGTTCCTCTGGGGTCTCACCATGGGTTGGGCACAGAACCTCCAGTGAAGTTTTGCTGTCCTGGTTTGGGCTGGGATAGCCCAAACCTCATTTTCCTCTGTGTTTGGAGTTCAGTGTGAGGATCATGTGGGCATCACGCTGATGGTTTTGGTTGTTGCTGAGTGGTGCTGACCCTAAATCGAGGCCTTCCCAGTGGCTCTGCAGTGAGGAGGTGCAGGAGGGGCCAGGAGGGAGCACGGCTGGGACAGCTGGGCCAGGGACATCCCACACCACAGAACATCCTGCCCAGTACAGGAACCGGGGGAATTGGCTCTGGGACAGCTGGGCCAGGGACATCCCACACCACAGAACATCCTGCCCAGTACAGGAACCGGGGGAATTGGCTCTGGGACAGCTGGGCCAGGGACATCCCACACCACAGAACATCCTGCCCAATGTGGGAACTGGGGGAATTGGCTCTGGGACAGCTGCCCCAAACTGCCCATGGAGATGTCCCACACCACAGAACATCCTGCCCAGTACAGGAACTGGGGGAATTGGCTCTGGGACGGCTGGGCCAGACTGCCCACAGGGATATCCCACACCACAGAACATCCTGCCCAGTGTGGGAACTGGGGGAATTGGCTCTGGGACAGCTGGGCCAGACTGCCCACAGGGATATCCCACACCACAGAACATCCTGCCCAGTGTGGGAACTGGGGGAATTGGCTCTGGGACAGGCTGAGCATCGCTCAGGGGGTTCTGGGCAACTGTAGTGGGCATCCCTTTTGTAGGGTTTTATCTCTCTCTCCCTCTCCTTTTTACTACAATTTAATTAGTGGTAGCAGCATACTTTGCTTTGTTTCAATTATTAAATTGTTTATCTCTCTTTATCTTGACCCATGAACTTTTCCATCTCCTTTTCTCCCCCAGGTCTGCTGAGGCAGAGGATTGAGGGAGTGGCTCAAAGCCAGCCCACCTCTACTTCCTTTCTGAAAAGCTTCAGAACAACTTGCTGATGTGGACAACTCAAGGTAATCATGGTATTATCCGGTTGGGAGGAAGGTTCTGATGTGCTTTGATTAAAGCCCACATGAGGGAACAGCTTGAATGAGGCCCAGCAGACATTTCCTTAATTTAACAAGCCGAGGCAGGATGAGATCCAGTCAATTTTGCTTCACCTATAATGACTCATTCCAATTGAAGTTATGGCCCTGCAGGTCAGTGGAAAAATAACTGCCCTGTGTTGACTTTGAGCCAAAACACAGTAACTCAGGGGCTGAAGGCAGGGTGGGACCTGTGGCTAAAAACTGGAGCCAGCAGAAATCCCAGTCAGGCTTCAGGTGCTAAAATTTCACACAGAGACCTACAACAGAGTTTTCATTATTTCATTTTATCATCTTAAAACCTGTCCCAGCTCCTACCACAAAACATGCTCAGGATGCAGGAGCTACCCAGTGACACGTTTTCACCTGGATTATACTGGAAGTCACAGAGATGAAGGCAGTGTTCCTTTCTGGTATGAAAATTCCATGAGGCTGGATGAGATCACAGCCTGTAATGACAGTGCTCACTGTCTCCTAGCACCACAAATGATCAGAAGCAGAATTATAGCCTGGTGATTTCATGTCAGAGGACAATGCTTTATTAGAGTTTGATTTACTAGGTAATTTAAGTACGCTGAATCAGAGCAGGGGAAAGTGCTTTAGAAGTAATTTTTTCGTTTGCTCACTTATTTTTGTTTTGTTCTGTCTTTATTGTGACTTTCATCAGGGTGTAAGGGATCCTGGAAAACAGGAATAAGGGTTTTTAAGCTGCGATTCACCCAAATATAACACTGGTGAAACAGCAATGTGCCAAGGGGAGAGGGAAGGTCTAAGGGACGTGGAAAGAAGCTGATGACCTAAATATGAACATTGAATGGATTCTTTTCCTGATTCCTGTGAAGATGATAACAGCTCCTGTTGATTACTAGCTGGCCACTGTTAAGTCACATTTAATTACTCAAGTGGGAATTTACACCACTTCTCATTTTCCCATGTGTGACGTAAAACTGGTCTGATTTAGGAATTTAGGTTCTGCACAGAGCCCAGAGGAAAGAATTAAACACCTCCAAAGACGATCCTGCTGTCCTGGGTTCCTGAGAGAGGTGGGCTAGCACAACTTCTGGGAATATCTGCATTCCTGCAGACAATGAGGTGCATTCTATGAGGTTTATTTTAGTTGAGGTGTTGGGGCATGGGTTGGACTCGATGATCTTGAAGGTCTCTTCCAGCCTGGTGATTCTGTGATTCTGATGCCTGACGTTGGGACTCCAGCAGAAGAACCGCTCAGAGCTGGTGTGAGCAGCCCTGTCCCTCTGGGTTCTCGTTCCCTGCTGCCCGTTCAGCAGCTCCAGCTGTGTGTGGGGAGCTGTGCATGATCCCTGCCCTCACCCCTGCCCCAGGGGTGGGCTGGAAGGGTGGGAGGGGGTTGGCAATAATCGGAGCAAGATGGGCAGGCAGGGGCTGCTGCTCAGGAAATCTTTAACTTGCCACGAAGGCAAATTTATCCTTTTGTCACAGGCACATCAATTCTGTGCAAACACATCCTCTGCTATCGCATTTTCTGTCAAATTAACCCCCCAGCACCCCGCCCTGGGAGGTACCACCGGTGTTCCTGCAGCGCTGTGCCACCACCTCTCAGGGAATGCATTGCCCTTGGGGACACCAGAGGTTAGTTAAGCAGCATTTCTGCATGTTTGATTACCAATTTGAGTTAATTAATGGGCTGCATGTGATCTCTATTAATTAGAGCATGCTCAGGCCTTGATGAATTGTGTGTCCTGCTAGCACAGCATAATGGCTTCACAAAACCCCTACAAACTGTGGTTAATTAGAGGTGCATTAGGATTTCAGCATTTAAGGGAAGAGGGAAAAAAAAAGATAAAATACCTTTTATTAATGGATGTAAAATGGTTCTAAGAAAAGCCTTCCATGCAGTGAAGGTAAGGATGGGGGTTTTTTTTAAAGATGAAATGATTTGGTGGAAACTATTTTTCTCTAGTTTGACAGCTTTGCTCACACTGTATTATCTATGGGAAGAACAAGCTTGGGATAGAGAAAAACAGGCAGGGGGACACATTGCTTCTGTGGAGGAGAGGAAAGGCAGTAATCTATAGTTGCTATTTCCTTACATTTGACAGTCAGCTCTACCCAGCTGCGTGAACTCCCCGTGAGGGCTCAGATCCCGTTTCTCACAGCCCCAGCTCCCACCAGAAACCCTTGTTTTGTCCTGCAATTCACATTTCCTGCTCATTGCCCTTGGTTTCAACCCATTTGATGCTGCCCTTAGAGGCAAACCCTGCCCAAACCCGGCAGCAGGGCTGAGCTGCCCACACTCTGCAGGCTGAAGACCACACAGTTGAAAATAGGGACAACTAATTAACCTTTCACTGCTAGTGAGTGTTTCCTGATTTTGGTTTCCCTGCCATTAGGGCTGAGGGCAGGTTTATCAGTTCAGCCTCCAGGTTTGTGCCAGTTTGGCTCCTGCAAACAAAGTTCCTGTGATTGGTGTGGGGTCCAAGCAGCAGCTTCCCAGTGAATGTTTGTGTTGCATCTGTAGAAACTTCCACATTTTTTCTGTTTGTATTGATCCAAACCCTGAAGTTCTTTGCCCTTATGCTGGCACAGCTGCCCTCACAGCCTACGAGAGTTTAGGTGGAGCACAGAGAAGGTCTTTGTTCCACTGGGTTCCATAAAATTAAAAAATAATAGCACTGAGGGCTTAAGATAAAGGTTAATATATTTCCTGTTTACACATGCATAAATTATACATACTGTTTAATAAAATTAAATTTTGATGAGCTCTGTGGAACTGGCGACGTTTAAGTGAGAGTTTTGCTCTTTCCCCTCAGTTATCTGGAGCACAGAGTCCTTCTGCACCATTAGGAATTGTGTGTTTACACTGATTCCCTGCGGCACCCGTTGAACTCTTCCACTGCTCCTCTCCCAAGGATGAAATCCTGTGGTGTGGAAACTCCAATGTGATGGTAAGCTCAAATATAGATGTGAAATTAATATCAAAGCGGATTAGGGAGTATTTGCTCAGCTATTGTCTATCCAAGTTGTTTTGCAGGGCGTGAAAAGCAATCAGCTTCGTTTTAGGAGGGTTCTTTCCCTTAGCAAGCATCTCGATTAAGACAGATGCAGATGCAGCCCTGGCTATGTTTAAAATGGTGGCTGATCATGATTGTTTTAGTCTAAGGCCTCATTTCAAATGACTACAGGAAATGGAAGAGTTGCTGGGGAAAACGTAGCGTGTGCTGTGTGGATAAAGCATTTACCTGGGCAGACAAACAGCTTTCAAAAAGATAAAAGAGGAGAAAACCAGAGAACAAAAAAAAAGCAGCAAAAAGGAAGAATTAAAAAAAAACCCCTGCCACCTCAGTAGCACCTGAGATTACTCACTATTTCTCCCAACAAAGCAGCAGGAACGATTCCCAGCACTGTTGAATCAAACCATCATAAAAGGTGTTTTAGTGCATTGTAAAAGCAAGATCAACTTTTCCAGTTCCCCGCAGAAACAAGTGGCAGCCTGGCAGCACAGCGAATTTCTGCTGCCCTGACTGCTTTTCCTTAAACCTCGCTGGAGCGTGGCCAGCAGGACACACACCTGGGCCACCTCCCTGCTCACAAAACCCAGCGGTGTTCAGAGCATCTCATTCCTCTGCCGGCCCAGCTGGGACACGGGGCTTTCTCCCTTTTCCCTGGGCTAGAAAGGTGGGAAGGACCAGCAGCGGTTTAGAATTCACCTGTCCCCCTCAGCACCAAGAGGGACAGCGAGGGGAGGTGGAGGTAGATGGGGAGGGGTTAATTTTGGGAGCTGGGAGCAGGAGGAGGAGGCAGGAGCGCAGAGCGGTGCTTCCCAGTAGATGGCTCCGTGGTATTCCAGAGCCTCGCTTGCTCTCCATCAAACCTTTTAACTCCAAACAGATGCTCCGAGCTTTTCCTTCTCGTTCGGGCATGGGTGTCACGCTGAGGTGTCTTTTTTTTTTTTATTTTTTATGATTACTGATTTTCCCTCTGATCATAACACGAGAAACGCCAGCAGAAACTTCCGCGGTGGAATCCCAGGGCACGGAATAATCCAGCCCTGGGCTGAGTGGGGACCAACAGCTGGTTCAGCCCTGCTGAATTATTGGCTGCACATCTATGCAGCTAGAATTTAACAAAGCCAATTAAACCTTCAGTGTAACGCAAGGATCCTCCACTAATGGTATTCCCAGATTCAGAATTTTTTGTTGTTTTGTTGTTTTGGTTTTTGGGTTTTGTTTTTTTGGGGTTTTTTTTGCAAAGAGCACAATATGGGATTGATGAGTCTTGTTATTTTGCCTATAAAGAGAGGTCTTAAATGCTCTACAAAAGCCTGCCAAGTGCAGCCATTCAGTTCTACACCACAGAACCAGATGAGTTTTGCTCGAGTTATAAAATGCATTAATTCAAGATTATACCCCTGTATGCTGTGGAACATATGTAGGTACAGCACAAAGCTGACAATTTGTCAGGCCCTTTTCCAAGCCCTTTTCATGAAGAATGAGGTCCCATTTGGATCAATTACAAGTGAATAGGCATTACACACTGAAAATCATGCCTTTGTTGCTTAACAGTGCAAAATATTGTTGGTATAATTATTTTTGTGTAGTCCTCTTGCCCTGTGGCACCGATCCAGATGTGATTCCAGCTCTACCTGGCTCTGACCCAAGACCACTCCACATCAGGCCCTCAGGATCCCAATTCTCGCATTCAACTGACTATGACCAGTGTCTCTGTGGTTTTGGTTCAACACAGACTGGTACGTGCAGGGAAATCTGAACATTTTTCCAGTGCCAGTGGTGTTCTCCAAAATTTGCTCCCATCTCCTGTGCCATGCCAGTTCTTCATGGATTTCTCCTTTGCATTTGACGCACTTTTAAATTCTATATTCCTGAGTGTCATTTTGTGACCCTCTTTCTCCCCTTTGGCCCCTGATGTTTTTGGGGCTCTTTGATCATTCTGATTTTAAACCCCTGATTAAATACAAGCAGCCAAACTACCCAGCTTTTCTCAGAAATAACTTGCAAGAAATGCCTCTTCATGCTACCCAACATAAACAATTGCTGAAATATGCAGATCAGGAAAACTAATGATGTGTAATACTACAACGTTTTAAATGTCTTAATTTAGTTTATAGGCACTCCAAAAAAACAAAAAAAACCCCATAAAACAACCAAAAAAAAAAGAAAACCAACCCACTTAGGGAGCCAGGCATCAATAACGTGAATCTGCTCTAGCTGAGTAATCACCTCTCGGTGATGAATTCTTAAATATTAATTTGCTGTGTGCTATTCATCATGTGCAACAGTGAAGGCAAGGCAAAATCAAGGCTCCAAAAGCAGAGAGTATATTTTTTTTCAGCCAAGGTGCAGAGTGGCCAGTTCTTTAGGCTGGCATGTCCCCCTCTTCCTGCCACCCGTGGGTCTGCCCCAGCTTCCAGAGCCTGGCAGGGGAAGGGCTGAGGTGACATCCCTGTGTCCCCTCCCTGAGGGGCAGGAGCCAGCCCGAGGTGTGAATGTCTCACAGGTTTATCCGTGCGCTCCTGGATTGCTGCAGCATTCCCAGTGAGGTGGCCGAAGAAATGCTGATGGGTTGATTTCTGCCCTCAGCAGAGGAGTGCAGCTCCTGTCGGTGGAGGGGTCAGGGAATATCTCTGCAGAGCAGCTCCTCCGTGATCAGGGTGTGTTTGAAAAGTGCAGCAGATTAGAGATTTAGACCTGGCTAAACTCAGCTGAGGGAGGTCAGACACTGAAGGTGCTTCAGCTGCAGTCCTAGACAGTAACCCTAATTCACTGTGTCTTGTAGTCTATATGGAGAAAACCCACGCACTTAGCATTGAATCCTTAAATGTCATATTTATAATGGATCTCAGATTATTTCTCATGCTTTTCCACTACAGTCCTTTGGACTTCATCTCTTCCTTGTGCTGTGAGAGAGGCAATCAGTACCTAAGACAGATAAGCAGAAGGGAAAAGTGATTTATTTCATACACCCCGAAAATAAAAGGAACTGATTCGGTGAATTTTCTCCTGTCCCGAGCAGTGTTGGTTGGGTCAGGGGTGTTTAATGCACAGCTGCTTTCTGCTGCTGTGGTTCTGGCCATGCTGGGGTCACTCTTTATTGGGGTCATGCTGTGGTCAGTCTTTTATTGGGGCTGTGCTGTGGTCACTGGGTTTGCAGATCTCTGACTTGAGGGAGAGGGAAGCGCCAGCCCTGGTGGAAGTTTCTCATTTTGCTGTTGAGAAGTTTTCTACAAGCACCCCGTTGTGCTTAACAGACAGAGCCAGTACACACTGGGGTGGAAAGCAAAAGGAATTCTGCTTTTGCTACTTATTGATGTGGGATTATTGAGAAGTGATTTCAGCCACTTAGGGCCTCAAGGGTCTAATTAAAGTGACAAGTCTCCACAGAGCCTGTGATGTTACAATACTGAGTGGCAGAAATAGGACTAAAAATCACTCCTTTTCATTGTTTTCCTGTTAAATTGTGTCCATTTGACAGGAGAGAGGCATCAGGGTGGGCGTTTTCTTTCCTTTGGAAAGCAGTGGACACCCAAAACTGGGCAGAGTGAACTCTCGCTCACTTTTTATCTTCCGCAAGGGTTTATCCTGCAGTAAAATTGGGATAATTCCAGCCACATTCTCGTAGGAGTTCTGTGGAGTGCAGGAGTTTTCCAGGGTCCTTCTCAGATTGCCTGCAGAGTTTTCCATGGTTTATAAGCCTAGCTATGGATCCATGGGTGGGGGTTGTGCTTGCAGCTCTGTACCAGGTTTGGCTCTCCTCCCCTTCAGGGTGCTGTGAAGTTGATGACAAAACTCCAGGTAAAACCTCCAGGAAAAGTATCTCCAGATTTCACATCTGTGGCCTTTTATCAGAGCATTCCCATCCACCTCTGCTTCTGCATTCCCTGTCTGCTCGTGCTTCCCATCCCGAGCCACCGAGACCATCCAAGATTTGTGCCACAAACCCATTCTTTTACTGAGGAGCTGCTAATGGAGAAGAAATCACATTCTGAATCATCAATCCCTCCAAGAGCAAAGTCTCTTGGGAGCAAAGATGGCAAAGTGAGGCCTCACCCTCAGACCTTTCACGCTCTGTGCTCTTCGGGCTGATCCTCCAGGGAACCACATTTTCCAATCCCGCATCACCCACTTGGGGAGTTGTTTACTTTTCTTTAGCACAAAATTTTTAAAATGATACTTAATCACACCAAAGAGCTTTCTTTTCCTCAGACAAATTGTGTATTTACATACAATTCTCTAATTGCTTACAACATGTTGTCTTCCAAGTGCAACACCTGCTTGGGGAGGATGCTAATTTAGATATAACAAGATAAACGGTGGAGTTCTGCATTTTGTGAAGAAGGCAGAAGAAAAGCAATTTAAAAATTATAATTAATTAAGTTTACAGAATAATAAGGATAATTTTTTTTCATATCCCATGGCAGCTTTCATAGAAAATGATTTATTTTCCTACCAAAGAAAGGAAAATTTCTGCGAAAATTTGGCTTCACTATAGGAAAGAAGTGAAAAAGAAAAATCATGCCTCCTTTTTAAAAAATTAGGATCCTTTAAAGACATGCAGTTTTACAGCCAAAAAAAGAGCCTATTTCTTGGCATGTGAAAGTCAAGGAGGAGGAAGTCTCTTCTCCCAGTGCCCCTCTGCATCCTCGAGCCTTTCTTTACAGCTGCCCCTGTGCTCACCAGAGCTATGATGGAACTCGCTGAGTTTTCCATCTCTGCTTTTTGCTTTCTTTCCCTTTCCCATTCCTCACTGCAGAGACCTCTCCAAAGTATTTTCCTTCCATTTGAGGCCCCGGGCATGGTACAGTGGGGACTAAATGTTCTTTGAGGCTCCAGAGGCAAGGCTGGGTAATTGTTGGTGGGTAGAGCTGTGTCTGTCCTGGTGAAACCTTGCAGTTCAGAGTTGCTTCCTTTATCGACAAAAATGTGTTTCCATTGCCCATATTCTGCTCATCTCGTTCTGCTCTGAGCTTCAGAAACTAAAGGGAATATCTGGTTCTGGTTGCAAAAACGTTGGTGGAGATGGAGCACAGGGAAATGGCCTGGGCTGAGAAAATCATTTTGATTTTCACTGACCACGTCTTGTGCATTGGCTGAGAGCGTTGGTAGGCAATAACTGTATGGGGATGTTGTGTCATTTTTTTATTCCTACCATTCAATTTCATTTGTGGCTTTTCTTTCCACCTAAGATGTAACTTTTCTCTTCTGAGTACCTAGATGTGCCCGACAAATTACTGTTTTCTCAAACTCATATGTATTTAAATGTAGTTTGTCTCCTGTTTAAAAATGGAGGGAAAATAGGATTCTGCTGTGTCCAGTAGATGGGTTTTCACCTCCAAGCTTGGTTTTGGTCCATTCCCTGAGTTTCTGGGTTGGAAACCGAGTTCCCTATGGCTCCAGAAATGTTTTTCCCTTTTGCCCGTGGCCTCATTATCTGTTCTTCACATTCTTAATAGCCACAGATACTCAGCGGTGCTGCAAATCCCCTGCCTGCCATCCTTAAACCCCCAAAGCATTCCCAGCTTGATCCAGCTGCACCCATTCCCTCCCACTGCCACTCCTCACCTGAGCTGTTTTTGGAGGAAGCGTGGCACAAGCTGATACCCGAGCTCAGCCATCCCAGAAACGGGTTCAGATCAATCTGATCTTCGAGGGCTCGCACACGAGTCTGAGCAGAACTCAGATGTTGTGTTTTCAGCATTTGCTTTCACCATGGAGAGCTCGTGCAAAGATGGCCCTGTTAAATTCACTGCAGTGCCTTTGATGACTGTGCTGTGACAAATTATAGTTATGCCACACAGTGCAGGGCTCTGATTGTATTTACAGGATATTTACAGAATTGTGTAAAGTCACTTCTCGTATTTTTTTTTTTCCTGCCCGAGGAAGATATTTCATTTTACATCTGGGTCTGGCTAAATCCTACATGAATATATGTGGAAGGTGCAGGAGGGGGTTGTGGGATAACAGAGGCTTTTTCTTTGCACTTGGAGTCCATCCTGTGCTGTAAGAAGCAAACAGCTTTGCCACCTGCAGCTACTGGCGAGCCAAAATGAAATGAGCTGATGTTCTCTGTCCTGTTCCAAGCATCCAGGTGTCACTGGATGGGTTGTTGATAGTGCCAGCACACAGCCCAAATGGCTCTGTCTGGAAATTGCCCTTTGCTCTGCTCTGGGCAACCTGGCTGAGCTCGGTCACCAGGCTGTGCCTCGTTACCAGGGAGAGTTTCTGTTTTAATGTTTCTGCTTCAGCAATGAATATGATTCAGAGTTCATTAAATCACTGGGGTCTGTTTACTGAATGCAAAGGCCTTTGAACAAGGACTTGGATTCCTTTCGAGAAAAGATACAGAGCTTCATTTGCAAGGTACACCAGACTCCCTCCGTCCTCACCCATCTTCTGGTCTCTGACAGCCTTATTACCTGCATTTTTTTAGAATAATAGAATGGAAGGGACTTTTAAATGTCCCAACTCCCTGTAATCAGCCTGGAAATCTTCAACTGGGTCAGGCTGCTCAGAGCCAACCTGACATGGAATGTTCCCAGGGCTGGGGCATCCAACACTTCTCTGAGCAACCTGTGCCAGGGCCTCACCACCCTCACTGTAAAAAACTTCTTCCTTATATCCAGTCAGCACAACCTGCTGGAATTTTGCTGTGGGAAAGATTCAACGCTGTTGAAATGAAAACTTCTGTTAGGGAATGTATCTGCTAGTTTTGACAGGAAGGATTTCAAATCTAAGGTAGGATTTCAAATCTAAGGTAGGATTTCAAATCTAAGGTAGAATTTCATCAGTGTGTTCAGCCTATTCACAAAAGGAAGCAAGGCAGTGATCGCTCCTTTGCCTGCTTTATCCATCAGTCAGGATTCCTTTGAGTGTGAGGGCAGGAGGTTTCCATGCTGACAGGACACAAAGTTTTATTCATTAGTGCTTAATTGATCAGCATATTCACAGACCAGAATAATCTGCCTTGCCTCCCTTTTGTTCCCTCCAAGGTTCAAAATATTTTCAAATTACTTTTTTATTCCTGCCCTCTACCTCACTCCAAAAGTCTTGGACTCTTTTGCTACTGTTATTATTTTTTTTTTGAAACTTAGGGTTAGCTACTGAATTCAGCTCTGAAAGCGAGATTTTAGAAGTTTTATTCTCATAACTCTTCTAATGGTGTTACTAAATCTGGAGAAAGGTGGCCATAATTCCAGCAGCCACGTCAAAATATTGGCTCTTTTAGTTTTATTGTTGGCTTCTGAGCAGGACTGAAGAGAGAACACAGAGAGAAAGCAGCACCAGCTGAGAATCCCCTCCACCTGAAGTGGGGTCCAGTTCAGAGGTGAGGGAGCTGGGAAGCAGAGGCTGTGCAGCAGCAGGGGAGCCAGCAAAATAAGAAAGCCTGGCTGAGGCAAGAGAGAAAAAACCACCAGCCATGCAAATCAGAGCAGGTAGGCAGGAGAAGAACACGCAGGGAGGCCCTGGAGTTAACAGGAACTCAGAAAAATCCTGTTGTCGTTGGGTTGGAAACCCCATCAGATGCACTTGGCAGAAGGAATTTATTTAGATACAGCTCCAGAAAATCCCACCAAGGATCCCCTCCAACACGTGAAGGCTCTGCATTATCTCCCAGCACACAGGGGGGCCACATGCTGCATAGCAGAGGACTTTTCTGTGTCTCAGGAACCCCTCTTCCTGCCTTCACTGTGAGCCAGCACACTCTGACAACGTAAAATATTTGGGGGGGGCGGCCTGCCTGATGCTTGTGCTGCAAAGTGAGCATTTCAGACAGAATATCTGGAGTGTTTGCATTGGCCGTTTGAGGGCAGTTCTGCTGGCTTGCTGCTTTTATTCCCATAAAACCACTTAATATAATAGTGGGGACTGAGCCATAGCAAAGCAAGCCACGATTGTGAGCGTGCCTGTTGACATCACTGTCCAATTTTGGGCCTTGGTATGGATTTCATTAGCTCAGAATGCACAAACACGAGTCTCCAGCAGCAATCAATACTTCACCAATATGCCATAAAGCACCACATCATACATTTACATCAGTGATTAAACTTGTGCTGTGCTGATGCAGGGTGAGGACCAGCAATGCTGCACAGGGCATTTATCAGCACTGCTTCCAAAGGTGCTGAAATTCGGGGACAGGGCTCAAGAAACTGCAGCAAAACAGAGCCACTAAGCAGGAAGTCTTGCCTGCAAGCGAGGGAGTTCCACTCCAAGTTTCACTGGGTTTTGTTGTTGTTGTTTTATTTGTTTCTTCTTTTAGGGATGGCAGTGATTGTGAAAACAACCAACCCCCTCATCAGCTGTACCCGTTTCTGGGCTCTGAGGCTCGTAGAGTTTAGTTATTCAGAAGAGTTCTTTTGGAAGACGGGTTCTGTGGTTATTTCAGTTATTTTAATGTGTGTGGGAAATGACTGCTGTGCTCCCGACCCCCAGAGACATCTGTGACTCAAACTTTCTCATTTATGATATGATTGTTGTGGCCTGGATGACACAGGTGGGATGGATCACATGGGACAGGATCAAATCTGTGTAAACAGAACTACATCTCTTTGCACCAATCTCAGCAGGATTTGGATCAGCTCCTCCAAAAAAAGGAGGAATTTCTCCATTTGCATGCAGAGTCCCCATCTCCCAAACTGTGCAGCATCCCTTGGGAGTATTTGTAAACACTTCAGCACTTTCATTGCTATGCTGCTGCCTGTCCAGTCCCTCACAGAAACACATTCTGATTCCCCATTTCTGCAGGGGTCTTTGCTTATCTTCTTTCAGCTGCCTTGGCCTTCAGGAAATTGAAACAGAAGGGCTCAGACCCCCTGCCAGAGATTTTGTTTCACAGTGCTCTGGTGCTCTTTATGGCTGAATGATGAATACCAATTTAATTATACTTGGGAGCCCTGGCTGAGTTTTCTTTTGTTAAGTCAGAAGAGTGGAAATGAGTTCCAGCTACTGTTAAAAAATTGTTACAGCACTACCATAAAATACAGAATTTCCACTGTACGTGGCTTGTTCTACAGCCCTTCTAAACTGAGCTCAATTAAGCTGCATGTCTCCTCTCTTGTCAGAGATATAAAACTGCTACAGTCACATGTGGGATGTGGCAATGCATTAAATCAGGAGATTGTCAATACCTCTAAACCATGTCCTAAGGTGCCCTTTGCTGAAGCTCCTTTTAAATTAGTGTGAATGGCTACAGGAGCAATAAATACATCTCTATTTTTGGGACATTTATTATGGAGTGGAACCAAGGGTACGCCACAAGATGAAGGAAAATTCTGCTGCTTTAAGGCTCGTGAGTGATGTTTGTGAGCAGAGATGGATAAATGAATATGATCACTGTAAAATTTCTTTTGTGAAGCAGGTGAGGATCCTTTATGCAGACAGATTTTGTTTGAATTTGGTCTTTCTGTGGAAATATTACAGACAACATATGCTTCTGAAATAAGCTGGTGTATTTCCAGGGATTGCAGTGAAATTTCATCCCGTAACGTTGGGAGAATATTTGAACTTGTTTTGGGGAAAGAAAAACAACAGAGCAAAGCAAATAAGAACCTGATGCAAAATTCCTTTAAATTCTCACCAAGTCTCAGTGACCTCCGTGGGCTCTTCATGAAGCACTAGCACTATTAATAATATCTGCTTTTGAGTACTTTTCTCTCTCTCACTGCTGCTTCTTTCTCCACACCCTTCAAAATGTACTAAGCAACACTGGTATTGAAATGGTATTTCCTAATATATGTGCTCTGGCTGACAAAATGTCAGCAGACTGTTAAACAAAACAAAAACCCAAAAAAAGGAAAATGTATTTATTTCTCCCCGCAGAAGTGGGAGGAGATGAAAAGCCCCATTGTCAGCCACCTCTCGGAGCAGGCAATTAGGGAGCAGCAGTGTACTATTCACATTCAGGGCATAATTCAATAAATACAGACTGCATGCTCACGTTCCTCAGCTGGTAATTACACACAGATGCAATCCACAGGTCTTTTCCAGCATTTTTACAAACCTCATCGAACTGCTAAAAAGCCTGGGAGCGGAGCACGCCCACCCCACACACTCTGCTCAAGTGGGTGTGATTTTAGCACACCTCACACCCCTAAATAAATAGAAAAAACCAGAAAAACATGTGGACAGAAAGGATTTATATAGGGACAGAATTAAAAATTCAGCATGATTTCAATTTGAGGCAAGTTCCTCAGATGCCAAGGGTTGAAACAGTGCCCGTCACTTCCCACAGGGATGTGGGAATGTTTGAGGAGGATGGGGTTACTCTGTGATGCAGAGCTGTGAGGCAGAGCACCCCTGTGCCCGAGCTGCTCTGCGCTCACAACGCCCAGGGGATGGAAGTGCTGAGGAGGAGGAGACATGCAAAAGGAGGTTTCCTTCCTCCTCCTCTTGGGTTCAAAGGTGTCACTCAGAAATGCCATTATTTGCTTCAAATGCGGGAGCAGCAAGGTCTGTGCAAACCAAAATATTGTGTTCATGCATTTTAACAGCTGCTGAAACACAACCAACGCTTGTGGTTCCAGCCACTGTTTTCCTTCTGCACTCTCAGACAGCGTCAAACACGACATTGTGGTTACAAGATGTGTTGTTTGCTTTTCTGAGTGGTGTAGCAGTTTGTGCCACCAGAGATATCATCCAAAACACGGGGGAAATTCTGTAGTGAGCAGCAGATATTTCTGACAACGAGCCCAAAGCCTGGCATTAATTGGCTGTGCAGACTTCAAGCAGAGGGTGTGGGATGAAAATGCCCCTCACGATATCAGCACAGTTATCACTTAATGCTCCAAGCATGCAGCACTCCTGTGCTGCTGTGCTGCCTCCCTGCCTCGGGAACAGGATGGCAGAACTCTGTGTGTCAGCACTGTGATCTTTCATGGAGAGGGAGAGCTCTCAGATCCCTCACAATGAGGAAAAGATGAGAGACGTAAAGAAGTCTTGGTGACCCTGAGCAGACCGTGAGGGAATGATCTGGGGGGATTCACGTTTTGCTACGGTTTTCCTTCCCACAGTTCGGAAAGTTTGTAGCTTCCTTGTCACTTTCTTGGTTCCAAAGAGAGCAGGGAATTTTCTCACCCTCTACTTCATTTGCTGTGAAATTGATAAAAAGTTGTAGCTAATGGGAGTCTGTGGAACACAGATGGATGAGGCACTGGGAGAGGCATCAGGAGCTCTAACACTGATTTATGGGACAAGTGGCTTGGGGCCACATGCAGTTAATACTTGAGCATCGTTCACAATCTTTAAATTACATCCCCAAAGTATTCCAGCTGAATGCTGGACCAGGCTGTGCTTTCTGCTGCTCCCATTCCTGGCTTGCTACATCTTAAATCCCTCTCTGCACAGGGCCCAGCTCTAGGAGGACATTTGGAGGGTGCTATTCATTTTGTGACAGTCTTTCCTCCTCTGAAATCTACGCTTTCAGACCCTTTCCCAGCCCCTAGGATACAGTTTTTCTGAGAAAACTCATTGGACTACATCTTTGGAGAAAAGCCTTTGGGGAGATCAACTGGAATGTTGGTGGACATCTGATTTCTGCACCTGGTCATGCTGAGTTGTGAGTGGGAGCTGTTCCTAGGCCAGGGGCTGGAGATTTTATTTTTCCCAAATTATAGGTAAGGATGGTGTTAGAAACTTTAGGGAAGATGGGATATAATGCATCCCACAGGGATAAGATGGTACCAATCAAGGGATGAGCTGTATCATCACTCTGAGAGGCAGAGACTGTACTGGGACCAGGCTGCACCAAGTTAAAAATTGTGCTGAATGCTGTGTTTGTAACTGTGTGTAAATCGTTCAGCCTGAACTAGGAGCAAGAAGTGCATTCCTCTCAAAAAGAGGATGATTCTGCACCATATGCTATGAAATAGAATTTTCAGGTACTCAGTGAAATTTTGGGTAAAAGCTGCATTACCTGGGTGAAGGATGGTCCTAAAGGACAGCGGGAGGGAGCAGGAGTGTACTTTGTGCTTAGGTACTTACAGTCTGATTCAGCTCCATTTCATAACCTTCTATAATTGGATGTGGTTTTTCTCCATGTCTTGAGCGCTCATTTACCTTTGGAGAGGATTTTGTGCCCAATGGGTGGAAGGTGTTCATTCAGCACGAAGTATCACTTTGTTTGGCTGCTGATTGAGCTGAGGGCCTCGTACAGGTTTATAGCAGAGCATAAACCAAGGCAGAGAGAAAGAAACAATCCTTCAGTTCAATTAGAAATGGAGAGAGGCACAGCTTTGCTGCTGAGTCACTCGAGCTCTATGAAATGCGCCTCATTTTCTACCTCTCTGGTATCAGAGCAAGGACTGATGGTATTTTCTTCACATCTGAAATACACCAGCCTCAGAGTCTCCTCTAGCCTCCTTCATCCCAACTATCCCGAAGTGTTTTGAGACTTTGTAGGGGAATCATTCCCCATGGGAGAGATGGTGGCAATTGCTCCCTGTGAGCAGGACCATTCTGGGGTGTCTGAGGCAGGCGGGTGGCCCAGAAGGTCGGAGCTACCCAAGGGCAAAACTGGGCCCATTGCTCAAAAATAACAGTTAAGGAGTTCTTCAGTGTTCCCTAAAGAGACCTCTGCAGGTGTGACAGGGATTTGTTTCGGGGTGATGCCCACCAGACCAGCCAGAAGGGTGAGAAACTCTCCAAGGTGTTCGTGGCTCATGGTCTGATTTTAAACTGGAGCAGCGAGCCAGCTACGGAGCAAGGACAATTCCCACTGCTCTGAATTGCTGCAGGCCAGGCCCCAAACGCTTTTTTGTGTGAAATGTTTCTGAACTGAGCAGCGATCCCGTTCTCCTCACACTGGCTGTGTGGCCACTGAGCCGCCAGCCTTTAATTTGCTATAGCTCATCTCTCCCTGTCACATCCGCACATCCATCCAGCACGCTCAAGTTTCCTCATTTCACTTTGTTTCCCTAAAAGCAGCCAGCCAGAAGCTCATTGATTCAGACAGACTCTTTTGAGGACCCCCCTACCCCTGCTGCTTCTATATTCAACCAGACACGAGGGTCAGTAGTTTTCCACACCACCATTTCCTCCTCATCTCCTGCTCTGCTTCTTCCAGCCTGGGCCAATTTTTCATTAGGGAGAGCTCAGCAGTAGAAAGAACACATGAGGCAGCAAAAGCAGAGTGGTTTTTCCCATTTCCCACTGTATGATTTTTTATTTTGAAATGTAAGCACGACATGTGTCACACTGTTCTTCGAGCCCCTGAATTGGTGACTCTCCTCTCTGGATGTTGTCAGCAGCAATCACGGACTGGGGAAAGGCAATCTCTCCCAGTACTGTTCCTTCCTAGGCAAAGGTAAGAACAGCCTGAAAGGTTATTCATCCCCTTCTACTCAGACAGTCTCACATGGTGAATTTTATTTTTTTTTAGAATACAAAAAATTTTAAAATTTGCACCATCAGGAGCCTGTCTAAGCACTGCAATTTATTTCATGCCTTTAAGTCAGAGCTGTGTTAATCAAAATATTTGCCTTGAAATTGAACCACCACTTTGCTGGTTAACCTGGGCTGTTCCCTGAAATGCTCACGTGTGGGTTCAATGAAAAGTCGAGTCCCAGGGTCTGATTTGTTTCTGCAGACTTTGATTCTTCCCCGTGTGAGGATGGCAAATGCTAATCCTTAACTGGGGACATTTCCTTCGAGTAATCAGGCGCCTTCTTTGCAATCACTGGGGCTGGAGCTTGGAGAGGCTCTCCAGGCCTGGCCAGGTGATCAGAGGGAATTGCATCCCCAGCAGTGCTGGGATTTGCAGCTCATGAGGGGTTATGTCTGGAGAGGAACCAGCCTGGCCCCTTGTGATCCTCTGTCCCTGCTCCTCCTCATGCTGGGGGTACAGCGATGAAATCTTAATTAAGTCCTGGGTTTCTAAAATGTCAGGGAAGGAATTCTGGTTCCTTCCTCAGCCTTTCCACTCCAGAGCCCACAGTGCTGTGACATGGAACAAGAGCCAAGAGTGACTCTGGATTGTGGTAATGGCCACACTCAGATTGTGGCATCTAGAGGGGATCTGCAGTGGGATGAAGCCCTGGATTAATCACATTTTGGGAATGCACAGCTCTACCAGGCTGGGAGGCAGCCCAGGGGCAAATCCTAACGGGAGCAGGGATTTCAAATCACACTTCACACCCTTTTCTGAGGCCTCCTGGAGAATCGTCTCCCAGAAGGAGATGCTGCCATGGGAACAGCAGGGAAGAGCCCTTTAATATTCTGTGCATTGGGTAGGCTCGCTATCAATGTGCTTTTAGGGTGGCAGCATTGCTGGGTTTAATGATTAAAGATGCAAAAGTGCAGTTCTGTTCTGTACTTCCCAATGAAAATTAGACCCTCCAGAGATTATGGATAAATGACTACATATCCCGGAAAGTAATTTGAGCAAGTTCCAGATCACTGACCAGAAGAAAATTCAACTACTGAACACAAAGACATGTTTGCTGCCATGAACACTATCTGACAGGGTAACTAGATTATGTCAGATTTTGCTTACAGGCAACTGAAAGTAAATAAACCTGAAAAATTACTTTACAGTGTATGACTGTAGGTGGTGAAAAATACCACTCATGAAGAATTATGATCCAAACCAGAATTACCTCTATGTTCCTAATCTGCTCTCAAGGCCTTCTTTCTGTCTTTAAAATAATAATAGAGTTTAAAAAAAGGCTACAATCTTAATATTTCTTACATGTCAGCTCAGACCCCCTTGGGTTAATACATTCCGCAGTCTTGTTGTTTACTTCTCATTAAGCTAAATGTTTTATGCAAATCATCTGACATAAAGCCAGACGACCAATCTAGAAAGGCTGTAATTCCATCTGATGAGTTCATTCAACTGAAATCTGTACTTAATTTCCATAATTACACTACCCTATTCTCATAATGTGAACTGATTGCTGCAAAAACACAAAATAACTGAAATGCATTCAGATTTAAAATATGAAAATGATATGTCCCTTTGGGCACAAGAGTTATGTTTTACAAACAGTTTCTCTATTTTCTTTATTTTCTCCAACAAAATATTTCTTTATTTAAGGCTTTGCCAGCCTCATTTAAAGACTATTAAAGTGATAAGAGCTCTTTCTAATGCAGTGTTGCCTTGCTAGTAGGAAAAAAAAAAAAAAAGGAGGAGAAAAAAGCAAGGGAAAAGAAAAGAAAATTGAGGAAAAAAAAAATCCACCAGGGCATTAATAATTATATTAATGCATTATGCTCAAAAGCCTGAAGATTGCTATCTTCCTTGTCATGGAGCTTAAACTCAGAACAAACTGGCTGTGTTCTTGCTGACAAGTCTAAGTATCTTCTTAATTATAGAATCAGACAAATGAAGTTGCTGCTGCACCAATCAGGCATGAAAAGACCTTTTGTAGCTGTTCTCTCGTGGCTCCAAGGAGCTGACAAGGCCCTGAGCCTTCTTTGGGAAGCTCAAGCCTCCCAAAAGTCAGGCTCAAATATCTCCTTTGGTTGCTCAGAACCAGAAAGGGAAGCTGTGCTCTGGCTTTGGGTTGGATTCGTGGTGGTGCTTGAGGGAATCTCGTTCATAGAACAGTGATATTTTTCAGTGTGCCCCTTCCTGAGAGTTCCTAAGGTGACAGTCCTGAAAATGAAGTCACCAAGTCACCAGAAGACCAGGTTTTTATGTATATATGTTTTTTTTCCTGTCTGGTTGTCTTATTGACAACAACAATTACAAAAAGTTGTACTTAAGTGGAGCAACACTCAGGACACCTGATGGGAAGGGCAGGATACAAAAGAGGTGTTTGAAGAGGTTAAATGCCATTAATCTGATGGTGTCACCAGCTCCTCCCTCTCACCTGTAGAAAGGTGCTCTGATATTCAGAATCGAGTGTTTCCATGCCAAAAAAACCCCCATTTTATTATTTTTCTGTCTCCTGCACAGAACAAACTGTCCTATTTCCACTGTTTCCTTGGGTTACTCAGAAAATGGCTATTTTTATGTAAAAGTCATTGATCCCTCTCTCAGGTGGAGCTGGTTACCCACGAACTGCAGTTTCCTTCTCCAGTGTCAAGGGAGATGCTTGAATATATCACAATTTGTGACAGCCCATTTGTCTGTCCCCGTGGACTCGTGTTACCAAATCAATTTTTTTCAGTCTAGGTACACACCCCTGCCTGGTGCTGTCTCATTAGGAAGCAACGCTGCAGCAATTCAGCTCTGCTAATGAGCACTGTGACGCTGTGCTTTGAAACCTTCCCTCCTTCTCTGCAGGGGGAAAAAGGCGAAATTGCAGCAGTGTTATTTCTGTTATATTTTTAATCATTCCTGTCTCAGGCGTTTCAGAACTTTCCTGTGTGGTAGCTGGTTTCAGGCTTTGCCTGAACTCTGTGTGCTCTTCACTCACAAGGAGCTAAGTGCAGCTCAAGTTTTTGAGACCTTCCAGAGGCTTGAGTGTGCAGTAGCCAGGGATGTCTGATGGATGGTGAGCCCAGGTAAATGTGCCACGCTGCTGTGAGCCTGGGCAATAATACTGCTGCAGGAGTTCTATAGAATGCAGATAATTCTGCTCTTACCATGATGACCTTTCTGGGGAAAGGAAAAAAAAAAAAAAGAGAGAGAGAGAGCAGAATCACATTTTAGCTTTCTAATAAAAATAAGAAGTAATCCTGTTAAATTCAAGCTCATCCAGCTAAATCGCTTGAGCTTTCTCATATCCCTGCTTTAAATATCCTCAGCTGACTTTGTTGAAGTGACAAACACTCCTGGATAAACAGTGGCAGGCCCTGCTCTGTGGGGAGAGGGATGGCAGCACATCTGTCAGTGTTGGGAGAGGCAGACTTACACTCTGGGCCGGAGAGAAGTTTGTGGGGCCCTGGAATTTGGGAATTTCCTAAAGAGCTGGGGCAGACTCGGGACTTCTGTGAAGCTGCTCAAACCTCCACTTAATGGTTTGTTCTGTTAGTGCAGTTCAGCAGAGCCCCTTGCTGGGACACTCAGAAGGGAGAGTGTCACTTACTTAATCGTCACTATCACTTCCTGGAGCAACTGGTTATTCTGGAAGAATGAATTCTCGTTTATTTAATTAGTTTAATGGCCTGGAAATGTCTAAACCCAAAAGCTCGTTCCAGCTAACTGGAAGCTCCCTGTGCTGAAAACAAAGGTAGCTCATAGCCTCACGGATTATTAAGTTTAGATTTTTAAATCAGAACTCAGAAAAAAAATATTATTCCATAAGCCAAGTCCTAGGAATTTTACAGTTGAGAGAAGTCCCTTTAAGAAACTAAATTGCGTTTTGCTTGTCTGCAGGAAAGGCTAATGAGGCCAATTTGAAAGGGATGTCATTTGTTCTGAAAAGTGTTGGCCATTGTAGATTCCTTCATCTATTGGAGAGAATGACCTAATTTTACTCCAGATGAGCCTGCTTTGGATCCAGCAGTTTGGATTTGTGTGCACTGAATGATTCTGCTTTTATTGGGCTTATTTGCATGTAGCAATTTGGATGTTGTTTGGTCATAAAAAGACTCGTGCCTGTATTTTCCTGGAGTTTTTTAAGTGATAAGGTAGAGTATTTACTTAATGAGGAGTATAAGAATACTTTTGCATTGTCTGTGGCTCCCTGGGATTTACCTTGAATCAATCTCAGGGTTTTATTGCAGCAGTGTTCACCAAATACATATTTTGTTTATATCTCTCCCCCTTCCTTTTGCTGCCACTCAAAATTTCATTAATTCAAAGTGGGTTGGTTTTATATTACACAGAATTTCCACGGGTTGCAGCACGGATTTGCATCGCAGTTGAGCAGAGTAAACCATTAATAGTATTTTTATTGTGGTTACAGGTGCTACCACCTCAATTTACTACACAAATAGCACTGCTTTTATTTTTATCCTGAATTCTCTCTTAATGAGATACCTCCCAGAGCTGTTGGTTTGTGATCTGGGGAATGGAGGGGATGAGCCAGCTGGGATCACCCTCTCACCACCACAGCTCTTCTCCTTCCAGAGCTGTTCCCAGCTGGCTGCTCTGCCTGGAAATACCTATTGTTTATTCAATTTACAGAGTGCCTATTTAAAGTCATATCCAACAGATAATAACAGATAACGTGGTTCTTCCATCTTATCTGCAGATTTTCTAAATATCAGGCACTGGGAGCAGAGGGAGTGGAATAATCATCAAGGAAATGCCTCAGAGGAGGATTTTCAGATTTTCACTCAGGCACATGCTTCTGCCTCTTTACAGTCCAACAGGGCTTTAAACCCATCCCTTAAAAAGGAGTTCTTAATGTTGTTTGCACCAGGTGGAACAAAAATAGTTAGGGTGAAATAAAGAACTAAAGAGAGACTTGAGACATAGCAGGGTAACATTATACAGAGGGAAAATATTTAGTAGGAAAATAAGTATTTACGAACATCTGCAAATATTATTGCATTTTACATGAAGCTCCTCTGGTAACAGCTCAATGTTTTTCCAGGCTAGAGGGAAATTCAGTAGTAGAATCTCTGGATTTGCTGGAAGATCTTTCTGTGAGAAGTGGATAAGGGTGGAGGAGGGAAATAGAGCTGCCTCTGGAGGGGAAAAAGGGATTAAATTGAGGGGCGTGGGTGGAAGTCTCCTTTGTGGTCTTACATCAATTTTACAAACCCACAAATTAATTGAAGTGATTCAGGACAGCTTAAACCATTGGAAGGTTTTGCTCACTCCTGGTCTGAAAGGTTTCAATGAAAATATACTTTGAACAGTGGCTCAGTAATTGGAATTCATCTACTGGCTACTGATTGAATGCCTAATCAGAATCTATTACTGCAGCTCCTCCTAGCAAAAAATATATGTTCTGGAGCATAATTCAATTCGAATTATCTGCCATGTCCATAGATTCAGCCCCACAAATCTGCAGAGAAACAATTGTGTAGAGCAAATATTGACACATCTATTGACACATCAAGCTGCCATCTCCACTGTTCTGGGCTTTGCATTGCGTTTGGAAAATAAACTTGGTTTTAATTTTTCTCCAAACATCATATGATAATCCCTGCTTGCTTGCTTTACAATTAGTAAATTAGTAGACTTCTAATTAAGTTCATATGCAAAGTGGTTATATCAGGTGCCCATTTCTAGCCTTAGAACTTTTGGAACTCCAGAATTTCTCGTGGCCTCGAGTGACATCCCTGTCTGCACGAAGCCAACAGTGTTTTAAAGCCCTTTAAGTTCATGTGCTGCTGCCTAATGGATTTAGTAACAGATCTGGCAGTGCTGTTACGAGGTGAGCCTGAGCAAGCCTGATCGGGTTAAGCCGCCCAAGTTCCTTGGGATCATCACCAGGGTCTCAGTCTGGCTGCATATTAACACAACCAACCCCACACACAGGATCTTAAAGCTTATTGTGTAGGTGAAGTCAAACCCTTGCCCACAAGTCCCAGTGCTGGATGCTTTGCCATGAGCTCAAGGATGAAGTGGGAATTAGTAATTATCGTGTTTTTCTGCTGCTGGGGCAGCACAAGGAGCAGTACCCTGAGCGTGCCCTTGCTCAGCAGAGCTGTGCACGGGGCCGATGGGGAGATGGAGCTCTGCTGAAGCTCTGCTGAAGCTCTGCTGACACGTGCTTGTGCTGCAATCCCTGTGCTGCTAATGCCTAATCCTGCCTGCTCACCCTGCCTCACTGAAATACCTCGCCAGCAGTTTCCCAGTGTCAGAGCTCGCTCCGTCTCCACTGCCTGCAGCTGTACATGAGGCTGCATTGTGCAGAGTGAAGGAATAAACCCATTATCTGCTTAGTCTCGCTGCTGACAGCATGGCCATGAATAACGAGAGCAGAATTTGGTTGTTAATCCTTCATGTGCAATTAATTTCTCTTTCAAGTACATGTTCAGTTCCTCCTTGAGCCCATGTAAATTACTGGCATCTGCAGCATCCTGTTGCAATTGTTTCCCAGCCCTGCTGTGGGTGGTGGTAGGAATTACCTCCTTTCAGGAATTTTGATCATGCTCCTGGCCATTTATTCCACGTCTCTGCTTTTGCATGGATGCAATAGTGAGCAGCTAGTGAAAAGTTATTGCCTCTCCATCCTCTCAAATTTCCCACACTTCTGTCACGTCCCACCAAATGATTCTTGTCCTGGCTTGAGTAGTCCCAACTTATTCTATTACTGCTTTTATGGAGAGTTATTAGACAGACTAGTTTCCACTTTCTGATTTTTTTCCTCTTGTAATATATTTCTTTTCAGATGAAAGGACCAGCCCTATGCCCAGTACCCAAAGTCTTTTTGTAGTGGCTCCTGATGTGGTGCACGGGAGTGTGGCTTCACTTTCCTCAGGGCTGAGAGGTCTCTGGGATGTCCCCCTCAAGGGCTTTTGGACTTGCTTTGGCTTCTAAATAATCTTTTTTCTTCTTCCTTTATTTCTTTGCCTTTTATAGGCATCTGAAGAATATTTCAGCAATATTGTTTGTCTCTTTATGCAATGCTTTACCAAATAATTCTTATCAAGTGGAATCATACAATAATCAGAGCCAGCACTTCCCCCCTTTGTGAATTGCTGAGGAATGTGGTTTACTTGGAACCTAGTGGTGTCTCTGAAGCTTTTCCTATTATTTGTATTCACTGAACAGCAAAAAAAATTAATGAAAATGTGAAATCCTAAACTTACTTTGTTATCAATCTGAATCATGGATCTCTCTCCATTGTTACCCAGTCCTTGTTATGGATGAACTCCAATGTCATCTAAATTCCAGCTGAGCTAAATTTGCAACCCCATCAGCAGCAGATGGATTTGGCAACATTCTCCTCCACTTTAATTGGTAGTTCCTGGATATTTGGCTGCCACTGGGACCAACAGTGGTGTCCCAAAAGGTAAAACAGAAATGATTCCCTCCCTTTAAAGGTGTCCCCTCCAGATTAGCTTTGTTCTGGTTCTCAGAGAGCCTTCACTCCCTTTTGTGCAGGAATGTTCACCTGTGAGGCCATAATGAGCACGTTGTTAAAGCCAGGAATATTTCACTTTGATCCTTTGAAGGGATGACAAGCTCCCTGCATAATCGGAATGACTTGGGCAATCAACCTCAGCAGGAGCTTATTTTCAACTCCTAGTTCATTTATAATCCATACAATATTTCACTGTTCCTCCACTAAGGATATATCTTCACTTTTATATATATTTCATATGGACTTTAGATTATGGCTTCTTAGATGAGGGTCTTAATGTGAGATCGTGCATACATTACCCACATGCAAATAAATTATACATGTTCTATTAATTCTCCTTGTCCTTCCTCACCTCTCATGTACAAACTGAGATCCCAGAAATGTCTATTAAATGCCTGCTTAGGGTATTCCCACTTCTCTGATACATTACTTGCTTCTGTTTATTGGACTAGAATGGAGATTAAAATTGGAAAAGATATTTTCATAGTTTGTCTGCTTTGGAAGAGAAATCAAACAGAATGAACTGATTGCTGCATCAGTGGAGTCACAGATTTAGTGTTAGCTTGCAGGAGAGACTGATTGGAATGAGGAATGATTTGGGCTGGTAGCTTGCATTTATGATGGATTATAAACCGCAGTGATTTACTATTTAATGCAGGGGGAAGAACTGTGGCATTTCTAAGCTTTGATTCAGGGAAGGAATGAAATATTCACAGAGTTCTCAGCACACAAGTGGCCCATGTTATTCTGATAAAAGTCCCCACAGGTTGTAAGTCAGGCACCAGCCTTGGCAGTAGGTGGGGCTTTGTAGCAACCTGACTTTTTAGCAGCAGCCGCTGGAGGAGGGACGAGTGGGAATTAAGGACGCTGGAGTGAATCACCCGTTGAATGAATGGGTAATTAAGTACCCTGTTTCTGAACACAACTTTCTGGAGGACTTTGAAGCATTAGAAGGGCTCGCTGCAAAAAGAAGAGTGGCAGGAATAGCTTGGAGCTGTGATGAGCTGTAAGCAAAATAGTGAGAATCTTGGGGTTTTTCTACTGCTCAGGGGGAAAAAAATGAAAGTTGGAGCTATCCACAGATTCCAGGTCAGCATTTCCTGCCAGAGCAGTCCTCTCATACCGATAATTGTGGCCATCATGAAATGTGACAAGTGCAGGATGACTCTCTCCCTGGTAGATGCATTTCAGGATGTTAATTAGAATTCCTTAGTGAAGTGCAGCTACACTACAAAATATTTATCCTCTCAGTGTGTGTGCTGGGGTTTGGATCAAGTACTTGGAGGAAAATAGCATGATTTTTGAGGAAAATAGCGTGATTTTTGAGGAAAATAGCGTGATTTTTGAGGAAAATAGAGTGATTTTTGAGGAAAATAGCGTGATTTTTGAGGAAAATAGCATGATTTTGGTGCTTCACCATGCTGGGGCTGGACTGAAGACTGCTAGAATACTTTCCATTCTCCACTCCCACCATCCCTCTTGAGATCTTATTTAAGTTCTGAAAAGAACTTCCATCAAAATTGAATTCAATCCTTCTCCAGACTTCATTTCTTGTGAATCTTCCACCAAGCAATTTTAATCACCACAGCCAACCAAAGAGTAATTTTAACAGGAGGCACATTTGTAACTGTCAGTGTTCATTCAGAAACCTTGATCTAGATGTTAAATTTGGGGAAACACAAATATTCAGTAAATTCCATGCATGCAGCTGAAACAAATTTATATCCTTCATACTGAATATTTGCAAGTGAACACCCAGCCAATAACTAGTCAAATGAATTTACTGGAGCTGAAATAATGTCAGAAACTTATGAGCTGTTCATATACAATTCAACACAAGGAAAGAGGTGAAATAATGTACAGTTGTATCTTGAATTTCTATACCAGGGCATTCACCCTGGCTCACTCCTGTTTTCTCTCTCTCTCTGTCCCCCACCATTAGTAGCAGAAGGGTGAATCCTTCCTGGAGAGATTTGCTCAGTGCCACAGTGCTGAATGTGTGTGATAAAATGCTGAGACTTTAGAAATGAGAATCAAACTGACTCCTTAGATCCGATTCCTCAGTGCTGCATCTGATCTGGGTCGTGTGTCTGGTGTGAAGGAGTTCATTTCCACCCTCTCCCTCTGGAGATGCCTCGGGTTATGATGGGAGAGGAAATCCAGAGCAGTGAGGGTCTCTCCAGGGGTATCTCAGTGGCTGTTTGCCATTTCATTTTCAGCACTGGCTGTGACTCAGAGGAGCAGGAGGGTATTTCGGGGGAGCAGGTTCTGCTCAAAGCTCTCCTCCAGGCACGTTGCCTGATGGCTCTGGGTTGTGCTCTGGGTTGTGCACAGCCAGGGTGGTGCTGGAAGCTCAAACCAGCCAAGTTCAGGGAGTTTCAAACACAACTTTCACTCCCTCTTGGTTGGAAAACCCACACCAGACCAACAGCAGCGACCTCCTGTTCCTGTGCTGTGCCATGGCACTGTGGATCTACTCCAAATGCACTGCCACGAGAGGCTTTGGGAATAACCTCACACTCTGGTTGTGTAAATGGGAAAAAAATGCATTTCTAAGAAAAATGCTGCAGATAGAAAATGCATTTCCTTCTTGTAGAGCCGTTCAGTAAGAAAATGGTCTCCCAGCACATCCCATCGTCCACAAAGCAGTCTGTGCACTGCAGTCCTCATGCTCCTACATCCTTTTCCCTGACCTCATTATCTGGATGGCAGCACTCTAGAATTAAATTTTCAGCCTTATAGAAATAGACTGTACTTCTTACAGTGAGCATTCCTTTCCAGCAGAGTTGCTGAACACCTTTTCTTTCTGTTTTTTTCGTGCAGCAGCTACAATCTGTCTATTCACATCTGTTCATGCAATGGCCCTAATTTATGAAGGCCCCTCTCCTTGCCAGATTGAATTCCCTTAAATTCTCTTTTAAAAGAACAGCTCTCAATAAGGGCCATAAAATAACTTGGTGTCAAACACAACATGGGGTTTAGAGGCTTTATTCCCATCCGTGGTGTCTTTGGTGGACACACCAAGGTACAAGCAAGCCCCTGTGTTTTCTTAAATTTCTACAAAAACCAGGCATAAATCAACTCTTAAATCGTCCACTTCTGCCCCAGAAAATGAAAGATAGATGTCATTCAGCCCTGAGCTCCTTCTTGGGTGTTCTACTTCCCCTATTTGTTAGCACAAATCGAAAGGTAGGTTGGTGGTGAGTGGAGGAAAGCTGTTGTGCTGCCTCCCTTTTGAGGCTGAAAAAAGAGGTGAAAGGGACCTGGGACAGTCTCCTCTTGGGTTTGAGTGTCCAAGAGTGAGCAAGATGTGGACAGCCTTGGCAGGGAGAAGGATTCTTGTCCCCCTGTCTTGGTTTGAGACCCCAAGATTGGTTTGTCACCCCAAGACACTCACCAGACTTTAGCTGTCAGCCAAAAAGAGAGCACTGGAGGGCACTGGCAGAGCAGGAGTGGAAGCCACCTCATTGCAGCAAGCAAATCTTTAACTAGGAAAACAAGATATTTATCAGATGAGAAAGTTCCAGAAGGCCTTGTACAGGGTCTAAAGACAAAGAAAAATATACAGCCTTTGCTGTTTTTGTGAAAATAGGTGTTTTCTTTGGTTGGAAATATAATGTTTAGATCTATGTGGCACAAAACCATCACACTTCTCACAAACTCCACTTTGAGGCACAGATATTGCAGGTCGGGTTTGTCTGCTACAGCAGTGTCCTCCTCCTAAAGGGAACTATGTTTGCAACCTTTGGAAAAAGGTGGGCAGGGTGGAAATTCCTGGAGGAACTTAGACCTGACCTGTGGCTGCACCTGGTCTCTACTGATCTAAACTTCCCGTGAAAACAAAATATTGTGGATTTCTCCCACACTGCTCTTGCTGAGGAGTGTTACTAAAACCCCTTGTGTGCAGACACATCCAGACTGAATCTGAAAAAAAAGTGTTTGACTTTTTGGGCCTGTGTTCCATTCTCTTATCTTCCTGTCTTTTACTCCGCCAGACGAAATAAAAACTACAGGACATGGCATTTTTATCTCCTTCTTCATCCTCCAGACACCTTTTTTCTTTCCTTGATAAGGCAAATGGAGTGAGCCTTTAAGATTTACCTCATTGTGAAGCATCCATTTGAATGCAAGAGTTTCTCTATCAGGCTCTCGAGTGCTCGGGAGGAGATAAAAATCACATTTCTGTTTCTACTCACATAGCCTCTGTTTATATAAAGATTTCATTAGTGCTTTTTGTTGCAGCATCATCCTGGAAACTCAACCATTCAGCTCTGAATACACTCGGAGCAGCAAATCTTTTTGGAGTCATTTATTTCCAGGCCATAAATCCTCTGTGTGATCGGGATAGGCATGGCCAGCATTCCTTGTGTTTGTTGCATTTACCTGTCTCCAAGTGTCCTGTGCTTGAATTCCCCCATTTACCAAGCAGTTTTCTTCAGGTTTTTACCAATTTTTCTCTTGAGCAACAGCTACAGCAGCCACCAGTTTTCTCAGTAGTGATTTTATATTTAATTCTGGATCACTGATGAAAAGATTGAATTCTAGGAGGCAGCGATGCGCTAAAATTCCATTTTTCCATGACAACTTTCCTTGCGAACAGGTTTGTAAAATCTGCCATATGGCTGGTTATTGATGCACTTAATGTTTATATGAAGATGGTACAATACTAAATTTAAGCAGAATATTGTAAATTACACTGCTGTAACATTCCATTTATAGGAATTTAAGTGTTTTACCTCCATAAACTGCACGTGTAATTCTAGCAGGAGATTAAATTAGGTTAGTCTGGCAAATCTTTCTTCCACAGAACCACGGTGACTCACAGCCCCTTTTAATTCTTTATCAGATAAATTCCTTTTCAAATTTTTGGTGATAACCAAGCAAGCCCTGGCTGAGTCATTTTGCTTGGTCTTCCTGGCTCAACATTTCCACTCCTACATTTTTCCAAAATTTTTTGGTGGTTTGCTTGAATAGTTGAGGTGTCTCCTAAACCTCTTCTCATCAAGCTCTTGAAAGATATCCATTCTTTCTGATTTTTGATATTCTGATAGACTCTACTGAACTTGCTCTTGGAAGGAATTTAAGCCCTATGACTAGAAGGCACCTCCAAGTTTCTTTCACTACTGCATAAAAAACTTATGAAAATAAGATTTAAATCAAAAGCCAGTCACTTGCTGTTGAACCCTCCTTGCACTTTGTTTTCTTTCTTTTTTCCTGACCAATTAAATCAAAAGTGTAAGCATTTGTTTTGCTGAAAGAACCCTTCTGTCTCTCAGGCTTTCCTCCTGATTGTAAAATTCCACAATACTTGTTTAGAAAGACTTTTGGGGCATGTTAATTTCGGTAAATTCAGTCTATATCTGTACTGTTTGAGCAGAAGTCAGCTGGGCACTGGGAATTGAAAAGAAAAGCCACAGGAACAAAACAGTTTGTGAAGGAAGGGAGAAAAAATATCTCCTTTGCAAAGCAGAGAGTTCTTTTTCTGCTTTTCCCTGGATACATTTAATGAGAGGAAAAGGACTCTTGCAGTGACACCTAATTGCTTTTGTTCCTGTGTATTCCCCCTGCAAAACATTAGAAGCTGCAGATCTTTTACTGGGTTTGAGGACAGTTGTCAATCACTTTTCACTGACAAAAAGACAAAGGAAGGATCACCAGCCCCCTTAGACATCAAAAACCTTCTATTTTCTGTATTTTCTGGCATGGTATTTTTTCATATTCCGTACACAGACTCATTTCATATCTCGTGTTCCCTCCATCACCTGTAGGACTTGCGCCACTGGGCCAAAAACTGTCACATGTTGGACATTTTTGTACTTGCCCAGTTCCATTTCTAACAGGGTGAAAAATACCGACCGCGTCACGCGTTTCCCTTTAAGCAGAAGGGCAGTTTAAATTACAGAAATCCCCAAGCCTCTGTATTATGGATGTGTGACCTGGTGAAGAAGACAAAATAGGAGCCAGCTGTGCCACCAGATGTGGCAGAAGAGGAGGGCTTTGCCAGCTGCAGAGCTCATCTCACCTGAGCAGATGGATAAGCAAACCCTCACAGCTCCCCTGGTAGCAGGGTGCCTTTCCCCCCAAACTTAGACAGGATGTTGTTACCAAAGCCCTCTTTGCACCTCAGTGTGCAAGAGCATTTTTCCAAACTTTAGTGTTGGCCTGGGATTGGGAGGAAAACAGTGGTTGCTTTCTAATTGCCCTACTTGTTTGGGGTTTGGTCTCGTTTCGGTGAAATCTTTTCGAAGCCGCTGCCCCAGAAAGTGAAGTGACAGTGTTGAGCACTGCTCCAGCACAAATCTGTCACTCAGACAGGCAGCTGACTGTAAACACACAGCAGCAACCTCATTCTTCCATCAGAAACCTTGCTGATCCCAAGTCCAAACCGAAGATAATTGTTTGGAGAACTCGCTCTGCCATTTCCGCGCTGCAACAGCGGCCTCGTTTCACTGGGGAAGAATACAAGTTTTGTGGAGCTGGGAAAAACCAATGTGCAAAAAAACTGCTTGTAATTTATGAGTGCCAAATGGCACTTCTGGCACCTTAATTATCCCTTGTTTCATTATCCCTGGGCTGGTGGGAGCAGTTCTGATGCACAGCTTTCACTTGTGCCTGCTCCAAGGCAGGGAGAGGGGACACAGCTGCTCTTGGCAGCGATCTCTGCCGCAGGGGAGAATCCTCAGCAGGGCCCAGAGGATCCTCTGAGGGAGCTCTGTGCGATGTGCTGGGCTCTGAGAGGAGTTTTGGAACACTTTGGAAGTTACTTGAAGGCTGCTTATTCTGTAGTGGTGATGAACCAGCTGAAATCCAGCAGCAGGAATGAATACCTGTGTTCCTGAGGATGCCACTGTGCAGTGCAGCTCAGGAAAGGGGCTGCAGGCAAAAGTCTGCCACAGCAGGCAAACAGAGCACACAGCACCATCATCCTTTGGGCCACTGCTGCTTTTCTTGTGGCCTGAGCATTGCCCAAGCAGGCTCAAGGCTCCTCTCTGATCTGTAATTCAATTCTGCAGATAACGACTCTCTCCAGGTTGTGTATTTGTGAGGAGAGTGGCACTGCTGTTGAAATCACAAATTCACCACCCTGATGTGATCTCTGTGCCAGTCTCTGCTGTGCCAGTGCTGCTTGAGTCAAGCTGCAGGGTTTGGGTTTGAAAGTCAGAGCCTGTGGCAGACACGACCACCGTGAGCCCAACAGGAGCAGAAGCAAGGCAAGGCCTCAGTGGGAGCCTCGTGGTGCCAAGGAACCTGCAGCAAATCTGCCACTTTATTGGCCCAGGAGCTCTGAAAATAGGTCATTAGGCTGGGATGGTTGTGCTTGGGGCCAAAAAAAAAAAAAATTAAAATCATTTTGAAATTCATTCAGTGAAGGGCTTTGCCCACCAAACTGAGGATGTGCTGGGTGTGCTGCAGGAGCTGTGGCGTTCAAGTGGTTCTTTACACCAGCCTGGCCTTGCCCAGCCCAGTGTGAATTATTCTGCTGTGCAGGCAGGTGGGTGAGGGTGTTCTGGAGCTGGTTGTATTTCTGTGGCACTGTTTAAAGAATCCCTCTCCTGGCTGCCATGGCTCAATTTCACCTGACTCACACCCAGCTAGAGAGGGAGAGCAGCGTTCTGCACTTACTTGCCCAGCCCTGACGGCGTGTAATGAACGCCTCCCTTCCTCCAGCACTCATTCCTCCATTCTTCCCTTCCCCAAACATTCCTTTTATTTGCAAAATTGAGTTGAAATGTCAGTGCTTCACGCTGACACGCTCCAGTCTCTGATGGATTCATTTCTCCTCTGCTTCTCTGTATTTCTTTTCATTTGTTCTGTATAAGGAAAAGGTAATAACTAAATCAGATTTCCAGGGTTAACCTCTTGTGTGTAATTTATAATTTGAAGGACCTTATGTAGTGCTAAATGGGAATAACCCTTTGGGCAGTTTGAAAAGGTTCTCTCATAGAACTTTTCATGATTGTTTCCTTTGCTTGCTGCTGGGATTTCTTTGGCAATTACTTTTGTTTTTCTTGTTTTAACTTATATTAGCAAGAGATACTGACTTTTTTGCTGAATCGGTTCAGTTTCCTGTTAATGAAACACATTCCCTTTTTTTTTTGAAAAGGACCCCCAGAACTATTAGTATAATGAGAAACAAAAATAAAATCTTTTTCTTCCTTCATATTCTTAACTGCCTTCCAGCACCTCCACAGCTGTGCAGCCTTATTTCAATAATGGGCCTTGAAGCCTTTCAATGAAAGGTGCTCCAAGAGGGCAAATTATAAAGGAGCTGCAATTTGCAAGGCTGCACTGACACCAAGTATTAATTCATTGTGTGAAGTGTTGGGGCCTCAGCAAAATGAGATAAAAACCAGTCCTTATAAGTTTCTTTGTGCTTTTAAAATTATGTCCCTATTCTAGAATTTATTTTTCAATAGCATCTTATGCACCTCTTGGAGAGTATTGCCAGGATCCTTTGTTTGCTGTTAGAAATTACCCAGGCTTCACTCTCCCCACAGTTCAGTTCCATGGAGCAGCTGTAGGAGGCATCGATTCTCTGTGATTTACACAAGAGGTGTTTGGGGGTTTTTTCAGCCCAAATTCTCCCATTGTTGATCGACAGGGAATAGCAAGGATGAAGCATTCCACACATTCCTCCAGTTCCTTTAGAAGCCTTCAGTGGTTCTGCCCCCCGTTTCATTAATTCATTAAAACCCTGTAAATTTTAGGCATAATGGGGAGCAAAGAATCTTTTTCTCATTTGCTCTGGGCCTGTAACATACAAATGATTTATTTGTGCTCACACGGTTCCACTTCTAACAGGGTAAAAAATATCGACCACGTCACACATTTCCCTTTTAAGCAGAAGGACAACTTAGATTACAGAAATCCCCAAGCTTGTATTATGGATATGTGACCTGGTGAAGAAGATAAAATAGGAACCAGACTCTTCCTGGAATGTGAGATGAATCTGGGAGAACAGGTTTAGAACTGCTCAAAGATCTTGCAAGCATTCACTCCCTTACAGTCCTCTGTTTCCTCCTTCTGTGAAGGGCAAGGGACCTATTTTTGGGAGCTGCTTAGCACTTGCAACCTCCTCTGTATTCCTTGGGTTTGAAGCTGAGAAGTGAAATTCACCTGTATGTTGAAAACAGCGCTTTCATCCTATTTAATGGGTCTCCTGTACAGGAGTTAAAAAAAGCACCAAAAAAAAAGTGTCAGATTAATTTTCAGTAATGTGTATTTGAAATACCACAAGGAAATCTGCTTACTGTTAAGGTAGAAATCTGCAATTTCAAAATCTTTTTAAATTTTTGAATGAGATTTCCAGCCAAGCTCAGTATCCCCAAGATTTCTGCCTGATTTTACCCACAGCCCAAACTTCTGTAAAGAGCAATTATAAAGATTTCATCATTATGATACCAAAAACTCCCACATCACTTAGCAGGGGTAGAAGAAAAGACTCAGGCCTGAATAACCCATGATTTATAGATGGTTCTTCAAGTCCTGTCTTTCCATAAAATTCATCCTTAACTGGGCTGTGTGCTGTTGTTATACCCATCAGCCAAATACACTGACACACAGCCAGCTTGTGCCATGATTTAAAAATTATTATTCATCTCCTTTTGTGATGACTGAGCCCTGCAATCCTCACCTCCAGGAATTCCACTATCCAGGCAGAAAAATGCTGGAAAATCTGACTTGTGGCCACTAAAAACTGGCACTTCGGTATTATTTCCTGCACAAGCAGAACACAAGGATGTGCCGTCTTTGCCTGCCGCTTAAATGCCTTAAAATTTCATTCAGACAATTTAAAAAGGTGCAAAAATGTAATCAAGAGCTGCCAACCCATAGTAAATTATTCAGGTTCTCGATTAGAAGGGGCATGTGAAGAAATAAGATTTCTTAATGCTTCTAGTTTGTGTTGTCTTGCTGTGGCAATTATACTTTCAAATCTGCTGTGCCTGGATCTGCAAGGATTATGTGCATAACTGATTGATTGGTGAAGCTGTGGATGAGCTGCCTGTGCTAATTTGGGACAGGGAGAAGGCTCTGAACAGCCCCAGGCTCATGTTTGGGGCTGAGGGTAGAGCTCTGTGCCCTCTGGGGCGAGTCAGTCCTGACAGATTTGAATATATTTTTATCAACTTATCCTAAGGAGCTTGTGATGGGAAGGAAGTTCTTGCTGGTATTAAACCAGTTGGACTTCTTGAGGCATTTTTTTTATTATTATTTTATTTCATGGCTTGTCATGAGGGGACAGGCTCTGCCTTGGGTCTCTTTGCCTCTTGTCCTTCGTGCGAATGTACCAAGAGAAGTCCAAAAGGGCTTTACAAATTCTAGAGCTAGGGCTGGGTAGAAGGGAGGCTGGAATTGTGAGCTTTTAGAAACAGAGGAAAGGTCTAGGTGAGACAGCAGCAATGTGAAAAATTCTCCCCCTTCATTCATACCTTACATACCCCGTGGCTTTTCAGGTTTGCTCCCAGCCCAGAAATCCCCAGCAGCTTCCTGGACTGTCACAATCTCAATACACTCCTCTTTCATACCTTGATTTTTTTTCCCATTTCCGTCTAAAACTCGTTTTGAGTCTCCTCTCTTCTTTCTTTTTTTTTTTTCCCCGACCTCTCCTTCTGCAGAAGTTGCAGGTCCCTGCTCCCTGCATCTCTCTTTCCATCCTGCACTGCTGTATGTCACTTCCCTGGTTTCCTCTCAAAGAAGGTGCTGGGTGCAGCAGCCATCACCAAGTGGAAAACGGAGCTTGCTTCTCTGTGTCCAAGGAAATTTCCTTTGCAGGAAAATTGCACAGAGTACAAACATTTGCTGTGAGCAGAGGCATTAAATCATTACACACTCTGCTGCAAGCAGTGCTCAGTGTCACATCAACACTGCACTTGCCACACAACCTAAAGGAACTGATGGATTTCCAGGGCTCCAGCACAGCAACTGAAATTCATCTGAGGGGTTTAATATTTTGAGATGCAGCTTTACCAGAAAGATGAGGAAGAAGGTGGAAAGAAAAGGAGAAAAGAAGGAGAAAAGAAAAACAAACTGCCCTGTTTTTGTGGTTAAGCTTCAGAAAAGGTGACACAGTAAAGCATAGCTTGAGAAGTGGCCTTGCTTAGGAAAAAGTGACTGTGTGGGAATGGTTTGTATCCAACCTCCACCCATTCTGAGCCTTCTCCCCTCGCTCTTGGGGAGCTGCACCTGCTTTCCTTTTCTCCATCGTAATCACCGCATACATTTATTTTCTCAGGGATGCAATTTAATGCCAGGCACTTCATTCTGTCCTTAAAAAGGTCTGTAAATCCTGGCTAAGTGTCACAGGACACCTCTTCAGCTTGGTGAGAATGTGAAGCTGGAATACACCTTCACATTAAATGTGTCTTCCTCTTCCTTTATGTGTGCCCAAGGATAAATTGCAAGGAGCAGCCACGTGCGCTGCTGTCCAAACGCACAGAGTGAGGGACAGAGTGTTTTGGATGCTGAGGGAGATAAACCCATCTCCTCCACAATAATTTACCAACATAACACCGCTGTGACAGCTCAGGCTGTTCTATAGTTGTCCCTCAGAATGTTCCTTCAAACCAGTATCTCCTGTGCCTTGCATGGAGGACAGGTAACACCTGATTATTTGCAAAGAGCCAAATTCAGCTGTTTCCCAAGTGGGAGCAGTTCTGGAGATGTTGCCACAGTTCCATTCACAGTTTCAAAAAACAAGAGGGAGTTTAGCCCAGCATCTCTTTCCTTAGAGAGAAATCACAATCTGGCTTTTGTTCCTCCTTGGTGGATTTATTTCCTGTGCTGGCAGGTGAGGAGCAGGATTAGGATACAATGAATACAAATGGATTTACATATTGAGGCTGCTGCACACAGACGGATTCCTCTTTTCCACCTGGCCTTTCCAGCTGCCAGAGGGGCTGCACATGCCTGCTCTGCTCTGTGTCACCGCTTGGAACATCCATCCCGGGGGCAGCAGCCACTGAGGGGATGATGCCACACTTTCAACTGCCTTGATTCTGCTGGAGAGCTGTGGCTTGTCCCTTAACATTACTGTTAATGCCTGTTTTGAGGGCATTTAGCATCTCATTTTACACTGTGTTTTTGGGGTTTTTTTCCCTTCTCTCAAACTGTCAGGGATCTTCTTAATAGAAGTGGGAAATTAATTTCCGCTTCAGAAGTTGCTTTGAAATAGACAATATAGCGCAATTTGATTTTTGGTTTAACATCTTTCCTACATACTGAACTCATAGTTCTTGGGTAATTTTGCCACTATAAAAACAATGGATAGTACAGTTCATCCACCCCCCTTTCCTCCCCCCAAATCTATTTAAAACCTAGAAAACAGCCCAAGGAGTTTGTTCTTCACACCCACCATTTCGGATCATTATCATCAAATCTTTTACAGGCTGGACATTATCTTGTCTTAGCATCACTTCCCAAGATATAAAGCACTGGGGGGTTAAGGAATGTCTTGCCAGAGCTCATGGACAGAGCAGTTAAATGCAGAGACAGAGCAGTTACGTCCTTCATAAAAAGAGATTTTCATGCATTACTCCCAGCACACTGAGACGTGAACCTCTCGCTGTCTACGTCTTGAGGTGTCCTTGAGAAATTTCCCTGTGACAAGAAGGATTTGTTCTAAGAGCTTCAAAAATTCACTTCCAGGAAAAAAAAGGCAGGTGCAACGAGCACGTGGCTGGCATTGAGAGGGCAGAGACAGCCAGCTGGGGCTGGTGTTTTCAGAGGTGCTCTGTTTCCAAGGGGGTAAAGCTGAGAAGTCGGGGATGGAGAGTTTCCCCCTCAGACATCGCTCCCTCTTCCTTAGCCCTGAGTACTGCAAAGCCAAGGCTCAGTTTCTCTGCCTCAAAGGAGCAACAGGACTTGCATATTTTGAAGGTGAACTCATAAATGGGCCCTTCTCAAGGCTCCTTAAGAGCACTTGGTGATGTGCGCAGAAGGAGAACCATTATTGGTGTTTCTCAAGCTGTGGCTGGTTCCAACTAACTTAAAAGACCCAGGAACAGGGTGATAGGTCCTGGCACTTCTCTTTCCTTGAAACACAGGTAAAAATTTTCAATGTTTGTGGGTAGGAGAAGCAGAAGCGATGGGGAAAGCAAAAGGAACAAACCAAATCCAAGAGTTCATGCTCTGTAGCAGCCTGGTGACTTGGGACAGCAGTGGAGAAGGATGTCCTGAAAGCAGAGCTGGCTTTTGGGCAGGCAGGAGCAAGGCTGTTTTGTAGGATTCATACCCAAAGGGAGGCAAATCCAAGGGCAAATCTGAATCCTGGGGGAAATTCTCTTGTGGCTGTCATTGTGTGGGTGGCCCTCAGTCAAAGCAGGCAATTCCAGGCAGTGCATTGGAAAGGGATATTATTGAGCTTGGAAAAAAAAGAGGAATGTGAGAGTAAAGCAATGACATTTTTGCCTTCAGCTTTAAAAGAAAGAGGACTAGTTGAAAACCTTAGCCTCGGAAAAAAAAAGTGGAATAAGGGAATCTAATTAAAGAGCTCAAACCTTGTAATGGTAGAGCTAATGTCAGCATTATTCATAGCTCAACGTGGAAAATTCAACAAAAGAGCACAAATGGAATTTAAATTGAAATAAAGGCACAGGGGAGCGTCTTCTCTGTCTGAAAATAATAAATGTTTGGAGTGAACTACCTGTCAAGGTTTAGGAGGTGATGACACCAAGGGCATTTTCAGGAAGCACCTCAGTGTTGCTCTGTGGAAACAGGGCATTAATAGGGATGAGCTCAGGTGAGCCAAGGGGCCAATTCTCAGACGTTTGCTGCCAGCAGCAGCAGCTGCCTGGTCCCTCCTGAGCAGCAGAGTGACAGTGGGACGTGGTGTCCTGTCCCTGGCATGAGAGAGGCCCTGCAATGGAGAGAATTTCCTTGGATTCAAGTTTGAGGTCTCTGCTGTAATCTGTGTGAAAATGCTTGTCTCCCTGGGGATGGACTGTTTTCCTGGCTGTAAATACATCCCCGAAATATTTGGCAGCCAAGAGAAAAAAATATTTAATTTGTTTCTGTTGCCACAGAGCTGAAATACGTAATTTGTTGCTATTTGTTCATAAAAATGAAGAAGGAAAGGGAAGGAGAATGGTTTAGAGTCAGCTTCACTAAGAGATAATTTAAAGATGAGTTTTTACCTTTTGCTGGCCCTTATTAACACCTTTCCTCACACATTAGAGTTCATCACAGATCCCAGATGAAATGCTGCCCATGCTGGCATTTGGGCTGTCTCCCAAATTCTCTCTTTCATGGTTTACTATCTCCCTGACGAATTCTCTGCTGGTTTAGATTGTTTTCATTCTCAAATTCAGGCCACTGCTAAAATTTTAGAAGTCTCACAGAGGAGTTTAATTCCGTATAATGACATGATGGAGGTCGTTTTGACAGCTCTTTGTAGATCTGGTGTAAACACAGTCGTTCTGTAGGAATTCCAGCTTCATTTTCTTCCACGAATTCAGTGGAAATTAAAAAAAAAAAAAATCTTTAATCCACCATCACTGGCCATTATGAGCTTCCAAGACAAAAGGACTGCAAGCACCATCTTTGGGATTTAGGGACAGAAGTCCAAGCCTGGTGAAGTCAATTGGAGTCTTTCAATCTCTTTTCATACTCTGAGAGTGGGACCTGTTTCCTTTCAGGTAAATTGATCTTCTTTTCCACACAGATCCAAATTAATGTTTAATTAAAAATTCTCTCTGTAAACATATTCTGATTGCAGTACCTTGAATTTCTCATTTATTTTTTAAAGGACTCTTGCATACTTCAGTAAATATTTGCTCATTTAGAGGAAGTTCTGTGAGACTCCCCAAAGTGCTTATTTCGGGGGAATTGGGGCGTTCACTATGGCAGTTTTTCTGGCAAGAAAAAATAACATACAAGCAGAATACACGAGGTTATTTCCTCAGCTGCCACAAAAATCATCATTACATCCTTCTGTGTGTGTTTGTCAATGTGATTAGTTTCAAATAGGCCAATTTAAGCCTGTTTTGAAGCCCAGGCTCGTCTGGCACCCATCTGGTGTGGAGGCACCCACACGAGCACAGATCCCTGTGCTCAGGACTGTTCAGGAGCCCATTCTTCATCCTCTGCCACAGAAACAGCCAGGAATCTGCAGATCCCAAACACGGAATCTCCTACAGCTCCTGTAAGGAATTAAAGTGCGTTTTAGTTGGGCCATCAAGGAGATTTATTTGATTTCTCATCATGTTGGTATCAGCTAAATTGCTTTTGTTGTGCTTTCTAATAATGTTCTCTTATTGGAGAAATTGTCCTTTCCCTAAACACAGAGTTAAATTGTGTTTTTATCCTTAGAGTTTGTGTGAAATTTCACTACTTCTGTAAGTTTGGTCCTTTGCTAAGTCCTTTAGTTTGCTCAATAGAGCAGGAAGCAAGATTGTTTAAAAAACAACTTTTTTATTATTATTTTTTAATTTTTATTTTAAAACAATTCTGCTGTATTTGTCGGGTGGGCAAAACATGCAGAAATCTACCTTCCAGAAAAAAACCCAATTAAGTTCCTATAGAAAAATAAAATGTTGCGAAAAAGAAGCTGCAAACGCAACAGAAGAACAACTTCCTATTGCTGATTTCTATTTTTAGCAGGTTCCTACTTTCAGTTGGCAACAATGGAACTGTCAGTTCAACTAATGCAGTTCTTTACATTTAATCACCTTAATTTATTCACACTGACCAGAAACAGAAATACAGGGTCCTTTTAATTAAATAATAGTCCCTCAGAAAGCAGGAAAAAAAAATATCTCCACAGGGGATTATTATTGCAACTTTCCTTCTCTCAATAAGGACTTTCAAAACCCTCAAGAGTCACTTATAGTCCTTTCCTAATAACGAAATTATTAATGGAACATCATAATTACTCTTTAACAAGGCAAGACATACTTCCCTCAGAGTGAGGGGGAAAAGCAAAACAAGGATTATTCTAAAAACTTTGGTCAAACAACTGAGAGGTAAAGAGAGGAAAATAAAAACCAAGCAAACAAACCAAAGCAAAAGATCACAAAAGCCCCAAACAACCCAAAACCCGAGCTCTCTTTAATGAAAGTATTGGATTCTTTAACCTCTTCCTTTGCAAATCCCACCTGAGGGCAATGTCTTCATGCAGCTTCTATTTCTGCAGGGTGATACGAGTTATATTGAGGAATTAAATTTTAGCATTTACTGGAAATTGTGAAATTTCCCTGCTCTTTCACCTCCATTTTATTTGTTCATTTTCTTATTAAAGCCAGACTTTACAACTACTTAAACCTATGAATAAGCAATGAATTGGAGCTTGAAAATGATGCCCAGGCATCACTGAAACAAAGTGCCAAGAGTGTGAAATCACCTCGCTCTCCTGGGCAGGGTGTTCTGGATGTACAGGGCAGGGCAGGACGGATCCACAGCCCAAAGCTGTGATGTGCTGGGCTCAGTGCAGGAATCAGGAGCCTTAAGGAATCAGACAAATTCACTTTCTGACCCGCTGTGTAATTTTGGGGCAAGCCACTTAACCCCTTCTGGCTCCTTCTGTCACAGCCACTTAACCCCTTCTGGCTGATGGTTGATGGTGTAAAATAAAAAATTCTGGTGCAAGGAATATTATTGAAAAGAACAAGGGAAGAGGCAGAAGCCCACACATTTCATGTCTCTTACTCCTGGGTGGTGCTCTCCAAAAATACCACGTCTGTTAGGCAGAGTGTCTGCAGGAGTCACAAATTACTGCAGTTAGGATGGATTATAAATCTCAAGTAAAGCCCAGTCAATTCTACAAGTGATATATTTCTTTTATTACTGACCCTTTATTGCTTCTCTCTCACACATGCATCTGTCTTTATCTATCTTTTGTTCTTGGGCAGAGGGGGTGTCGTGCTGCATTAATATTCCTCTCTGAAGCTTTTCTAGCCAGCCCCACTTTCTTTCTTTTTTGCATCAAGAAACTTGACATTAAAAAAAAAAATTAGTTTTTTTTTGCTGGACCTTGCTTGACTATGAAACAAAATATAGAGATATGAGAGGTATTTAAAAAAGCATCCTGGGGAATTTGGACATTTAACCCGCACTCCCTTTTATTCCCAGAATACAGGAGGTCATTTACTCACTCTTTTTTTTTTTTTTTT
>VZRS01015187.1:95429-124210 GCA_013398055.1 Ifrita kowaldi
TTTTTTTTTTTTTTTTTTTTTTGAGGAGATGGAATAAAATATTCATTTCAGTTTAATTTGGCGTCAGAAAGACAAACTTTTAGATTAGGGAACGCTCATTTAATTGATCTGGGTTAGCATTATGAGAATGAGATGATTTGCTGCTTCTAAATAAACATTACTAGAAATGTAACTCACTGAAATGTTTTTCTTTTCAGGTTTTTGTCTTGACTCACCATGGGGAGAAAGAGTTGAACCCTCTCTAGGTGATGTCCAGGGCTATTTGCTGCTCAAGGGGGATTGAAGGGGGTAATTCCAAGGGATGTGGGGGCCTGGTATGGGGCCAAATCCAAGCGTGGATGGGATGGGATGGGATGAGATGGGATGGGGTGGGATGGGATGGGATGGGGTGGGATGGGATGGGATGGGATGGGATGGGATGGGACGGGATGGGGACAGGAAGGGTATGGGATGGGATGGGCTGTCTGGTAACCATGGTCACGAGCAATACCCTCGGAGTTTTGCAGAGCTGCTTAAAAGCCAGGTTGGACCTTCAAGCCTGAGCAATCAGAAAATGCTGAATTAAACCCACTGGACACCAAGAGAATGTGTGGGGTCGAATCTGTGCCAGGGAGAAACACAAGAAATAAAACCCCTCATGCAACAGGACCTTGAGGGACAACACGGACTCTGTATTGCACCAGAAAACCTTGCTCTACTCTCGGCAGCAGAAGAGGAAAGATCTCCAAGTCCACACCATTGTGATGCTCAAATGTGAAAATCCTTTGGAACAAATACACGGAACGCACCGCGACGGAGAGAGACAAATCTCTCGTCTACCCTCAGGGACCAAATGCAACTTACAACTGCTGAGTGAATAATTAGTGTTAATTAGCAGTAGAAATTGATGCCTTTGGAGATAGTCTGCCAAGTTTTTAAGCACTTTAATACTAATGGATTTTTTTTTTCTCTGGGATAAATCTTTATAGAGGAAGCGAGTGCAAATTGATTTTTAAAGAGCCTGTCCAATGCTGAATTTATCTTACAAAAACATTGGGTTTAAAAACAATTACATTTACTTTCAGCGTATTTTAATGCTTTTTCCAGTGGATTAATCTCTCTTTAAATATTTTTGCTATCATTTTTTTCTCTAGTTTCTTGGAAAAGGAGTATGGGGAACACATTTGCATGTTTAGGAGTTGTTAGAATAAAATATGTCACCATGTCAAGCTACTTAGTTCCTAAATCATTCTTCAATTATGAAAAAGTATTCTGCTGTAATGATAATGGCACTATAATGACACTTTGAATCACAAGACTAAAGTTCACTGAGTGGAGGCAAAGACCTAAGAGTTAAGAAAATTGTCCAAGCAATTTCATGTCCTCTCTGTTCAAGCAGTCGCACTCTGAACCCAGAATCCTTTTTTAGGTTTCTTTTCACATCCTTCCAGCTCAAATCAAATAATGAAGCCAATAGGATTTGGAGCAAGGACTTGAAACTGTCGCTCTGGCTCAGATAGCATTTGGGATTTGGGCATTTCCATGGGGGAATCAGCATTACCAGCAGGGATTCAGGGCCGGCACAGTGACAGTGGCACATGGGTGGCATTGCCCTGCTGGCTCTGTGCAAGGCAGGGATGAGGGCAGGGCCACGCTGGCTCCAGTTCCTTACCTAAGGATTTAGGCAGAAAAGTCAAAGATAAACACAATATCTTGATTTCCAGAAGTTTTGGGCTCCTTGATTTCTCCCTGAAGTTTCTGAGAGAGACGTTTATTCAAGACATCAAAACCCTGATGGAGAAAGCTTGGAGACTTTTGCAGGCAGTTGATATGGAAAACTCCAAAATAGCACAGAATGAAAGCTGTTTCCTTACATTATACAGCAGGCAGGAATCAGAGAATTAAATCAGTGCAGTCATTTCTTTGTTGTTGTTGCCAGCAACGCATTGAGGAGTTTCTGGAGAAATCAGAGCTGAGAGGAAGGTTTGAAACAGATACACGTTCAATTCTAAGCACGTTAATTACCATGAAATATGGAACTTTTCTAACAGGTGGTGTGGCCATACCAGCTTCCGTGAAAAGTCTGCTGTAGTTTTTTCTAACACTCTTCAAAATGTGCAGGCAACATACAAACCAAATTAATTCCTGCAGCAAGAAGGAAGGACCAATTTATATTTACAGGGGGAAATGGTTCTTTTTCACTGCCAGCTTGAGACCTCAGAATATTTGTTCACAGAGGGATAAATATGAGAGTCACAAAATGAGCAAAGGCAGACAAGAGCCTCTCTGCTCCTCCCTTCCTTCCGCTTTTAGAATTATTTAGAATATTTTCTTACAGGTCATGACCCAAACCCACCTCAAGTCCATGAAATAACACCAGTGATTCCCATAACATTTGGATGAGGCTGGATTTGAAAATCACTGGGTGCTCCACAAGAGCAGATAATTCAGTGACCCTGCAGGGAACCTGTGAGGACAGGTTACATTTGCCTTAAGGACAATTTGAACCTTTGTTCATGATGTGCAATAAAGGGACACAGGGCACAGAATTTTCCTTGTGGACCACAGCAATGCTGAATTAAAACCTTGAATTAAGACCTGTCCCCAAAGTCCAGGGACCATATTTGCAACCTAGTTTCTAATCACACTGCGTATATAAATTGGAGATTTTTAAAAAATAAATGTGTTTTTGCATTTGTCTTCCGGATGAATACATTGTGCATGTGTTCTGCATGGGTTTCCATGCAAAATTAAAGACACATGGACCACAATGTGCCTGTGACAGAGCAGTGAGAGAGGGCACGAGTGTGAGACCTGGCAGCACAAGTGATGTGGAGCTGGCCCAGCCCCTGTGTGGTTTCACTGCTGGAAAAGCCCATTCAGGCCCCTCTGTGAACGCTGTCACCAAGAAACACAAACTTTTCTCAAGTGAATCTCAAAGATTTACAGAAAAGTTTAATTCTCAGGTGCACCAAGATTCTGTATATTTTTAAATCCTGAGACACCATAAAGCTTCCTGAGGACAGGTGTTGTTTTGGGTTGTGTGTACACTTTAGAGTAGCACTTGTTAAGTTTCTTTTCTCTCTTAATACCTGCACACAGACAGAAGTGATTTGATTTTAGGCTGAATAAAAAGCAATTATTGTACAAGATGTGCTACCCAAATAATCCCTGCTTCAGTTTGTACACAGATATTGGTGATACAAAGCCTCTCCACACCCCACTTGTTCCTCACTGGTTTTTGTCAGGAGCTGTTTCAGAAACCCAGCTCTGAAGATGTGCATTTATGCCTCGTTGAGCTCAGGTTCTTGGAAGTTGTTTGGTTGTGAACAAAACATGAAAGGAGACAAACAGTGGGTAGTGAATTATTTTTGTTCATGCCAGCTAATACCAGAAGCTTTGGGGATCACAAATATGTATTGGGAAATTCACCACTTTATCAAAATGTCGGGTTTACAGGCCTCTGGAGAGTGACAGCTTTTCCTGTTTTCCAGTGAAAATACTGAGCCGATACTCTGTGCTCACACCTTTCCCTGCCTGCACCCTCCTCCTCCCCCTTTCAATAAAGTCCTCTGCTCTCCGGGTATATTAAATACAGCTTGATTACTCTAGAGATTATTTGCTCCTTTTTTATTGCTTTTGACTCTTTATTACTGCTCATTAGAATGTTATTAACTTGGCCTCAGTTATGACAATGCTCAACACCTGCTTCACACAACAACCCATTGCCTTCCCTTCCCCAGAACCACAGACCTGGGCCTTGAATTATTCCCTTTGGCTGAGCTCAAAGAAGCAGCAGAGAGAGCAGGTCCTTGTTTTTTCTGAGGTAAGAGGCTTTTAATTTGTGACTTGACAAGGATCCTGTTATTAATGTCTCTGTTTTCCATCCTGGCTCAGCGTGTGGTGACTGACACTGACAATTATTTTGGAGCAGTTGGTGATGTGAGTGGTGTTTCAGTGGGAAAAGAGGCAGGATTGAGTCTGCCTTTAACTGAACTGGATTATTCTGTGAAAAAATCTCCCTGGGGAGAGCACAGACATGCCCAGCCCTGCCTGGGGTGTCCCAAAGGCCACCAGTCCTCTGCTGCCCTGGTTGGATTTTGCTTCCACCACTGTCAACAGCAGCTTGGGAAAGGAGGGTCACTGCTTTTTTTTACTCAGAGAAAGCCAAAATAAAACCAGGATTTGTCTCCTTATGAGTAATATTCCTGAACCTGAGGCTGTTAAATGAGTGCAAAGCAGAGAGCTGTAAGAGGAAAGGAAAAATATGGGAGAAATGCAGAGCATCGGGGAGGTGATGCTGTGGTGACACCTGGTACCTGAGAACTGAGGAAAGTTGCATTTTTGGGACTGTAATGCACAGAAATGCTTCCCCACCTCTCTCCTGATGGCTACAGCTCACAAATAAAGACCACAGGTGGTTTCAGGCTTCTTCCTTTTCCCTTTAGTGTGAGTTTTTCAGTTTTCAAAACTGGAATGAAATCGCAGCAACATGCCTCAGAGAGGGCAGTGAGGGCAGGGCATCAGGGGCAGGATATGAACTTATGCACACAATTTAGATTTTGTTTTTACTGAATTATGCAGTGCCAGAGCTCTCAAACCTCATGCACCGATAATCCCACACCAGCATTGTGGGAATTGTCAGAATTCACAAGGAAATAAGAAAGTCTATTTTTACCAGCGTGAGACACGGGCAGTTAGAGAGCAGAGTTGTAATAAAGAATAAATTTCATGGCCCTTTATGTGCATTAAAATTAGCCTTTTAGTGAAACAGGTTTGGGATCAGGTCTGAACTCCAGCTTGTGTAAAACTCCTGTCTCTTTCGAGTTCAAATACAGTTGCTCTGTTCCAGAATTCTTTTGATCTGAAGAGACCTATATTTATTCTCAAGCTTTCTGCTGTGTGTGTGTGTTCTTTGTTTTTTTTATCATTTGGTTTTTGTTTTGTTTTGAAGTAAAGAATTGCATTGAATTCAAACATGCAAATAATGGATTTCTAAATATATGGTTTGATATTGTAAGAAGAGAAAGAAAAAGGGAATCTGACTGCCTTTGAAAAGGCCACGTTGTCAAAGGAAATTTGACATTTCCTTGGTAAACTGAAAATGTATCATTTAAAGTCATTGTAGTTTATCTGGTTTACCCTTAAGCAATTATAGAACTCTTAACTAAGCAACATTTTCAATTGAAAAATCATTCCAAATTGAAAATTCAAGCATATTTTCTGAAAAATGGAGCTGCTAAATTGTGTACATTTTTTAGCATTCAGAGTGAAATGGTGGAGGTTTATTCAAGAAAAATTAGCAAAAATTAGTAATTGTTGGATGACTTTTTGCCAGTTTGTGCCCAACTGCAGGAATTCTCTTAACTGTTTATTGCTTGTCTGTTGATGTCCTGGGAATGGGAACACAAGGAATTCAGGATCTCTTTCCCTACGTCTGTGCTGGGAGTGTAGGGGCTGTTCGGAGCAGAGAACACCTGTGCATGGCACCCAAAATTTAAGTTTTATGGTGAGTTCCCAGGCAGCTTTTAAACATCCCACTGGTGGTGGATGCACTCATTGTGTAGGGACTGTAAGATGATAAAGAATCAGGGTTTTCCTTTGTAACTTTAACTCTTTGACCCAATCTGACTGGATATCTGGAAGTGGGGAAATATAGAAGGCAGAATATTTCCAGCCTAGGCCATCTCCCTCCAGTGCCAAATGAATCCAGAGGAGGCATTTCGGAGATTTCCCACCCACTGCAGGGTGACCTTGGGCAGAATCTGCTTTTGGCAGCTCTAAATTCACATTTGTCACCCAGAATCCCTCCCAGCCCCACACTATTTTTTATCCCATTCCAAAGAGAAAGGAGAGGGAATTTTCCAAAGACCAACCCAGGCTGGTTTCCCCTCCCCTGGGCTGTGTGAGAGCAGCTGCTGCTGGAGTTACCTCTGCAACTGTTTAGCCACGAGTTTTAGTCAATATTTGTCCATCTGAACTGAAAATGAATTAGCAGTGGCCTTTCAAACAGAATTCTGTCTCCCCTTTGATACCTTTTTGTATTTTTTTTTGGACATCCACTGACAATAATGGATATTTATGTGCCTGGTTCTCTTTGCATTGCTCACCACCCATCTCGTGCCCCTCTTTATTCACAATAATTTGATTATTAGTCACAACAAGAGCTGGGGCAAGTGATTGTGCTGCTGGGACTGAGGCTTTACACATTTGTCTTTAATGGGCTGCTTTTTTCTGGTCTTTTTTTTTCTCAAGGCTACAAGGCAGCCATGAAATAGCAGAGTGAGACAGCAGAAGGTCATAATTTGGGAAAGCTTTTTATTTTTAAAGAAATATTGATACAGTGGAATTGATTGTTTTGAAGATAAATGAGATGACAGGGACTTTTTGTTTGTTTTTCTATGAATTTTCTGTCTCATCATAATAGTGACCTCTTCTTACCTCAGAAAAGAAAAAAGTGACTTTTTCAGCTTGAAATGCTGTGATGGAGATTGCTCAAAAGATCAAACTGATATCTGTGGAACTAAATTTTTGAGGGGGGAGTGGAATCATTATGTGATGTGATTAATAAGTGAATTTGGGAAAATGGGAGAGAACTGAATTTTAAGATAGGAACATAACAAGAATTTGGCAGAGCAAGGGGGTGAAACCCGGAAAGCCTCAAGTGCCACATCCACGTGGATTTTAAATCCCTCCAGGAATGGTGGCTCCACCCTCCTTGGGCTGCCAGTTCCAGGGCTTGACAACCCTTTAGGTGAAGAAATCCTTCCTGATATCCAACCTAGCCCTCCCCATGCACAATTTGAGGCTGTTGTTATTGTTATTAAGGATAATTGTGTGTCTCAGCATGGCTGAACCCTGCTGAGCTGCCCAGTAAAGCAGCATTGATGATTTTTTACTCACTCGAGCATGTACAGAAGTCTTCAAGCAGCAAAAATATCAAGGGCCACTTCCAACTGGGAATTGTGTTTTTCTCCATGACCGAACTGGCCAATAACAGGATGATAATTAGATGAAAAATAAGATGCACTTTAAAGCCACTTGTTGCTTTCTTTAGCAAAAGAACAAATAATGGATACAGTGTGGGAGTAAGGGATCCAATCTGATAAATATCAACTCTTCAGCCACAGGAAAAATGCAGCAATTGGCCAATAAACCACGTGTGTCCCCATGACTGATACATGAAAGGCTGAAAGTCCCTAAATATTTGTTAAGAAAAGAGGACAAAGAGCATTAAATTTGTGTTCTGTAATGCTTGCAGCCCAGGCTGGGTAATGAACAGCTGTCACTCCACAGTGCTTCAGCACATTGAAGGCATCTTTTATTGCCATTCAATTGGAATTGTGTTGCACTTTTGCCTGTGTGTCTGGCTCCCATACTGACAGAAAGATTTGTACTTGATTGGGAAAATCACTCCTGGCTTTCAGGACATGTCCTGTGCCTTATGACACAGCAGAGGGACAAAAGGACAGCCAACAGGTTCTGTTTCTTCTTATTATTATTGTATTTCGTCTTGATGCACAGCCCACTCTTTGGTTGGGTGTTTCTCTGAGGGCTGTGGGATGAAGTGGAATATGTTACTTTTAATTGGTTTCAGTAATTAGAGCACATCATAGAATCATCCTGGTTTTCCTTGCTGTCCTACTAGGAAATACTTATTTTTGGAGTTCATTCTTATATCAGAGATGAGTGATGCAGAAAGCTCAGACGATCTTTTTTGGGGACAGACTTTAGTGGTTCATCCAGCATTTTGTCCACCCTGTTCTCTGCCTCCTGGGCTTTCCAGACCCAGGAAATGACTGCAGATTTCTGAGGGTTGCCAGCACCAGGTGACAGACAGCTGACCCATTTTTTCCATTCAGGGAGCTGCTGCCTTGTCTGTGCAGCGGCCAGTTTTTAATTCATATTTCTGTGAGAAATAATTGGTTTTCTGCATATTTCTAAACCAAGCAAAGAGCACTTTGCAGACCAGAAGGCTTTGTTAATCAGTGTGGAATGTGCAATGGAAAAGGATTTGCCAGGTTTTGCTCCTAGAAAATCTGAAGGCTGACAGAATTATGCCATAACTATAGAGTCTGGACAATTTTGTTTATTTCCTCTCTTTTTAATAGATTTCATTAGGTTTCACATTATGCAGGCATGCAGAACAAACCAGGGAAATGGCTGGAAGCCCAAATGAAGGGAGACGTTTACTTTGTTCTGTACAAAGACACACAAAAAAAGGGAAGATCTTAAAGATTGAATTTTGTTAGCATCTTTTTTTTCCTCACTTTTCCTTTGCTTCTTTATTTCCTTTCTCATTCCACAAAGAAATTGATTTCTTTTGTTACCATTTTGGGGGTGGGGGGTTTCTTTTGTTTGCTTGATTTTTATGTTTCAACTAGAAATGTGTCTGCACACAGCTTTGTGCTCACACACAGACAACTCCCCCCACACCTTCATAGAATCATTTTCTCCTGCCATGTGAATATTTCCTAATGCCATTTGCTGCAGTGATCAGAGCACAATAATGCTTTCCCTGTAGAAATGTTTATGGCAAACTCTATTATTGTTACAGAAACAATCACTCTATTTTGATTCCTGTGAAAAATTGACACGTTTCCTGCAGACTTTATTTTCATTTCCCTTAGATATTATGGAAGTCAAATCAAATCGAATCAGCCCCAATTTATTACAGCATTTAACACCACTCACTTGTTGGGAGCTGCTTTTTAAAAGACAGCTCAGTCTTTCTCTGCCTCCTCCTTTGAATAAGGCAGGAACCAGGAAAAAACCCAAGGATTCCAGGATAGGAGGATAATTTGAACAGCCTCTAACTCTGCTGCCTGAAAATTGGCTCCCCAGCAGATTAACAGGAATTGAAGCCTTCCCAGTGCCACTGTGAGCTCTGGGTCACACCTGAATTTTCTGGAAAACGCCATCCCCAATGAGCTGGATTTGCGTGGCACAGCTTCGTTTACTGAACCTTTAACCATGTTGTTTGTTGAGTTTGATGCTTTTTTCCCCACATTTTGATACGTTTGAAGTGCTTATCAGACAAAATCACAAATTAAATTTTATCAGTCTTTCGAATGTGAAGACTTTTTGTGTTTTCTCTGCTCGTAGACCCAGAACAAAATTGTTGCAGCAAGCAGGGCTGGGAGATGAGCCAGACTGTGGCTTTGATTAATACTTTGAGCACATTCCTAGATTAAATATATATATGTGTGTATAAATATATATATGAAAACATTTAATAATAACCTTTCTCCAGGCTGAGATGACGTGCTTGGCATTTTATTCCCATCTCTTTGTGGGGCTGCTGGTTTGATTCCTGAGGTCAGGGTTGTTTTGAAAGCTGCATTTCTCAGGCCACACAAGCGTGGACATTTATTTGAGCTGATGAGCTGCTGGAAAATGTCTTTGCAGCTGTACCAGAGTGGCTGTGGCAGTAGCACAGGTTATTATCCTCATGCTCAGGTGGTAAACACGACTGTAAGTTAGTGGGCAGCAATCTTTTTTGTCAAGGCAGAGCTCAGAGACGCCAAAAACCCCCTGCAAAAATAATATTTAGCATTTCACAGCCACCAATCTCCCCTGCGTGCCTTGCAGCAGCACTGCAGCTCATCTGGGCTGGATTTGCAGCTGAAATTCTGAGTTTAATTCTGGCTTTGCGCTGAGGGAACCGTGGTCTGCGTGTGCTTCACAGACGTGGCTGGGTGAGGGAACTCTCCGGCACAGGAATCAGCTGCCAGGGGATGGATTCAAACAGAAGATCAGGTTGTTGTGTGAGAATGTCTTTGGAGCAGGAATGATCACATTTCCTGTGCAAGGGTTAAGCAGGGAGCCTGCAAACGCAGTGGGTTACAGCGGTGAGCAGGAGTTGCCTCAGCACAGGGCCAAGGTGGAGAGAATTCCCACCTCTGAGATTTGAATCAGAGCCTTTCCTGGGGCTGGGGCGTCAGCTGTGACAGGCTCTTACCAGAATGACAGGGCAGCAAGGCCATCACTTGGAATAGAAATATTTTCATAGATATATATTGCACAAGAGACAGATTCTCTCTTAGATATTCTGGCTGAGCTGTGCTGTTATCCCTAAACAAAGCCAACTAATTAATGTCACAGAGAGTTTGTGTGTACCTGTCCATCCAGCTGTGACCCAGGTGACTCGAGGGATGTTGTGCTGGCAGCACACAAACTTTACAACTTCAGTTCTGCAACTTTTGAAATGTTAAAATATCAGACAAATCCAACTAACTCAAGGAGCTCGCAGATTTATTATGGAGCCTGAAACACTCACGAGAAAGAAACCTTAACAATATTATTTCTTCACTGATAAAATCCCCAAATCCCTTGTGGTTCAAAAATTACAGAGGATTTAAAAGACTTGGTGCTCCAGGTTATAAACTGACAGTGAGCCAGTCACAGTGAGAAGTTCTGTCTTGCAGGGACACTGAGCCACTATTACTTTGAGCTTTCTAATTCTCTGCAACCTGAGTCTTGACAGGTGGCTGTGAAGAGAAGCCAGAAATGTCACTCCTTCCACCCCCTATCATGGCTGAGTTATTTACTTAAGTGCTTCCCACACCATCCTCCCAGAGAGGCGGAGAAGGATGAAAATCAAAAGGAAATCTGTCCTGAGGACGCAGTGAGCTGCTGCTGAGGATCGGCTTCACTGAGGCACAGAGGTGATTTCTGAGGGAAACAAACCTTCTGTGTGCTGCAGTGGGGAATCAAAACAAAAGGGGTGCTCTGCTGCAGTGACACAGGTCTGGGGAAGGCCAAACAGACAGATATCCATTTATCCATCCATCCATTCAGGCACAGGCCAAGCTGAAACTTGGCACTAAAGGACACTTCTGCCAAGAATTCCTGGTGCAGCTCCTCTGCCCATTGGGCATTTATTTATCTACTGGCTGGAATCCAGCCCTGATCTGCAGTGGTGGTGGTGGCTTTGTGGGTGCTGGTGCCAGCAAGAGGGGGAGAGCAGGAGCAGGCAGGGGCAGAGAAGGGAACAGCTCTGTTGGGAATTGCACGGGTGAGGTTCCTCCGTGCAGGTGCACCCACTGCCTGCTCCAGCATTGCCCCAGAAAAGGCATTTTCTCCCTATTGCTTTGTCTCTGGAGTGTGAGTTGTGCCATTCAGTTACAGTGCACAGAACCCAAAAGGGTCTGAACTAACAGTGAACAAATTTCATTGGCAGTTTTACATTAATGGGCAAGATCTTTACTAGAGGCAAAGGAGTTTTCTAGGAGCAAATATTTACTGCAGCTGACTTTCACGCAAATTTGCTTTTCAGGTCGTGCATTTCAGGTCCCAGGCAGCTTTAAGATAGAACAGGTCTCTTCAAAGAGTTTTTGCAGCTAGGCAAACTTTTGAAACTTTTTTCAGGCCCTTTATTGCCTGAAATAACATCATCCCCCAAGCAGATCAAATGGGTCCATCAGCTGCAGAGCCCGGGCTCAGGTGGAGGCAGAGCTGTGCTGTTACACTGAAATGGAAGCACCAGCTGAGAACCCAGGGAGGTGGGTAGGAATGGGTTCTTTAATTTAACCAGTATCTGGGGTAGGAAAAAACCCCATTCTCCTGGAGGCAGCCCGGGAAGGGAGGCTGGGATCGTTTGTTCTGCGCCGCAGCTCAGCCACAGTCCCTAAAGCACAGCGAGATCCCCGGGCCTGCACTGAGCCAACACTCCAGATCTCCTGGGTGTGTTCAGGAAGGCACAACTTAATGGGGCAAAACTGCTGAATTCTGCTTTTATGGAGAAGGGAATGCTAATTTAATGAGTGTGTGTGTCTTGGATAGCTGGTTCCCTCCACGTTTGTATCTGTTGATATTAGTTACACTCCAGCTGCCTTCCTGAGCTCACTCTTTTTCCATCAGGATGGTTCTCTTCATAAATGTTTTGCATTTAGCTGTTCCATAAGCATAGAGAAAACAAATATGGGCCTCCCCTGAGGAAAGTAAGAGCATTATTTTGTCTGAAATAGTATTTTTCCACATGGGTTAGCACCCACACCAACGGCTCACCTGACTCACGGATTCAATACTTTGATGAGGGTTTTCAGCACAGCCCATATGTGGAAGGGCCTTGTAGACTTTAATAAAAACCTCCTAAAAAGTGTTTTTGCCTGATGGAAAACGCCTGGATCAGCCACCTGAATCCTGTGAATATTTTCTAGGGAACAGTGGCTCTGGTGTAGTTGACAGGCTGCAGGAATAACGTGAGGTTGGGGGTGTTGTAGCAGGATGGAAGAGCTACAAACCTAAAGAGAAATTATCTGCTAAGAATTTTTCTCCTAAAAATGCTTTCTCTGAGAAGTGTCTGTGCTGTTCTGGGACTGAACAGTTCTATTTGTTGCTGCTGAAGGGTTCAGATGATGAAGCTGGTTGGGGTATGGATTTCCTGCCCAGCTCTCTGTTAGAGATAAGATGTGAACTCAAAACCTTTCCATATTCCCAGGTCTATATTTGAACACTACAATCAGAAATTTGGGAGTGAGGTGCAAAATACTGCTTAGCCCTTTAACTGTCTGCAGGGTTTTTTTCTCGTTTTCCTCTTCTTTTACTGAAGTTTTATTTTTTTTTCCCCTTGAGAATAGAGAAAATTAAGTTACTTATGGGTAATTCATGAACTAGAGAATGAAAATTTGGATTAAATATTTAAGATTTTTTCTAAACAGTTTAATGAAATGAGCAAATACTATATAGGCATTTTTCCTCCACATGTCAATCATCCTCAAATTATGTTACCTCCTTAAATTCTTTTTACATGTTAATGACATCTCGTTATTCTATTAACGGTCTGCTGCAGGATTATCTGTATTTATTTTCCATTAATGCTGGTGCATCTTGGTGTGCCTGGACAAGCATTAGAAAGTCAAGCTTCCTCTTTCCTTGGAAACTTGGGAGAAGTGAAGTTTCCCACTGTTCTCTCAGCATGGGTATTTGAATGTTAAGTTCTAATTTTTATTCGCTTTCTTTTCCTGTAAGCTTTATTCTTTTGATTTCAAATCGCTGGGAGATTGAGCAGTTGGTGTGAGTTCAACAGCAAATTCCAGGGCAGAGCTTGGGAAGTGCCATGAATGGATTCCCCTCCACTGCTACCTGGAGCTCCACCTGTGCTGGATGAGGATCTGGATCCAAGCTCCAGTGAAGCTCTGAATACCCTGCCAGCCCTTAGAACCTGCTGCAGCTGGTTGTCTTTATTAGCTCTGGTTGTAAAATGTTTATATCAGGAAAAGGTGGAGTGAAGTCAATAAGTTTGACCTTGGCAGTGAAAAATGGAGCAACTTTCAGTCTGGTGGTTTGGTTTATGTTTTCTTTTTTTTTTTTACATTTGTTGCTGAAGAAAGCCTGAAATAAGTTCCAGTTTAGCACCAGTGTAGGGTTTTCCCCTGTGATTTCCTGAGCAAGTGCTTTTCTGACTTGGTCCAAGATCTGCCAAGATCTAAATCTTCTGGAATAGGTGTGTGGATTTTTTGAAAGAAAAACAGCATATTTGGTGAAGGTGAGGTGTGTATGTCCTGCAGGTGAATTAAATTCTTTCAGCAAGAGCACGGACTGCTGGGTGAGGCCTTCTCAGCAAGATTTTCACAGGACTTACGTTAGGCTTTTACAGAAGTAGGTTCATGGCTGGTAAGGATTTGGTGGTGCTGCTGTAGGAAATCAGCACAACAGAGTATTTTCTTTTTAAATATTCCAGCTTTTTTTTTTGCCTTTTCCTTTAAAATATTTCTCAGATTGACCTTCTTTCCTTTCCCTGTGTTACTGTGAAGCACTCTGCACTTTCTACAAGCCAGCTAGGCAGAAATTCACTCTGGCCAGCCTGATTTGTAGTATTTCCATGTTGCCCATAGCTGTGGGGTTCCTGTGATGCCTTGGCAAAGCACACACCTTATTTATTCTGTACATTTATCAAATAAAGCTTGACATGAAGTCATTTGGTTTGACAGAAGATTTATGGGGGTTTCAGCTGGCTTTGCATTAGCTCCATGATATTTTTTGATAACCTGTTGAACAGAATTCATTAAAAGCACTTTTTTTGTTGTTTTTTAAGGCCCTCTGTCCCAGCAGGTTTGTAAAACAGCTCGTGGAATGTTGCACATCTAACCCCTATTAAACTTATAAATGGAGTCTAATATTTTTTTGTTTTACTTTCTTCCCAACTTTTGTAAAGTGAATTCCATAGAATTCGTGTGCTGCTGGTCCTTGTGCTTCCCATCTTGGCACTTGACCACACGAGACGCAAATTCCCCCCCTTCACTTTGTTCTCTCTCTCTAGAAATGGCCTGAAGCCTTGGAGAAATGCATTGAAAGCATGATTTTGGCTTTAATAAAGAGGAACAAGAAGTGGTAGAGGGAGGGATGAAAAAGAGACACATAACTAATAATAATAATAATAGTAATTTAAAAGATCCCCAAACCCAACCCCAGAACACCGTTTGATTTTGAATGTAGACTTTGTGTGCAAAAATTTTCCATCAGAGAGCTGTTAATATTGACTGTGATGATTACAACATTTCTGTGCTATAAAACCACTTCTCTAATCCCGTAGAACATCGAGACTCAGTCTGGATAATTCAGTATTTCGCTAAGGCCTGGGCTAAGGAAAGCCTGAATTTCCTTTCTGTACATCAGAGTTAGACCAAGGCAAGCTGAGGGATTTTCTGGTGATGTTTGCATCCAATCTGTAGCTAATTTACTTCCAGGAAAGTGAATATTTCCTTCCCTACAGCATTATATCAGAAAGTTCCGGCGCTTGAATTTTCATGTCAGCTTGACTTGTACCAGAGTTGTGTTTGATACCTGATTAGAGAGCCCTAATTTGGTTTGGTGGTGGCTACTTTTAAAACCTGCCTCTCCACCAAGAGGCGTAGGTGAGGTTTCAGTGGGATTCAATGGAAATGTTGGCAGAATGGAAATAAAAATCCCTGTGGGAGGTGTCAGCTGTGCCAGAATTTACGGTGCAAATCTATCTCCTGAACAGTTCCAACAGTCTGGTGTTTTGTGAGGTTTGATTCCTCCACCTGCCCACTCCCCTGTGCTGGTGCATCCAGAAGGTGTCAAAAATTAGGCTGCATCAAAACAAATTCTGGCATGAAAAGCTGCAAAACTTTGTTTTGTTTCGAGTCAGATTTTAAAGTCATCTCCTAAATGTTGATTTGTTTGCTTTAGAAACTGCAAAATACATCCTACAAACCAGCATCACCCATATTCAAGAAATGGTTTCAGAGAGAGGTGGGAAACTATGAATGCACAGCCTGAGCTACCTGAGCTGTCTTTGACTGCAATGAATGAGCAGAGGAGAAATAAATATGTATTTAACATAGAAATGAAGAAAAACTCTTTCCTGGCCAAAAAAAAGGTGGACAGTTTGTCACTGCCCCACACACGCATCAGCCAAGTTGCTGTTTTCAAGGGTGTCTGGAGGATCTGTTTTACATTTGCCCCTCTCCCAGGTGAATTCCTCAGCCTTGCCCCCAGTCCCCCTGTAGGAAACCGTGCTAGAAAACGCACAAGAAAACACCTGGAACTCTGTTCCCTTGGAAAATGCACAGGAAAACACCTGGAAATGTATTCCCTTGGTGCCACGTTGGAATGACTTCTCTTGACTACAGCGGAAAACAGACTCAGATTTATCACACATTCCAAAAGCACTCCCCACGTAGCTTTGCAGCACTCATTTTTTTTTCAGGATCACTAATCATTTGCACCACAAATTTATCAACCATTTCACCTTTGCCTTTCTTTGGATCTGCTTTACATCCCTGCATGGCATTCTCTGAGAGATGATTTTTACCCATCAGTTTGCAGAAGGTTCCACACAAGTTGTAAATAAGGAGCTGGCCAGGGGGAATTGTGGAATTATTCTACCCTTACCTCCTGAGTGAGGAAGCCAACCTAATTAATGACTTTCCTCCACCTGGAGGGGTGCAGAATGGTAATTTGGATACTGGCAAAGCTGGGATTTATTGTCAGTTCAGAAGGCTGTGAGTGCCAGCTCTGCAGTTCTCTACATCTCAACTTACAACTGGGATCAATACTGCGGTTGCAGCCTCCACTTGTATATTTTATTTATGGAACACATATTTTGAAACTGGGTTTTTTTTCCCCCTGTTGTTTTAAAAGAGTTACTGACACTTTGATTCAGGCTAGCCAGGATTCATTTTGTTTTCTTTTGAAAGTGGGACAAGAGCTGGTGGTGCTTGGTGTGTGTGCACCTCTCCCTGTGTGCTCCTGGGGGTACAGGAAACCTGTCACTCTGAATTCCGTTTGACTTAATTTCTCCTTCAGCCTCCCCTGGCAGTGCTATTGCCATGAACCAGCGCCATGGCCAGCAGAACAGAATAAAACCCTTGGTATGGGTGAGAAACATGCTTTGGATAGGTCTGGAAAGTCCCAGTGAGCTTTCTAAGCAGCTGCAAGTGGTGGTAGAGGTTTATTTAAAGCGAGGTCACAGTTCTGAACGTCCCTTTTCCCTGGAGCTGAGGGCAGCATCTCTGCTCAAATGCTGCAGCCCTTTCTGTCATGTGCTGACTCTTCCAGGCTGTCCTGGATGTTATATTCACTGAGGAGGTAACAGGGGGTGATCACTAAAATGGGAATTGCTGCTTCCAAATCCTCCCCGTGCATTGTGTGTGTGTGTGTAGATATAAAATATGCAGAGATATACTTTGGGCAGACACTGGAGGTGTCCAGGTTCACAGCTCTTTTGGAGTTTTCTGCTTCTCAACCTTAATTTTGCCCTTAAAAAAAAAAGAATTATGCAATTAATGATTGTCTATAAACCAATTTGCAGAAGGGTATTTGGATTTTAAGTTAGTTGCATTCCCATATTGCCTTTGTTTTGTATCCCCTGGTTATTGATCTCTACTAAACACCTGTGAATTTTAACTTTTTTTCTTCTTTTTTTGGTCAAGAAAAGATCAGCTGGGCAAAATGGAGATCAAGCAGTTACAAATTTCATCCTTTGCAGTTATTGCATTCCCACTTTCTGGATTTTGTGCTTTCCTTGTGGCTGTGTTCAGGCCAGTCATGAAATCCCTAAATCTTGGGGCTTCAGGAAAAACTTAAGCTTTGAAAAAAGCTTTAATTCAATCCCTCTTTTTGCCACCAGCCAAGCAGTCTGCCCCCACCCCTGTGGGGTATATTTTGGTTTTCTATTCTATAAAACCACAGCCTACCAGCTGAGCTGTTGCCTAAAATGTAACGTGATGGAAGCCTGGCTGTAGCTTTGATATATGGCAGGAAGGCTGCATTCATGAATTGTGAATAAGAGCAACAATTTTTCAAATATATATTGTCAAAGCCGTTTTCTCTCCAATAACATTGCCCATAAAATGTAACAAGTGTAATGGCTGTTTTACTCGCAGTTAAAAAGTGCATACAATTGTAATATATCAGTCGTTGTTAAAATGACATCTGGGAATAGAGGGAGATTTTTCTTGCCCTGTTTCAGGCTCCTTTACTACCAGTGTTTCCTGTTAAAGGTATTAATATTAAAGAATTGCTAGATAGGGCAGCACCCACACATACGTGTGTGTATGCACATAAATATGTGTATATATATATGTATTTGTTGAAATAGATATTATTTTCTCTTGAGTGACACAATAATTTCTCTGTAGGTCAAATAATGGACCGCTCTGTGTACTTAAATCTGTCAAAGACATTGCAGCTGTAGCTGGTGCATGGCCATCCTAAAAAGTTGTTTGTTCCCAAATCTCGTGGGAGGAAAGGGTTGCTGCTCCAAAGATCACAGAACTGAAAGGGGTGGTGGGCTTGGTTCAGCTGATTCAGTGAAGTCACTTGCAGTCAAATTAAGCCTTCGACTGCACTTCAAAAGCTTTCTAATGCAGGTTTTTAAAAGCTCAAAAGGTCTGACAAAGGAATTCAAAGTGACTTCTGAAGGCGGATTTCTCTGCTCTAAGCAGCCAGCCTGCAATCCTCGATCAGCTGAGGACAAATGCAAAGCTCCCCTTGCTTCTGCTGAGGCCAGGATTTCATCCACAGTGCGGGATTTTGGAGAAGTTCTCATCACAGATGTTTGAAGTCTTTAACGGGAGTAGCAATGTTGAAAATCCCTCTTAACACGCCGCGCATGTGGCACTCACAGAGCTTCGTGTGCCCTCCACAGATCCTCCAATAAGTCATTGCTCAAACCTAAAGCCTTATTCCTGCACTTTGTCCTTGATCCTGCTCGGGGTCTGTGCTCACAGAACACTTGACAGAGTCAATGCTGGCCACCCCTGCTTTGGACCCAGGGTTTAGAAGGCAAATCCTTGAGAGCAGGAAACTGCATTTATTCCTTTCGAAAGCTGTAAAGCTCCTCACCTTAGTTTTAGGACTAGAGTGTGAGCCGTGGCCTGGGTCTGCTGGATTATCTGGAGGCATTTTCTCCAAACTTCCATTGCTTGACATGCAATCTGGATTAGCCAGCACAGCTTCTTGCACAAGATGGCTTTCAAACCCTGGCAAGGAGGCAGCTGAAAGCAAGGCTCTATTGTGAAAGTTAATATAGCTAAATATTCCTGCCTAGTCTGAAGTGGCTGCTTTATCCTTCTGCCTTCATTTCCTGAGGCCCTGGATGTTGCAGCATGTGCTTAATAAAGCTCTACCCTGAACTGCTTACCACATTATGTTCAGCGTTTTTTAGTGAGTAATTAAATACTGTATACATAAACCAGAACACAAACTGTATCCAGTCGTCCTTTTGTTTCAAGTAATGATTTGAAAAGCATTCAGAGTAGATGTGAAGTACCTTCGTCATGGGCAGGACAGAGGGAGTGATAGTTCTAAAAATAAATCCTGGATAAATATTTTATAAAGCAGCGTGTCACTCAATATTTGTGGACAGAAATTGCAAATCTAAAGACATTGTTCCTAAATTTCTCATATGGTATTTGACAACAAGCTGTAAGTAGATCTTTATACCCTCACCCTCCAGCGAGTGCCTTTTCTGGTTGTGTTGAACTGAAGCTGACTTTCACAGGATTCAGTCCTCCCAAGAGAGAAGATGACACAATACTGAGTCAGGGATATGCCACAAGACAGAATTCTCGAGGTTTAATACCAGCCATTGCTAATATAATCATGCTGAAGTTATGGCAAGATTGAGCAAAGCTGTGATCAAAGGCCTGGGAGCTCCTTAGCAGACTGTAGGCTACTTTGGATAATAAATTTACACATGCTTCTGTCAAAAGGAGAAGTTGCTACTGGTTTGTAGGACGTCATTTTATTGATGTCACCTAAAAAATCAAGTTCCCTTGCTGAAACACTAATTGTGAATAGTGTTTCCTATGCTCCAATGTATCTGTCAAAGATGGGAAGTGATCAGGGGTTAACCTTGTCCTGTGTGCTTGTCTGAATTCCAATGGCAAGCTCAAGAAAAATGGTCCGTAGCATCCAAATGTACTAAGAACAAACGTGGTGGCATGGAAATGCTCTTCTGGCCCTGCTTTCTGTGCTGGAGGAGCCTCTGACAGGGTCCAAGGTGCTGTGTGCCCGAGTTCATCTTTTTCAGGGTCATTTGTGGCCACTTCACTGTCCCTGTGGCTCATTTGTGTCACTGTGTGACGGCCAGTGCGTGTTCCCAACCCAGGTTGTTTGTACATAACCACTGAGTTTTCTGACATCAGAGAGGATGGGAACAGCAAAATCTGGCTGCCAGGGGGGTTGTGCAGTGAATCTCAGTGTGAACATTAATAAAACATGTCCAGAGTGCCAGCTCAGGTCACACAAGCCTCTGGCAAGGAAAGGAAAATATTGCCTTGCTGTAGGGGCAATTGCTGGCTTGGGGAGGAAAATCCATGCAGGAATAAGCATTCTGAAAGGTGGTGCTGTGTTACTTGCATGAAAATGAAGCCTCTGAGCTATTTTTATTTTTTGGTCATTGTAATGAAAAAAAAAACCAGGCAAAAGTGGAGGTGACAGAGGAGTTGATGCAGATGAAGCTGTGCATGAGGGGAGCAGAGGGGAGGAAGCACATCTCAAATTTACAAACAGCACAGGATCTAAAGGAAAAGGACATGGCAGAACTTCCAGGAGCTTTGTAATTCTGCATAGCAGCTTTTTTTCATGACCAGCCTCTAGCAGCTTGTATTGATTCTCCAGAAATGTCTTACTTGCTTATAGGATCAGTGCTCTCCAGCATTTAGTAATGAAGCCAAAAACCCTATTTATGTATTTAATTACATGTCCTACACCATCTGAAAATAAATGTCAAAGTTTCCTGTCTAAGGCTTAGTCACAGTGGTGGCAATGGCAGATTTGGCAAGTGTCACAGCAGGCTGGTGAAGGGGGAAACCCAAAGCTGTGACTTTATAGTATATCCTAAAACGGGTCATCAGAGCTGTGGCTGAGGGAAGCAGAAGAGGAATTTGGGTTTAGAAGGAATTTGGCCTGAGGCAGTATTTGGCCAGTGATTCAGTTCCAGCTCAGACAAGCCCATTGATGTCTCCTGGGAGTTATTAGAGATTTAGTTTGTTGTTAAAAGTGGCAGTAAATTCCTTGCTGCTGTGGTTGTAAGATTCCTAAAAATGTTATGACCTGTGCTGAGTCGTTTCTAACGAGTATGAATGGCTTGATGTGTTTTGGTGGAAATATCAGGTAATAGTCAACTTTCCTCTGATTTTAAGCCTTTGTACAGAAAACCATAAACTATGTCTGGGAGTTCTGATTTTCAAGCAAACATGAGGAATCAGAGAACTTTACAGTTTTACCGTGACCTCTTGTTGGTCTATGCTCGTCCTGTCTTTGCTCTGCTGCTTTTCCAGAGAAAGAGATTTTCCAATCACGTGGCATTGTCCATTCTCCCTCACCTGATGGAAGAGTTCAGGTGTTTATGGGGTCTTACCTACCGTGCACCATCTCTTGTTAAAACAGCTGAGAATTTCCTATGGTTGTGCCTCCATGTTGATGCCCTGCACAGCCACAGGCCTCCTCTCAAGGGTCACCTCTGGAATGGTTGGAATCACGGAATGGTTTGGGTTGGAAGGGGACTATAAGACCATCCAGTTCCCCAGTCTGACTGCAAACTCATCATTTTAGAGTGAAAACTGTTATTTTTTAATTCCAGATCATTAAAAGATGAAAGCTACAGGTAAAAAAAGGAATATTCCAGTATCCTCCTCAATGCTGTGCTCACGGTGGCAGAAGGTCAAGGCAGCAGGGGCAGGAAAATTAAATCAGGGATAATTCAATCCTTTCTTTCCTTTGTAGGAAAGGCATTTTACTTTTACAAGAAGTGGCTTCATAAAAAGGAGGACAAAGTTTGGCTTGGTAAGGGACATAAAATTACTCTATCACCAGGAGGCAAAGCAGATTTGAGGAGAACATTTCCATGGGGAATCCTTCCAGCAGTAGCAAGTGGTGCCAGGAAAAATAGCCAGGGCTGGTTCAAAAATGAGTTCTGGTCAAAAAGGAGTAAACACATATTTATGATTGAATGCACATCCCCAGGGAGGATGTGGCTGGGAAAGAACATGAATTGCAGATAAAAGCCAGGAGAGGGTGTGAGGTGTGCGAGGCAGTTGTAACGCTGAGCTGGTGGAAAGGATGACAGTGCTGAATAGAACTGCGTGCAGAAGTGCTGCTGATGCTCTTGTTTTGCGCATTCCACAGACACCACATGGGAAGATGACACACAGAGGGATAACTGCCGGCTGTTTGGCAGGCTTGCTTTGCATCTTGCTTGCACAAAAAATCCTTTTGCAGTCCGCAGGTAAGGGCTGTGCAAAGGGAGGGAGAATTGCAGCTCACGATTCTGCACCTGGCCCATAAACAGCTGCTTCCTCTGAGGGAAGGAACAGAGAGCCATAAACCCAAACTACCTTTCCTTTGCTCTCTTTCTTTAAATTTTGGTGAGGCAGAACCCAGACTCGCTCTCCTGTAAATCACAGTGGCTTCAGTTTAGTGCTTACAGGTGAAGAGAGAGCAGATCCAGAAGCACTCCTGTCTGTCTTCTGTTCCCAAACTTCCCCTGGGTGCGAATTTTTGATGTCTGGAACAACTGCTACTGCATAACCTGTGCTGCTTTTGACAAGTCCAGGTGGTGGGCGAGACAACTTCATCTTGATGGGGGTAGAGGAGCTTTAAAGTCCACTGTAACCCCGCTCTGGGGCTGGCAGGGGAGTTGCTCTGTGGCCACCTGTGCTCTGTGTGCCCCTGGGTGATTTTCCTGCTCTGCCAAGGTCGCAGCTGGCTCTACAGTCGGGGTTTGGACGGTGCACGTGGTGACAGTGAAGGATGTGAGGAGATAAATGTCCTGTTTTGCCCCCCAACTTCAGTCAAGGAGATGGAATAGATGGGGTTGGAGAGGGACTCTAGGAATTTTTTTTTTTGCCAGAGACTTTCTGGACAGTGAGAGTGAAGTGGAAGTGGGGAGGGCAGAGAGCTCCTTGCCCTGTGGGAGGAGAGGGCAGGGTGAAGCTGAAAGAGAATCTTGAGACCTTTTTGTAGCTGTGCAGAGGCCCGTGGCAGGTGAATTCTTGGGGCTGTAGAGCAGACAGCAGTGCTGGATCTCACAGGTTTTCTGTCCCTTTACTGAGGGGCTTTCTGCAGGGCTGCTCACCAAGGGGAAGGCGGGTTTACCCGCACGCCAAAGGAGCTGTTAATGTTTTTAGGAACTGATTAGATCTATTTGTACTGCTTCTCCTCTCCCTGTTTATTTTCGGCAGTGAGGTGATGCTGTGCCTGACTAGAGAGCAGCAAATTGGCACCACCAGCACCGTCACTGCCCAGCTTAGGCTGCTGCAGAGAGAGCTGCAGACAGCATCAGGGCCGCAAAAACATTACAAATGCACATTTGTTGGAACTCATCGTTCCCCTGGCCCTGCCTTTTTCCCCCTCTCTGCTGACAGGTGGCTGCACAGCAGCTCTCCAGTATTCAGTTTGATGTCTCCTTTCCCAGCAAGCCTGTTTTGATACCGAGAATTCTTTTCCTGACGCAGGCCCGGATTCACGATTACTCCCTGAATCCTTTCCTTCGTCATTCCTGAGTGCTCGGGATTGAGTAACAGCTGCTCGGTTAAGGGATGTGGCCACGAGGGACTGGGATTAACAGAGTCCCACTGGGAGGGATTTCTGCTGAATATCTCTCACGGTCCTTTTGGAAGTGTGGCAAACACAAGCTAAAGCAGGGGTGGTCTCATCGAGGTTTTGTTTTCTCACCTTCGCGCGTTCCTTCTTTAACATCAGTAACTACAGCAGAGCAAAGGCATGTCGAGATAAGTTCTTGGAGTTTCTTTAAATGCTTGTTCGATGGAATGTTTGGGCTCTGGGAAAAAGAACCAGGGAAAGTATCTGAGTTGCACTGAAATCTCTGCTGGTGTGAAAAGAGGAGACGTGACAGCCCCAAGGGAAGAGCTTGTACTTTGAGAATTTATAATGGCAGTGGAATAATCAGTTCTTTCATATCTGCTTTTAGAAGCTGAGTGGTAAAGGGAGACACAGGTGTTTTGTTGAACAGTGAATTAATAGATCACGGTCTTTTAAAATGAATGTTTCTGCGTTGCAAGTGCTGGAAATTGGAAGCAAATTATTATTCTGCGACTTTTTACTTCTTTTTTTGGTGTTTGTGTGTGATTTCAATCCATCTTCTTTTCCACTTTGCCATTTTGATACACGGGAGGAGAAAAAAGGGCAAGGAAAATCACAAAAGTCTTGAGGAAGAAATGAAACACTTTAAAAGCTTTCCATAGAAAAATATTTCTTTTTCATCTTGCTGTAAGTTAAGGACTGAGCTGGTATGAAGTTGGCTCATCCTCGCTTTACTCAGAATCCCTGTAATGGTATCAGGAGCTAATGACTCTCCTTTACCTATTGAGATAGCGGTAAATTCTATTTACTGTTGTCCCTCGAAGAGCTGGGGCAGAAGGGGATGAGAGAGGACGGGATAATCTCTTGGAAGGCAGCGTCTAACACCTGTCTGGAAGGAGATAATTGCTGCATTCCTGGGGGATTAGCACACAGGAACTTTCTCAGAGTGGAGTGAAACCGTACTCGGCTATCTCTCACCAGGTGGATGTCAGCAGACACCGAGCACAGAATGAAAGATGCAGGAACAAAGCACGGTGTGTGCAGATGAAACGTGGCTTCTGCCTCAAAACTGGAGAGAGATTTTTCTTTCTCAGCGCTGTCCTGGTTCAGAAGGGTTGGGGGAGCACTTGGGAATGACTGAAGTGGTGCCTGTGTTGCAGGAAGAGGGATGGTCCTGCTCTGTCACTCACCTGTGAGCAGAAAACTGCAGGGCTTCACAGCACTGCGGCTTTGGGATGGATGGCCCCAAGAACCAACCTCAGTCAGAAGACTTGGTTTTATTTTTGATGCCTGATTTGCAGTGCAGGATTATTTTAACAATAGGCTTGGTTTTAACTATTTAATAACCTTCTCTCTGTTTAACAGTCCAGTTCCAACTGAAAGTCACTGGGAGGTTTGTGACAGACACAGAATTTTAGGAGAAAGGAAGAATTGTTTAGTTGTTTTCTGAAGAATAATCCCAGAACAACACAAGGCTTGGAGCAGCATTTTAATTCAGGAGGGAAATAATACTCCAGAGAGATTTGCAATTTCTGTTGTAGCCCTGTGACCACTGCCAGCACAGAGCATTAACAGCACTGTGTGAGCACAGCGTTCCTGCCCTGCTGGGAGGACACAGGAACTGGATTTCTGCATCAATTGGCCCTGCAAGGAGCAGGGAGTTGGATTGAGTGATCCTTATGGGTCCCTTCCTGCTTGGGATGTGGCACTCAGTGGCATGATCTGGTTGTCAAGGTGGTGTTGATGTCTTTTCCTGGTCTTTCTGTGATATTCTCTGCCTCTCGGCTGTTGACTGTCTAGTTGCAGTGGAAAGCAGCAGCCCGGTTGTGTGGGCTTTATCCTGAACTTCACCTACTACTTACCTTCCAAAACACAGAGATTTTATGGTGTTGTAGTGATCCTTGCTGAATGAACACAAATCTCTTACTCTAACAACATCTCAAGCTGACAAATTGTATTGTGTGATATGGATGTATTGTTTCTAACGCCGTCTCAGATGAAATTGCAAATATCCTTGAAAACGTCTCAGGAATTACAATAATAATTCTAAATCCTCCTCATCCTGGCATCCTCTGAAAATTGTCTCCCACCTCTCTGCTGTGTTGGGAATTCCCTCTTGTTCAGCAGGCAAGTCGTGACCCAACAAGCCACTGCGGCCTGATGGCAGAATAAAGATTTAATCACAGCGGGGAGGCAGAAAAGGAACTGTTTGCGTTACAGCTGCTTTGCTGTCACACCGTGTGAGCGGTGCTAATAGAGGGGGGACCGGAACCACCAAAGGTGTTTGCAGCTCGTGTGTCCTGCTCTGCGTTTGGAGCAGGCAATAAAAGATGCTGATTGCATTATGAGTAAATACAGCTTTGTCTGGGCATCACCTGAGTTTGTCACTGTCGCACGGGCACAAACACAGAAAAGCCTCGTGATTTTACCTGATTTGAACGCGTTGGGCATTTTTTATTTTAAAAATACCCCTTTCACGCTGGAAACATTCCTCACCAGCACTAATTTCCTGCGAAACCAAAGGATTGGAAAATGGGGAATGATCTCGCAATCAGAAGCAGCAAGTGGAGTTTAATTCGTTTGCCTGCAGAGCGTTTGCCAGCACTGTCGTGGAGAGCTCACTGCTGTTCCAAAAGTCACTTGTGCTTATAATAATTAGAGTTCCAATGATCTGCAACTGCTTGATTCAGCTAAAGGTTTGGCAGGTGGTTGACACACAGAAGCGTATTAAAGCCCTGTGCCAGCCTTGAAAAAGTCACTTCAAATTATTTGCGTGGCTGTAATACTGTTACAGTCATCAAAAAACCCCCCCAAATGATCAATCTATTAGCTATGGATGCGTAGTTATGGTTTTCTGTCACATAAAACACATGAATTACTGATTTTGGGGAACAAATGGATCGAGAAAGTTCACTTGGTTAGCTGCATTAAATGTTGTGCTATTATAAATTAAATCGTTCCTCTCTATATGTTGATAAATGATAGCTCAAGCTCACTTGGCACTCTTAGTAAGCCTTCCTAGCTGGAATTGTGCCTGATGAGCAGGTCTAGATGTGGAATTACCCAAAAATGCGTGAAAAGCATGCCCTTCCTCTTCCAATTAAAAAAAAAAAATCCATCCATGAAAAGCTCATAATAAATCCTTTATTTAATTTTTGAACTTTCTCAGATTTGCAAAGCCCCATATATCAGAAAATGCCAAGTTTGCCACCAGATGTCAGTTAAGATCTAAGGAGCTGCTGTTTTCCTGGGCCCGAAGGTACTTGTGAGACAGTGCAGCCTAAATCAGTTCCTAACAACTGCTAATGGGCTTTCAGGCTTAGTTTTAACTGAGCATTAGAATACCTTTCAGATGAAATACAAGATACATCTTTTGGGATCGCTGACCACTCACCTACCTGCTTTTGTCTCTGTGTCTGTGTAAGCTGGTCTCACACAAGCTTTGAGGGTTTGCTTGACGTTTTACCGGGGGTTTTTTGGTGCTAATTTGGTGCAGATGATGGAAAAGATGATGCAGAACTAAAGTTTTTAACGCGAACCTCAGAACCACCCCCCTCAGAAATTTTATCTGGGGATGTTAAATAGACTCTGACACCTAAGTCTAGAACTTTTTTGGACACTAACTCGCTGTCTGCTCAGAGTTTTGTGTTCGGCTGAGCGTGTTTGGGTACTCCGTGTTCGAGTTCCATATTCCGGGGTCGTTGACATTTTGGTCTCACAGGAAGCCAGTGCGATGTGCTGAAGAGCACAAAGTGTATTTCTTTAGGATAGAAATGTTCGCGCCAGTGCTGGAGGAGGAGTTGGAAAGCAACTGAGATGAACTGGGGACTGATGGCTTTTTACCGGCTCTTTTAACATGATAATAACATTTCTTTTGTTATCGCATGGAGTAGCTGCATGAAAATGGGTGCTCACAGCTCCTATTGACTCTAGAATTGGGGTTTTCAGGCTTAAAGCGTCTGTCTTCCTCTTCATAAAATTTTATATGTGACTCCTCTTCATAAAATTAATCCCTGTGATTAATTCTCCGATGTCAAATCGTGGTTCTGTTTCATTTGCTGTCAACAGCCCTTTCTGGGAGGTCCTTTACTTGTCCCGGGTTCTCCTGAGGGGAGAGAATTCCGAGTGCTTTGCAGCTCTCATGTGATTCCTCTGCTAGCAGCAGTAGATGCTTATTTAGGAGAATCATAGGCAGGAAAAAAAATGAAATAAGCTTGTAGGATTTCGGTTTTTTTGTTGTGATGGGCTTTTTAATCTCAGGGATTTTTTTTGTTATTTGATTTTAAACTCTCAAATCTCGATACTGAGCCAAAGTCCTGTTACTGCGTTTCCACCACACAAAAAGAAAATTGCAGGCAGTTTTTCATATTAAATGTTGAAGTGCTGAAAGCCAAAACGCCATCCAAAGGAGAACTTGTTTTGTAGGGATGCCCGCTCTGTGGCTTTTGGAAATCTGAGTCGTGACATCATGTCTGCTTTGGGAACTCCTGCTGTCTACAGACATTTTACTGGGTTCCAGCAGGAATATTTCTTGCACCTATTAGCAAAATATCTGTAGGAAAAACTGTCCCGAGCTACTGATCACAACCCCTTGCCTTGTAGAAGTTACCGCTGCAAACTTCATGTTGCATAGTGCAGGAATTTGTTGGAGATTAACTGGTGCCAGTGTCTGAAGTGTTCTGGCCATGTGAGGAGTCCACACCCAATTTTGCTGCACTGCAAAGCTCTGAGAACTACGTGTGTTGCTCCCATCAGTAATTAGGATGTTGTTAAATAGCTGAAGAGGGGTGTAGCTTATAGCAAGAGCTACTGTTTTTCAAGAATTAACTGCATGGGAAAATTAAAGATTCAGAAAAGAGATCTGTGAACGACTTGGGCTTTTCTAGTCCTAAAGGGAAGTCTTTAACTCATGAAGAGACATCCAGGGAAGAGATATGTGACAATAGACTTAATCTTTGCTGGAAAAGGTGTGATGAGATCCCGTGATTTGGGCTGGAAGCAGATAAAATCAGACATATTTCAGAATGGATGACTCTCTAAAGGTGTGTCAAAGCTCCAGCAGGACTGAGGTGCGTGGTGAAGTTGTCTGAGCCCTGTTAGGCTCAAAATTCCTCCTATAGTCCTAAAATCAGTGAAGAAATCTCGGAGTGAATCAGTTCAGTGTTTTAAGGAGCAATCTCAGCGGCTCTGCAGTGCAGAAGCCCAAGGCTCCGGGCTCCTGGGTTCAGTCCCAGTTCTGCTCCAGACCTTCTGGTGGTGTTGGACAGGTCCTGCTTTGCGCTGCGCTTCAGGCTTTGCTCTGCAAACCGAGCGTGGCATGGGGCTCTTGGGTGTGGGGCTGAGGATTAACTGCAGAGGCTGGACACAAACACCAACTCTGCTCCTCAGGGGCTGCTTTCCCTGGGAGGTGACTGAGCCTCCTTTGCTGGGTGTGTTATTTGCCAAGCAAATTTAGATGCTCAGGTCGGTGGTTTTGTGGGAATATCGCTCTGCCAGGCTCTGCAGCGCTGCCGACCTCTCTCTTCTCCCTTTCCCTCCCCTTGTGCTCCCCCCATGTGTCCCTACCAACACTTGCACAGGTGCTGTTTTACTTTTGTCTCACCCTTTGTCCCAACCCTGCCCTCCCTGCCTGGCCTGGATAGCGGGAAGTTGAGGGAGATGTGAAGTTAACTACAGCAAGGTTGTGACAGTACCTGCACAGCTTCTTTGTGATGGTGTGTGAGTCCCTGAGAGCCACAGAGGGATGTGCACGGGCACAGGACCTCCTGACATATCACTTTACC
>VZRS01015188.1:0-13090 GCA_013398055.1 Ifrita kowaldi
TGGGAGAGCCCGGGAATGGGAGAAACTGGGAATGGAGATCCTGGGTATGGGAAACTGGGAATGGGAGAGCCCGGGAATGGGAGAGCCTGGGAATGGGAGAGCCCGGGAATGGGAGAGCCTGGGAATGGGAGAGCCTGGGAATAGGAGAAACTGGGAATGGGAGAATCTGGGAATGGGAGAACCCGGGAATGGCGGAATCCGGGAATGGCAGAGCCTGGGAATGGGAGAGCTCGGGAATGGCAGAGCCTGGGAATAGGAGAGCCCGGGAATGGGAGAGCCCGGGAACGGCAGAGCTCGAGCAGGGCGTTGGGGAATGCCAGAGCCCGGGAATGCCAGAGCCCGGCCTTATCTTTTGTCTGGAACAATGGAGGGCTCGGCCCTATTGTTCTCCTCTCCCGCCCAGCGGAAAGCGGGGTCCCCCCGGGGGCGCGGGGCTGGCTCCGGAGCGTGCCTGGATCCACGGGCAGGGACCCCTCGTGGGTGCTGCTCCGGCGAATTCCCCGCTGGGAGCCCTTTCCCGCTGCTTTTCCCTGCGGATTTTAGGAGCAGGGAAGGTCCCCTGCAGGGCCCAGCCGCAGGCCGGGCAGGGCAGAGCAGAATTTGGGGCTTTTTTAGGGATTTGGGTTCCCAGGTCTCTGGCTGCGTTTCCTCGGGTCTGTGGGTCCATCCTGGGAATTTGGCTGGGGAATTTGGCTTTGGGATTTGTGTGTTTTCCCAAAAAAAAAGCTGGTCCTGGAGGCTGGGCAAAGCTGGCACAGCGCAGGGAACAGGCACAGGAGTCCAGGACCCCTCAGGCTGCCAGCACAGCCCCAAAATCCACCCCTCCAAATCCTTTTGTTTCCCCAGAGCCACCCCAGGGGCGAGCAGCACATCCCAGTTTCTTGGGATCGGGATGGGCACGTGGAGGCCGGAGCTGCCAATTCCCGCTGCTCGGGAACTCCGGGGGAAATTGGGATAGAGCAGGGGGGTGGCACAGGTGGCACCAGGCACAAGGAGCCCCTCGTGGGCTGCGGGAGCCCCAGCCGGAACCTCTGGAGGAGTTGGACACCCCGTCCTAAAAAGGGGAGGGACGGCGGCTTCAGGTCTGTGCTGGGTTTTGTTGTGCCATAAAAACCACCCCAAAAACCTCGTTCCCAAATCCCTCTGCTCCCCTAGAGGTCAGGAACACATCTGGGAGCTGAATTTCCTGGGTTTTAATTCCTTCAAATCCAGCGGGGAGAGGAAGGGTGAGGCCCAAACCCATCCCCATGGGATGGTGGTGATTTGGAGGTCGCTGCTCCCGGATCCCTTCGGATCCCAGAGCGGGATGGGAAGTGGGGTGTCCCACACCCCATAACCCCGGGGGTGTCTCCCTGAGCTGAAAATAGTGACCAAAAAAATGACAAAATAGTGCCAAAAATGGCTCCCAGGCCCTTGTGCAGTTTCTGGGACACGTGAGGCCCGCGGAAGCGCCGCCGCCGCCGGATGCTCCGCGTCACCCTCAGTGGGGGATGAGCTCAGGAACCGAAATCCGCACCCTAAACCGGGGCAAACATGGCCAAAACAAAACCAAACATGGCCAAAACAAAACCAAATGTCCCCAAAACAACCATGGCTGAGGGGCCAAAAATGTTTTTCTCAGGGTGTTTCACCCAGCCCCATCCATCCCTGATTCCCGTGAGCCGGAGCCCAGCGGGAGCGGAGTCAGGGCTGCCTTTGGTGAGGGATTTTGGGGTAGGAGAGGGTTTTGGGGCAGGAAATGATTTTGGGGTAGGAGGAGAGGAGCAGCCAGTGGCAGCCTCAGGTTTCCTCTTCCCTCAGAGCGAGGTTGGTGATGGCCCTGATGGCTCCTGGGGCAGCTCCCAAAGCACCAGGAAAAAAATTCCGTTGTTGGAATGTGCAGCGACCTCAACATCCGGAGCTCCCCGTGGCCCGAATTTGGGCAAATTTGGGAAGTGTCTCCATGTCCTTTTTGTCCCTCCATGTGACAATTTGGAGGTGAGGACCCGTTTGGTGCAGCTCAGGACGCCGAGCGCAGGGACCCCGAAGGTTTCCGGGGCGCTGCCGGCTGCGGCTGTGGGGCGGAAACGCGGCCCCGTAAGATTTTGGGGTGCGATTGGGGGCCTGGGTGCCGCCACCTGAGAGGCCCCAGGGCTGGCTCCGAGCACCCTTGGGTGCTCCTGGGTGTGCGCAGCAATCCTGGGAAACACGAGGTGGGATTGACGCCCACAAATGGGAAAACCTGGAAAAATAAGGGAATTAGGGGAAGGTGGAAAAAGCCATAAAAGCTCAAGGATGGGGAGTTCTGGACGTGGGTGATGCCGTGGGATGAAAGCCCCAAAGCCTGGAAAAAGAAGGAATTAGTGGAAGGTGTAAAATTCCATGAAAAACTCAAGGATGGTGGGGATTGTTGATTGGGATGGACCCCCAGAACGTGGGATAATAAGGAATTAGTGGAAGGTGTCAAATTCCATTGAAGCTCAAGCATGGGGGGTTCTGGATACGGGTTTTGACATGGGATGGACACCCCAAACTCCTGGAAAAAGAAGGAATTAGTGGAAGGTGTAAAATGCCATAAAAGCTCGAGGATGGGACTTGTGGACACGGGTGATGCCATGGAAAAATAAGGAGTTATTGGAAGGTGTAAAATTCCATAAAAGCTCAAGGATGGGGGGTTCTGGACATGGGTGATGCCATGGGATGAAACCCCAAACTCCTGGAGAAACGAGGAATTACTGGAAGGTGTAAATGGGGATTATGGACTGGGATGGACCCAAAATAGCACCAGGTTCTTCACATCCCCAGCGCCACCCATGGATTTCCCATGGAAAAAGGGTTTGGGAAGACGTGGGGCAGGTGGGTGAGTCCCGCTTTGGGGTTTTTTTCCCAATGGGACCAGGAAAAGGCTTGGATGTCCTGGCCCTCCATCCCTCGGGCGATAGGACAGCCTTGTTTAAAGGTTTGGTTTAAAGGTTTGGTTTAAAGTTTTGGTTTAAAGTCTGGCTTAAAATCTGGCTTAAAGTCTTGTTTATGCGCAGCCTCAGCCGAGTCCCCCCCGCCCCGGCTGTGCCTGGAAACTCTGAGTGACAGAAATGACACAAAACCCCAGATCGGCCACCCCGATAAACCCCGAGGGCGCCTTGGGGGCGAGGGCAGGGCAGCAGCTGCCAGGGGAAGGAGGGAGCGGTGCCAGGCTCGCCGTGCCAGGCTCCGGGTGAGTTGTCCCCATCCTCGTCCTGGATTTTTCTTTATTTCTCCGGGTTTTGTCACTTTTTAACTTTAATTCCCGCCGCCGATGGTTTGGGGCGGGTCGGGGAGCGAGGTGATGTCCCGGAGCTGGTTTGGGGGAGCTGCTCCAGGGATTTCTGCTGGATCCCAAAGGAGCTGGAGCTCCCATCGCCCCTCTGGGGATCGTGGGGCTGATCCAGCCCCACTGGGAATTGGGATAAAGGCTCAGCATCCACACTCCGGGGAGGATTTCGCATCCAAAACGTCTTTTAAAGCTCATTTCTGGTGTGGGAGAAAAAAAGGATAAAAAGGGTAAATCTCCATTTTTCAGAGCGCCTCTATTAAAGAGGGAATATATCGGGGTTTTCTTGGGTTTTAATGCAGGGGAGATGGGAAGGGCGGAGGAAAAGGGGGAAAAAGAAAAGGGTTTTGCTTTTCCCTGGAGGTTTAGACCTGGGATTAGGGATTTTCTGGGAAGGGGATTTTCTGGGAAGGAGACTTTCTGGGATTAGGGATTTTCTGGGAAGGGGATTTTCTGGGAAGGGAACTTTGTGCTTTCACACTTCTCCCCACCATCCTTGCCCCTGGTTTCCCTCTCCCGAGCACCCCCTTTTCCCAAAGATCCTTCCAGCCCCATAAAACTCCCTGGCCATAAACCCGGATGTGCTTCAAGGAGCCTTTTCCTTATGGATTTATCCCTTTGAGTGGAAGAACCAACCCAGACCCGTCCGCTCTGGAGGCCAGGAAACGGGAATGACCAGTGCCGGTCCCGGGGCCATCCCGTGGCTTCTCCTGGGATTGTTCCCATGCCCGGGACAGGGGAGGAGGGAACTTTGCAGGGTTGGAAATAATTCCAGCGCCGCGGAGTTTCCTCCGCTTCCCTGATGAGATCATTCCCCGGCTCATAAATCCCGCGGCCAGGAAGTTCCACCTGAGGTTCAGGCGGATTTTTCCCCCCTCCTCCCTCCTCCCTCCCGTATTTCAAACCCTCCCTACGGCCAAAGGAAAAATGTGTTTGGGTCGTGGCTGTGAAGAGCGTGGCCCTGGGCCAGGGGACGCCCAGGGAAGGATCCGGCTGCTTCCAGGGATTTGGGTTTATTGGGATAATTATGGACCTCCCGGCTGGGTTTTGTCGCGCGGGCTCGCGGGAGGCGGAACCCCTGGATTTGGGGTTGGGAAGGAAGGTCCCGGCTGTTTTTGGGGCAGGGAGAATTTGAGGGATCCTAAAGGATGAACCCCCTTGGAGTACCGGGAAAGCAGAGGCAGCGGGAAGCTGGAAATTCTCCATCCAAAGGGACACCGGGATGTGTCCCAGAGCTCTGGGATGGATCCAATGGATCCCTGGGAATGTGTGGGGCGTGAATCCAAGCGATCCCTGCGCCTACAGGGAATGTGTGGGGTTGGTTCATCCTTATCGGGCTTTGTTGGGAGGCTTTGTTTTCCCGGAGCATCCCACCGGGATCCCACTGGACACAGGGAGGTCAAGCCCCAAGGGGACGAGTTGGATTTGGCCAAGAGGGATAATCCCATGGGAAAAGTGGGAGGGGAGCCGCTGAGGGCAGAGATGGATCTGCTGCGGTTTAGCCCTCATCCCATTCCCTGGGACACCAGGGTCTCCTGGGATTTATAGGGGATGGAAAACATCCCTGATGGAGGACATGGAGCATCCCACGAAAACTCCTCAATCCTCCAATTCCCCTTGGCCCAGTCTGGGAATTCCTCTTTTCCTCCCTGCCTTGCATTTGAGGGAATTTAGGGATGAATCCCTGTTATTTTCCCTCTCTCCTCAAGTTTTGGGGAGTGGGATTGATTGGATTTGCCCCCAAAACTCTGCTGGAATTCATCAGGGAGAGACGCATCTCATTAATAATCCTGGATATGGCCTCTGGAAGAGGCAGGCTGGGTTTTTTGGGATAGAATCGATAAAAATGATTGTCATTTCGTTAGGATTCAACCCTCCGTGGGCGCCGTGGAGCCCTGGCTTGCTCCTTTCCATCTTCAAAGACGGAAAATCCACGTTTTCCCCCAAAAAAACCCCACGATGTGGCAGCGCCAAGACAATTCCCAGGGTGAGGAGGGGACATCCCCCCCTCCATGGGGACACCGGGATGGGGGTCCCACACCCCTGGAGAGGGCACCTGGTGGGAGTGGGGGTGGCACAAGCAGAGGGGTGACCCCGGCTCCTTCCTGTGCCGGCCGTTCCCGGGAGTTTCCGTGATGCCGGTGCTGTCACTGGAGCGTCACCGCTGTGCCCTGACCCCACGGGGATGTTTCCGGATGTTTCCGGAGGCCGTTTGGCCTTCAGGGAAGGAGGAATGGCCTGCAGGGAACTGAGGGTGGATGGAGGATGGACAAAGGCCCGGCTGGTTTGGGTGGGCAGCGGGAAATCCCAGCTCCTGCTCGCCCCAAAGGTCTCACCGGGATGGAAAGGGGCATTTGGGATCTGCGGGTCGCTTTGGGATGGTGATTTTCCATTGGGTAGGACACGCCAGGCAATTCCCATCCCGTCCCTGCCTGTCCCCTCCTGCTCCCGCTGCCCTTTGGAGCATCCCCCTCCCCAAACCCCCCGTGCCCACCGAAATTCTCCCATCTCAGCGCGGATTTTGCAGCTTTTCCGGCGCCCCGAGCTCTCTGGGCAGGGGAGCTTTGGGTTTTTCCGCTGTCGAGCGCCCGTGAGGTGTCGAGAGCGCGGGGGCGGCCGAGGATCGGGCAGAGCCCGAATTTGGAGCGTTTCCGCTGCTGCTTTGTGGGCCACGGCCCCAGCAGGGGACACCACGTGCTGCGAGCGGTGACAGGCGGAGCCGCGGCGCTGACGTGGCGGCGGTGGCGTTTCTGGGGCTGGAAACGCTCATCCCGTTGCCTTTTGGGGTTAAAAGAAATTCATTTTTCAGAACCAGCAAACCCCGAGTTCTTACATTTCCTCATCCGTGTTTTTCCCACTCCCATGGATGGATGGAACGTTCCACCTCCCCCACGGCCACCTGCCATTCCCAGGGAATGACCCCCCATCCTGGGATGCTCTGGATCCCCAGGGAAGGGATGGCAGCCCCATGAACTTCCCCCAGCCAGGGCCATCGGCCACCCCTGGCCATCCCTGCCCGGGCACGGCGGAGCAAACATCCATTCTTTTCTCTTGGAAGACACCCGGGGCGGAAACGCTTGGAAGCGGCTCCGAAAGGACATTCCAAGTCTGGCAGGAAAGCGGCCCCGCTCGTCTGGCAGGAGATGGGCTATTGTCTGTGCTGGTGGCCGGCCGGGATTCCTCAGGTTCTGCCTGGAAGAGGAAAATGTCCGTGCGTGTCTTTATTTTTTCCTCTGCCCTCTCCCGGGGGTGTCGGGGCCGCTGCTCGTGCCGGCGGTGGGGCCGTCATTGCTCCTCTGGTGTTTCCTCCGTGGATTTCTCCCTGTTTTCCCCGGTTTCCTGGGCTGTGGTGGTGGGATGAGGCCGTGGGGGTTTGGGGATGATTGGGCACCGCGTTGGGCTCCTGAAGGGAAGAGCTTTGGGAGGGAGGAGAGCAAAGCTCCAAGAGCTGGGACAACCTGATGGACAGGAGTGGGGAGGGTCATGCCAAAAATCTGGGCAGTCCAGGTCTCCCCCAGCTGACCAAACGTCCCTTTGCTGTCCCTGGGGTGGGATTGTCCCAAAATCACGGGGCAGGATCAGCCCTGAGGGAGGAGCGATGTGACTGTCACAGGGTGAGGGATCCCAGCACCTCCTGGATCCCCAAGCTCCTGTTGTGTTGGGATCTCCTCTCTTGGATCCCCAAGCTCCTGTTGTGTTGGGATCTCATCTTTTGGATCCCCAAGCTCCTGCAGTGCCGGGGTCTCGGCATTTCTTGGATCCCCAAATTCCTGCTGGTCCATGATCTTGGCATCTCTTGGATCCCCAAGCTCCTGCAGTTCTGGAATCCTGTTGCCTCTTGAATTCCCAAACTCCTGCTGTGCTGGAACCTTGGTGTCTCTTGGATCCCAAATTCCTGCTGTGCTGGGGTTTTGCATCTCTTGGATTCCCAAACTTCTGCAGTGCCGGGATCCTGACATCTCTTGGATCCCAAGTTCCTGCAGTGCCGGGATCTCAGCATCTCTTGGATCCCAAGTTCCTGCAGTGCTGGGATCTCAGCATCTCTTGGATCCCAAACTCCNCAAACCTCCTGCAGTGCCGGGATCTCAGCATCTCTTGGATCCCAAGTTCCTGCAGTGCTGGGATCTCAGCATCTCTTGGATCCCAAGCTCCTGCAGTGCCGGGATTTTGGCATCTCTCGGATCCCCAAACCGGTGCCGGGTGGGGTGGGGGTTTTCTGGCACCTCATCCCCCTTTCCCGGCCTCTGGAGCCGTTCTGCTCCGCACAACCGGGGCCGATAGGATCAGGCCTGGCTGGCGGGCAGGAAGGGTGGCACGGCCACCGGGAGAATTGCAGGACGTGCCGTTCGCGGGTATGAACCGGGGAAAAAAAAAATCTATCGCCATCCCGAAAATCTTGGAATTGCAGGGCTGAGATTGGGAGGCAAAGTGAAATATGGGAATTTTGGGGGCTTTGCTCTTTGTGGGATGAGCCCCCAAAGCGCTGAGAGGGGAGGGAGCATCCCATGAGGATTCGGGATGTGTTTCCATCCTTCAGGCTGGCGCTTTGCATCCCAACCCCATTCCCTCCCTTCCTCCCCAGCCTGGGTTAAATGGGGAACATTAAAGGCCGAGAAGATCCCTTTGTGTGCCGGTGCCAGGGCGATTGTTCCTCCGTGCCCATTGTGTGCCCCAGGCAGCCCCGGAGCCCACACCTGAGACCTGCCTGCGATGGGATAACTGCGCGTTTCTCCCTTTTTTCCCTTTTTTCTTTTTTTTTGTTCTGTTTGCTCGGCAGAGCGGATAATAAACCCTCAATGAGGCCTCTTTCAAACGCGGCCCTATTAAAGCGCTGGCCCCATTTGAAGAGTAAACTTCCAGTGGCACCGGGAGGTGAAGCACAACGGGAACGGGACCTGCGGGAGGGGCCCGGTGGGATTTTGTGCCCGTCTCAAACCGAAGGCATCGCTCGGTGCTGCTGTTGTTGCCTCGGGCAGCACCCCAAACCTACAACCCCAAAAAAACCCCATAAAAAAAGCTGGGAAAAAGGAGTTCCACCCACACCTGAGGGGCTGAGGTGGGGAAGCGCTGCCGTGCCGAGCGTTCCTGCCTCAGTTTCCCCACCTGTAGCACATCCCTGTAAGGCCAATCCTTGCTGGAGCTTCCAAGCGCGTCCGCTCCTTCCCGGCCGTGGATTTTGGGGGCCGGGTGGCCCCGGCCAAGGTGAGCCGGGGCAGGAAGGGGCGCCGCAGGATGCGGCAGCCCCCGGGCGATGCGGGGCCGGGAGGAAACCCGGCGGGTTTGTTCGGCGGAGGGCGAGGGAACCGAGATTAAAAAAAGCCCCGCTAAGATCAGAAAGGCTGGCGAGCACAGTGCCCTATTGTGGAGCTGTCACACTTCCCTTTACTTTATTGCTTTTGTCCAACACCCCATTGTTCCACTTCCTTTTGTCCCCTATTCACAGCCCTGGCTTTTCATTACCCAGCCGGCCTTGTTGTTTTCATTTCTTTTGTTTGAAGTTCCTGAGAGGAAGGTTTTATTTTCAGCCGTTTGATTAATTCGCAGCTTGAGCCGGGCTTTGTTTGTTATGTAATTGCTGCCCCCCGAGCCGGGCGGCCCAGCTCAGCCCTCCCCACCCCGGCTTTGCACCCCCAAAACTGGGTTTAGGGGCTCCTGATTGGGGTCTGGGAGGTGAGAGCGTGCTGGGTTTGGGGTGACAGCCCCCAGGCAGGTGCTGTCCCCATCCCAGGGCAGTCCCACAACCCAGATCCCGATTCCTGGCGGTGTCCGGGGTAAATCCCTTCCTTAACAGCTTCCTTTTCCCATTATTCCCGCCTGAAAGGCGAAGACAATGCTTGTTCCCGTTCTTGCTGTGGGGTGTGAGGGTTGGTGGCCCCGAGACAGCAAATCCCCGTGGGCACAGCCCCGTGGGCACCGCCGGTCCTGGCGCTCGCTCTTGGATCCAGCACCGGCCGCGCTGGCACTGGGAGCAAGGAATGGGACAACTTTTTGGGGACAGACGCCATGGGATGGGATCCCCTTGGGGTGTTACAGCCCATCCCCTATAAAACTCATCGTCATTTCTGCGGTGCCCGTCCGGCAGCCCCGGGAGAGGGATTGGCACCCGCAGAGGTTTTGGTGGCATCTGGGAGAGCCATTCCCGGGGCCAGCCCCCTGTCCTGGCGGGGGCTTGGCCGGTGCCGTGCCGGGGACTCCCAGAGGAGCCGTTCTGGTGCCATCCCAGCCCAGTGCTGTGCCAGGGACCCCTGGACGAGCCGTTCTGGTGGCCAGTCCCTGCCCCAGCCCTGTATCATGCTGGGGACTCCCAGAGGAGCTGTTCTGGTGGCCAGTCCCAGTCCTGGGTCCATCCCATGCCAGGGACTCCCAGAGGAGCCGTTCTGGTGCCATCCCAGCCTGGTGCCATGCCAGGGACTCCCAGAGGAGCCGTTCTGGTGGCCAATCCCAGTCCTGGGTCCATTCCATGCCAGGGACTCCCAGAGGAGCCGTTCTGGTGGCCAATCCCAGTCCTGGGTCCATTCCATGCCAGGGACTCCCAGAGGAGCCGTTCTGGTGCCATCCCAGCCTGGTGCCATGCCAGGGACTCCCAGAGGAGCCGTTCTGGTGGCCAATCCCAGTCCTGGGTCCGTTCCATGCCAGGGATTCCCAGAGGATCAGTTGTGGTGCCGTCCCAGCAGTTGTTGGGCAGAACTGGGATTTCCACTTCCCGTCGGAGCAGGAATCCTGCTGCTGCTGCTCCGATGGCTTTACGGGCACGGAGGGGGACCCGGGGACCCCCGGGGTGCTGGCACAGGTCCCTGTCCCCCCGGCTGTCACCCTGAGCCTGGGCTGGACACGTTGAGCCTCACACTGTCCCTCAATCCCAGTCCCCACACTGCCTTTAGGAATTCATCCCTCCACCCCAACGTGTGGAGGGTCGGTTTCCCTAAACACCGAGCCCCAAAAACCTGGAAAACCGGGAAGCAGAGCTCAGCTTTGCCCAGGGCAAAACCCACGGGCGTTATCCTTGCGCTGAGGGGCACCCAAGGACAGGGCCAGGCTGGCAGCGGGGTGCCCATGCCCGGGGGTGCTCCGGGGCCGTGCTGACCGCCCCGCTGCCCGCAGGATGTCCATGAGGAGCCCGGTGTCTCCGCCCCGGGAGCTGGATGGAGCGGGCACCATGGTGAACTGCGCTGCCAAGACGGAGGAGAAGAAGGAGGGCGGCGGCCCCGAGACCCCGCCGGGGGCTGCCCCCAGCGCCGAGCCCCGGCCCCACGACGCCCCGGGACCACCGGCCAGGGATGGCACCGACCCCCAGGCCCTGCCACAGGTGGGTGTGACCAACGCGGCCCCATCCCTGCTCCAGACCCTCCCATCCGTGCCTGCTCCCCCGGGTGGTTTTTCCTCATCCCAAGGAATTAAAACTGAAATCTCAGGCTCTCCCGAGGTTTTTTGGATGCTCTCGGGTCATCCCTGGGGTTTGAGGGCGTCACCTTTGGTGTGGAACCCCCCCACCAGTCCCCTCCAGGTGTTCCCCATCCCTTCAGCCTCTGTTTCCCATTATCCTTGGGGTTTTCTCCTCTCCCTGACCGCTCCCTGCGCTGGGGAAAGGCGCTCCGAGGAGCCGGGCAGGCTGGATAAACGGGAGAAAATCCCAACCTTTCCGGCATGAGGAGCAGCGACGCTCTCCAGATGGGATTCAGGGAATGTGCCTGGCAGGGCGTGCTCCAGCTCCCAGCACCCCACAGGATTGGGATCTCCCATCCCGGGGGTGTCCCTAGCGGTGGCAGCGGTGCCCAGTGACATCCCGTGTCCCGCAGGAATCCCGCTCTCCCTCCGGGGACGTTCCCGAGCCCCGGCGCTCCGCCTTCGAGCCGGCCGGCAGCGGCCAGGAGAAGCTGGACTTCAACAGGAACTTGAAGGAAGGTGGGAAACGTTCCCAAGGGGCCTTTGGGGATCCCTTCAGGCCCCTCAGGATTTTCCCAGAGCCGCGGGATGGGCCGAGCCATGGAGCTTTGGGATGAGCTCACGTGGTTGTCCTCTCCTCCCTGTCCCTGTCCCTGTCCCTGTCCCTGTCCCTGTCCCTGTCCCCCAGTGATGCCAACCATCGAGAAGCTGCTGTCCAGTGACTGGAAGGAGCGGCTGCTGGGCCGGAATGTGGCTGAATCCAAGGAAGTGAAAGGTGGGATCCACCTCCCTCCTGCGCCCCAGCTGGAAACGCGGCATTTCCCACCAAAGCAGGGGGGAGATGTTCGTGTTTTACAGGGATTTGTTCCTTTTCAAATTGATTTTTTTTGGAGCATCTCTGGTGCCTCTGACTGCACAGAGAAGGGTTCAGCATGTGGGCATCTCTCCATCCTCCCAAATCTGACACTCCCTGCTCACCCAGCCGTGGCACTGGTGGCTGTTGGATTTCTCTGCCTCACGTTTTCCATGCCCACCCCAAAGATTTCCCATCTCTCTCCCCAAAGGAAATGGGAATCGCACTCCTGTAATCAAACCACCTCCATCCCGCATCCTGCCACTGACCCTCTCCCCCTCCCCAACCCCCTGACCCTCATCCAGCCGGGTTTTTTTTCCCCCAGGAACCCAGGAGAGCCTGGCAGAGAAGGAGCTGCAGCTGCTGGTGATGATCAACCAGCTGTCCACGCTGCGGGACCAGCTCCTGACGGCGCACTCGGAGCAGAAGAACATGGCCACGATGCTCTTCGAGAAGCAGCAGCAGCAGATGGAGCTGGCACGGCAGCAGCAGGAGCAGGTGGGGCCCTCCCATCCCTCCAGGGATCCCTTTGGGATCAAAGGAGCATTTGGGGCCCTCCCATCCCTCCAGGGATCCCTTTGGGGCTGCAGGAACTGTTGGGGACCTCCCAGCCCTCCAGGGATCCCTTTGGGATCAAAGGAGCATTTGGGGACCTCCCATCCCTCCAGGGATCCCTTTGGGGTGGCAGGAGCAGGACAGGCATCCCCTGGGAGTGGCATGGAGGTGGCTTTGCGGTGTTGTTTTCCCATCCCAAATCCTCCCTGCCTTGCTCCCTTGGAGCTGTGAGGACCAAAGGTGGAAGGAGACAGGAATTGAGCTCCTTAAGAGGAACAAACCACCCCAGGTCCTCCCTGACCCTTGAACACCAATTTTTCCCCTCCCAAGCGCAGGGGTGACGCTGCTGTCACACCCCAGGGTGGGGGTGACAGGTCCCTCCCAGCCCTTGTGTCCCTCGGGGTGGCTCAGGGGCAGCTCAGCCCCTACTCCTGCCCTTCCCACCGCCCTGGGGACCCTCCCCAGACCCTTTTTTGTGGTGCTGCCTGGGTTCTGCCGGGCTGGAGGCCAGCCCAGCTCTGTCCTCGATGTCACCAACCCTGCTGTCCCCTCCCCAGATCGCCAAGCAGCAGCAGCAGCTCATCCAGCAGCAGCACAAGATCAACCTCCTGCAGCAGCAGATCCAGGTAAAGGCGGGGGACACCTCCCCTGTCCCCTTCCCCGCGTCCCCCTGCCCGTGCTGGGTGACCGCAGCCTCCCCGTGTCCTGCTGTCCCCTCCTGGGGGTGACAGCGTCGATATGGTGTCCCTCTGCCCTGTCCCTGTCCCCTCCAGCAGGTCAACCTGCCCTACGTGATGATCCCCGCCTTCACCCCCAGCCACCAGCCCCTCCCGGTCAGCCCCGAGTCCCAGCTGGCGCTGCCCATCCAGCCCATCCCCTGCAAACCAGGTCGGTCGGGTCCCCCTGGGGCTGTCCCAGCCCTGCAGGGTGGCCTTGTCCCCCAGCCGTGTCCCCGTTGTCCCCCAACCGCTGTCCCCCTGCTCCCGCAGTGGATTACCCGGTGCAGCTCC
>VZRS01015190.1:7723-80365 GCA_013398055.1 Ifrita kowaldi
TTTTCACTGTTGGACTTCATTTCCCCAATAAAAAAAAAAAAAAAGACAAGAAAAGAAAAAAGAAGAAAATTAATTTAACCAGCAAACTAATTCCTCTCTCAAACACTAATACTACTAACTGAGACGGTAAGAAATGAAACACAAAAAAGGAATTCTCAAAATAATTTTTCTTTTAACTGTATTCTGAGGACAACATTGTGTAACTGGGAAACCTTTATGAGGTTATGGCAGTAGATTTCAAGCTCTGGTGAGCTGAACTAGTATGTGATTACCCAGGCAGGTCGTGCATGCAATTCCTAGTGGTTAAAGACAGCCAGATGTTTCCTTACAGAGCTGGGCACTCGTCCCCTCCCCATCCAACAAGAACCTGTGTCCTTTTAAGCCCAGCTCAGCCCTGGCCAGCCCCGTGTGCCCAGTGACATCTCCACGGTGTGCGGGACAAAGGCGGACATGGAACACCAGGTTAGTGACTGTGTCTGTTTTCACAGCGAGGGAGAGGAGAGGCTGTTCTTTATTCTCTAAAAGCCAGCAAACGCATGCCCTGAAGCTTTGTGGACACCCCTTCACCCGCAGGAGCATTCGCTGCCCAGGGGACAGAGCCAGCAGCCTGCGAGGTCACCCTGGCCCCATTAACCAGGCAAGTGCCACAATCCCCAGGGCAGCACAAGGCTCCACACGGGCCCTGCCCCTCGTGCTGCTCTGCCTCAGCCCCCTGAGCACCCTGAAACCGCCTGGAAACGCAGCATGGCCTGCAAGGGCTTCCAGCCCTCCCTCAGCTTCACAGCACACCCTGAGTGGGTGCCTGGTGACACCTGGCACTCTGCAGCCACCCTTCGACCCTGCAGTGACAGAGTTCCTGCCAAGGACTCCCAAAATGGGGAGAAGGCGACCTCTTGTCCCAGTTACTGGGACGCCAGTGTCCACACTGGTCCTGTTTCTCATACACTGAAGCTGTAGATGCCGGTAGAAACATCACATGAGGGTTCTAAAGTGCGGGGACACGAGTACCTTAACCTAGTCCATAACGCAGTATTTGGGATTACACTTCAGCTAAATACTTTTGGGGGCTCTGTGCCACGCTGCTCAGTGAGTACAGTACAAACTCGCTGATTTCCAAGAGCTGATCTTGAAAAAGCCCTGGAACACAAAACAGGCAGAAGTGTCCAGGATCCAGACAACATCATCCTTGATCATCCAGAGGCTGAAACACGAGGCCACCTCTGATTCACTAACCACCCCCTTTTTTATTTCTGTTTTTCTATTTCTAAGATATCCTCAGAGAGCATGAAGATGCTGGCAGGCAGGGGAAAAGTTTTCTGGCAATTTCTTTCTGATCCAGCACATTTCCCACAGATAATAATTCTATAAAGTTCACCAAATCTAATACATGCCAAGGAACACCACCACCTATTTTAACTGCTGAGTACAGGAAGCTCAGAGTCATCCCATTCCAACCACAAATTAGAAATCCACTTACTTGTCAGTTTTAAGTTTCTCCAGGTGAGTCAGTCTAGAAGAGCAGTCTCAGAAACTCCAGAGCTGTTATTATCCAGTAAATTTAATAATCAGTGTAATGGGTAAGCTTCTCCAACTTGGCAGAACCAATTCTGAAGTCCTCACCACACTGAGAATCACTTTAGACTAAAAAACTGTTACAAGGTCCCTGAGCCACCCTCACACCTGATCTTAATTAAGACTAATTAACTTCCAGCATGCCTGAACACCTGTGTAACTCTCATGCCTGTTTCTACAGCCGGTACAGTTGATTAATAATTCTTCTTTCCATGCTTTTGATACGTAATGTTGGAATTCCCAGCGCTAGGTCAGGAATTGCCAATGCTCACTTTATTTTGAGCTCAAGATCCGTATTTCAGCCCCCTGCTGCTTCTGCTTGCAGGGTCCCTGCAACACAGCAGCCTTGCAGAACCTAAGGGGCTCACAGGAGGGCTAGGGAGGAACTTGGGACAAGGGCCTAGACTCACAGGACAGAGGGGAATGGCTTCCCACTTCCAGAGGGCAGGTTTAGATGGGATATTGGGAAGAAATTCTCAGCTGTGAGGGTGGAGAGAACCTGGCACAGGGTGCCCAGAGAAGCTGTGGCTGCCCCTGGATCCCTGGCAGTGTCCAAGGCCAGGTTGGACGGGGCTTGGAGCAACCTGTGAGAGTGGAAGGCATCCCTGCCCATGAGGGTGGCATGAGATGATCTTTAAGGTCCCTTCCAACCCAAACCATTCTGGGATTCCCTAGCTTTGACACAGAAACTTCCCAGTTATCCCTGGCCAGTTAACAAGTGCTCAGGCTGCCACTGACAACCAGCCTCTGCTCACTGGAAGCAAATAATTTCTGGAGCATTCTCCAGTTACCAATGCTACAAATAAACTTTTCTTGTGGAAAGAGAGCACTTCAAGTCTCACAAAAGCTGCTGCCTCACTTTCCTCCCCACTTAAGTCCTTCTTTTCACTCAAAACTATCTTTGAATACCTAACAATGCCTGATGCTCAGCACCTGCACCAACCTAAGTAATTACAGGACAGACTGGAAAAAAATAGCAGCTTCTTTGTCTCTGAGGTCTTGAAATCAGGATTTTGTGAAAAATGCTTTGGTTCAGCAGAGCCATGGCAAACAGGACTGGAATAGCCATGGGAAATGCAATTTCATGCTACATAGGGTGGTAAATGAGTTGGTAAAACAGATTAGACTAAATATGAAATCTGTGTGAAGTTTCCATTTAGCAAGGAAAGTGCCTGCAATGTCACACAAAACACTCGATGGCTCATTCTTTGTTACTTTGTCACCACTGTCTCCAAAACACTGCCACCACAGCTGCACTGTTTTTCTGTGTAACTGGGGGACTAGGAGCAGATGAATACAGAAGACGAAAGCCAAGTCCAGCCTGTGCCAAGCTGGGTTTAACTGGCCTTATCTTGGCTACTTCTGGGCCCTGACTTTAAGCCCTTCTGGTGGCCAGGCTAGCTGTGGGGAGCTCCTCCAGTCACCACTGGGCCGGGGCAGGGTAGAATATCAGCATGGAGTTATAAAACCACTATAAAAACTTTGTCTCCACAATTTTTCAAGCGGCCAAACTGATTTTTTGCTTTTCTCAAAGGAGCAAAACTAGCACCTGTGTGAGATGCTGACACGCATCTCGCAAGGCACGGGAGCCACACTGGGACGGCTCCCTGCTGGACTGCAGCGCTGCAATTAAAACAAGTAACAGTTAACTACAGCTGACTGCAGCAGGCCAAGGGCACCAAGTGCCCTGTCCACCCTGCCCCAAACTCTGCCTCAGACCTCCCCCAGGCCTTGGTGCTGAGGCTGGGCTCATGGAGGGACAGGGACAGGGGACAGGGCACAGGGCCCCTCAGCAGAGCCACCCTCAGCCCTGAGCACAGACTGTGCTAGGAACTGACAGAGTTCAGGTCTCCAAAGTCCCTTCAAGTTCTGAGAAGTGGATTTAAACAGGGTTTTTACTTACAGAGCCAAAAAATTAATAAAGTTGCTTATCCTCGTGTACATCCCAGCCCCACATTGTGCCCTGTCTGATTATTCAGGTGCGGTTCAAGGGACACTAAGAGCTGGAAGTGCTCCCTCAAACCCACCCCAGGGCATCCCTCGCACCCTGGTGTGCCCATCACACCTGTCTGCAGAGCCAGCAGGTCTCCTGGGGGAAGGGGAGTTGCCCTGAGGGACTGGTAAATAAAAGTTTTATGTGTTAGCCTTCTGCTTGCAGCAAAATTGCCTAAATTCTGCCTACAAGTATTTTGCTGGGGAAACAGCAATGTCATGGAGGGTAGATTGTCAGACAGATTTTACTCTCCTAATCTGAAGATAATCCCCAACGCAGATTCTCTCTGTCAGAGAGAATGGTTACAGGAAATGCCAGGGCAATCCAGAACTGATGTAATGAGTTTGATGATTGGGAAACTCAAATCAATTTCGTTTACTGAGCCCCAGCATAAATCAGAAGAGATCATGGCTTCCAGGTTAAAGACCTTTGCTCAATTTTCTGCTGCTCTGAGTTAATCTTTCTCTACCCAGCAGTCGGAGTGACCAGCACAGGTAATCTTTAACCAGTGGCCATTGACTGACAAGGATCACAGCATTTCTCCTCTGGGATCTGAGCTGTCCCAGCACTTGTAGCCCTTACCTGTGTCCATGAAATCGCGGTAAATGTGCCCCTTGAATGTTGCAGTACTCTGGGATAAGCTGATAAACACCACCTTTGTCTACTCTGAGCCCAAGAATTCCTGTAGCAATGTCCTCTCAAAAATTATACAGCCATATCCAAAAGCAATGTGAGTCAGCATAGAGTCACTGACATTAAGAAAGCAAAGGGATAAATTCAGTTCCTCTATTGGATAGGTATCATTTTTCTCCATAAAAGATTCCGGCCTAAATCTTTGACCCAGATTTGTCTGGAAGTTTAAGCCAAGGGAGCCATGCCCACAGCTGGTGGGACTGTGACAGGATTTTTCCAGGGATGAAATAGCCAGCCCCAAATCAGTTGAAGAGTACTGATTATGTGCTGGAATAAAGCCACAAAGATACAGCTCAGTTTTTTAACCCTGCAGCTATTCCTTCAGTTTTGAAGTTGTTCTTCCACTGTTTCCACACAGAAAAGACACCATCCCTGTGATTTCCATTTCCCTCAACATATCCTCCCCATTGTATATAAGAAAAATGAGAGGAAAGAACTTTTGTATGGATCAAACCATGTCCTTTGTCTAGTGACACCTTACTCACCAGGAGCACTGCATATAAAATGGAAGCACAGAATAATTTAGGCTGGAGATCACAGGACTCAGTCCTCTGCTCCGAGCAGTGCCAGCCTCAAAGCTAGACTGCACTTCAAAATTAGGTGATTTTGCTTGGGGTCATAACTACATACTTCCAAGGGAAGAATCTGGCCCTCTGGTGCATGTGCAACATATGTTGCATTATCTGTCCCTGTGTCACCTTTAGTAACATTTAAACAAACCAGTTCCTTTTCTTTTTCCAGGAATTTCCCAATATTTTGGCATTTCATTTCAGAGAACTGGACCCCAACCAGACTGCAGCAGTACTGGATGTTGCAATGCAGTTCCAGACTTTCCCCAGGCTCCCTGTGGAGTGACCAGTGCTTCACCTACAGTTGCAGAGCCCCATTTTGAGGGAAACTGGGGTTTTTTTCCCCCAGAAACACAACCCACAAAATATCAAGTAAGTGGTGTTTCCGCCGTGATTAAAAGTAGCACATTTTAGTTTTTCTTTGCTAGTCTTGGACAACATGTGGCTTTTTGGTTTTGGGTTGGTTGGGGTTTTTGCAATCTGAGGACTTTTTTCCTCTTTTTCTGATTAAGCAAATTGTCAGATACCTTCTGTAGACTGCAAATGTACATCCATATTTTGAGTAGCATAAGGAGTTTGCACACGGGATGCAGATTTAATTGTACAGCTCATTTCTAGACACCTACTTTCCCCAAACCTTATTCTACTACTAGGGCAGACTCTGAACTACTACTACTACTACTACTACTACTACTACTAGTAGTAGTAGTAGTAGTAGTAGTAGTAGTAGTAGTAGTAGTAGTAGTAGTTCTGTCATCTTTACACTGCGTGTATGCATCAGTCCCAAACAAGGAATTACTGTTTGCATAACAGGACTGGGATTAGAAATCAGCATTTTAGGAAACAGTAGATTATTCTTGTCATGACAGATTTGCAGTCCAAGACAGCCGTAAGCAAAAACGATGTGTCATCAAGTGGTAATAAAGAGGTGTAAGGAGAAGAGGGTGAGATGCAGAATGTTTTCCAGATTTGATTTCATGGTGGTTTTCTGCTGCTGGATGGATACATCCAGCCAAAATCAGTAAAGTGACCTGGTTCCTCACTTTTGTGAAGTATTTATATTGAAAACTTTGCTTCCTAAACCCCCAAACTATTACTTCAGACTGTTCCAAAATGTTCTAATGGAACAGAAGGATGGTAACGGAAGTAAGTGATGAAATGCCTGTTAGTTAACTAGAAAAGGTTCTCATACCCAAGATGTGACTTTATTTTATGTTCAGAGAAAATCTCAGATTCAAATCCTATTTTAGCCTTCCCAAAAAAAAAGGGAAGTTCATCAGGCCCTAAATGTGGAAGTTTATGCAGCGGTCTCGTTGTTGGATGAGGACCTGGGAGGTGTGTGCCATTCCTGAGTTTGCCAGTGGTGTTCAGACAGGCTCAACCAAAGCCGGGCTTTTCCCCCACCTCCTAGGTGTGCTGGAAAGTATAGTCTGAAAATTCCCACACAGAGCAGACAGTACACCAAAATTTAAGAAAGACAAACGATTGGCAAGCCCCAGCAGTGAACATGAGATGAGCACTGTGACCTGAGGAAGAGATGAAATCAGTCTCACTGGCAGAAGTAAGCAATTAATATGCAGCCAGAGTAAACACTCCATCTCAGGGTTCAGCAAAACAAGGAGCTGAAACCCCCTTATCTTTTGCATTTTTCCCTCCCCACATGTGCTCTCTCTGAAGGAACAGAGAAAATTGAGGTCTCAGGGCTTTTTTTCCATTCTTTAGTCTGACTAAAGGTGACTCTGGCTCAGTGCAGCGAGGGTCATCTCCCTCCCCCAGATCAATATTTTAATATGACTTATCAGAGCAAGAATGAATTGTTTACTTTAAAACCTCAGGATCCCATAAAGGGAGAGGGAAAGGTGTCCACTGGAAGCAGAGGCTTGCAGCAGCTGCCCACTGCTGAGAACTCAGAAAAGAAACCAGGACTCCAAAGATTCGAGTACAGACAGTCAGCAAAATGTCCTGCGAGAGAATCCCGGTTCTGCCAAGCCCTAACAACACACCAGAGGATCCTTTGGCTGTTGTCTCCAATGGTAAGTGTTTTCCTGTGCTCAATTCATGTGAGGAAAAGGAAATGTTAAAAGATATTAACAAAAATAAAATAGTGCAGGTGGATTTCCAACACTAAACACTTCAGCATACCAAAATATCCACACATGCCCAGGGCTCAGCTGTGTAGTTCAACAGGATTTAATGTCTTGGACCTGGGGATCTCTACCTGCACTTAAAAAGAGATTAGGCTTTTGTTAGGGCACTGCAAACCACCCTGAACGTTTATTGTTTTTAAAAAATGAGGTGGTGGGGGAGCTGACGGACTTCCTGGTGGGAACAGGAATGCTTCCAGGTCTGGCTATATGGGAAGGACAGGTTCTGTGACCCATCTCGAAAAAACCTTCCTGCTCTTCACAATGCTCCTCTGCATTGGAACATCCCAATAATGTTCTTTAAACATGTCCAGCAGAAGAGAAGCAAAAAGGGGATTTTTCTCTGATGATTATGCTTTGCTTTCTCTCTGTAACTTTCCCATCGTTTTGGGTTTTTTTCCCTTGCAGTACTAAAAACTAGTGGCCATTTCTCTTTCTTTCATTATCTTTTGACCTGGAAATAATCCTGTTTATTTGCTGGAAGCTTCCACGTAGCTGTGGGACTATAAAGTCCCTGTTTGCAGCGGCATCAGCTGCCTCGCTTTCTCCTTACATGTTCTGCAGTGAAGTCGAATCCTTCTGCTAGGACTGCTGGACTTTCCTGCTCTGCACAGGATTGCCAGGCTTTTCCTCATTAATAGGATCTTGCCTGATCCTTCCCCTCTGCTGCAGAGAGAAAGCTGAGTAAAATGTGTATGAGGAAAGGTAAGGGAAGACACCAACACTGAGGTGAATTAGAAAGCCAGGTACAGCACCTCTGTCCCTGTAGCATTCATTTCTCACTCACCAGCTGCAGCATAGGCACATTTACCAAAACCAGCCTCACGGACCTCAGGGCTACAGCTGCATCCTGACTGACAGAATGTTCTGGCATGACTGGGTTTTTGCCATCATTAATTCCAAAGACTCAGTGCCATATGATGCTCAGGGTGTGCTGCAGCTCCTCTCCTTCTTTCATGTCTCCTTCATAGCTGGGATTGCACAGGAGCCTGACCTGTGGATATGCACATCTGCCTGTTTTGAGTGTGTGTTCAAATGCCCAGCTCCGTCCCACTGCAGCACTACAGACTCAAAACACAGACACAATCAGTGGAACATAAAAATCCCTTGGATGTCGGCCATGCCCAAGCATTTCTAGGCTTGCTTTCGTGGCAGGGATGGGAATGCCAGATTATTACTGTTGTGATAATCATGTTGGAGAAATGAAACAGCCTGATCTGGTAACCAGACAGTGAAGGTCCATTTCTCTTCTATTCTGTCCACCAGCCAAGGGCACTCAGAACCCAGCTTCAACAGCCAGCTCGTGGCACTGAGTTACCACAAACCCTTCCCTGAGGTTTGATTAGATGTAAATCAGGAATTAAAACGATCCAGAGCCCTACTAAGCCTGCCCTGACCTCTCAACACTGGTTGAACTATATTACAATTGGAAAAGATCCAGATAAGATATAAAGTTAGATCATGGGGTGAGGATTGGTGAGGAGATCCCTGTTACACTGTGAAGAGCAGGCTGGTGGTTTAGGTGTGTCATCACAGGTGGGCAGCAGCTCATCTGGGTGCCTTAGTGTCACCTCTCTGTGGGCACTTCGATGTTTGATGCTGTAGAATTGAGTGGGCTAATTTGTGAGCCCTGTGCTCCCTACACAAAAAGGGATTGATGAAAAGGCTAAGCCCAGGGAGGAGTTCTCAGAGGATGAGCCTTTTGAGGGCTTTAACTTCCTTAACACTCTGTTGCTAAAGCAGAACCAGATCCAGAAGACTGTTGGAGAGTCTGGGTTTACTACACATGGGCAGCAAATTCTCCCCAGTATGTAAAATAGGAATGCCTTTCTGAGCTTAAAAATAAATGAGAGGGTAGTTGGAAAGCACTACAGCAAGACATCCCATTCTCACCTCTTGGCACAAAAAGACAACTGCATCCCCTCCCAAGGGGCTTCTAACCAGTCCACAGAGGATTCTCTTTTGAGACAGAACATTCAGTTTTCACTGGCTACAAAAAAAGGCTACTGCTGTTCACCCCAGCCCTGGTTTCTAACCTCCTCCATTCCATGTGCTCCTCCTTCTCTGCTTTCTCTGCCTCTCTGCAGCATTCAGATGTGATGATGGCACATAACTGAATTTCCATGGGTTACAAATCCCTGTGCAGCATGTTTGTGTGCTCTTAATCCACTCCTTAGTCCACGTGATCTTTTATGGGATGTTTTCTACTCACTGAGTATGCAGAAATGTTATCTGGCTAGCAGGCTAAACACACAGAGAAACACTCTGAAACACCCAGCCTGTGCAGAGATGACCACCACAGCTATGGATCCTAGAGCTTAATTCCCTGATGCACAGGCGCTGATGTGTCCCAGAAGAACATGCATGGAATAGCACAGGGGCCGTGGGACCAGGAGTACAGACCAACTTGGCTGTCTTGTATGTGGGCTACTCAAAAATGCTGTTAAAAACAAGTATATGAAAATCAAATATAATCTCCAGCATTGTGATTCCTCAGGTCTGACATAGCTATAGAAGTCTGGTGCTGATTCTGGGCTGTCTCCACCAATTAGAGGAGGACACAGGCCCTTGCAGGAATGACTCACCCCTGTCCTCAGGAATTTGTCTCTAGAATAGTACAGTTTACTTTCTCCAGGTGCTGTCCATCTCCCTTATCTGTAAGGGCCCTCAAAGCCACTCAGCTTTTACATTCCCACGGCTAGCTGAGACACAATATTCACCTCAAAGCAATTCAGGATCCTGTGTCCTACCTCCCTGTGAGAATCCTGAGGTGCCACATATAAATATGCACAAACCCGCTCTTGTCTCTGTTTTGCAGGCCTTTGAAACCCCCTCTGCTGAAGTCTGCAGTGTGCATCCATGACTCCTTCCATGGGCTAAGGACCTGCTCCCAGAGCTGTGGAGTGTGACAATGGTGTTTGTGTCCAGTCTATCAAACGCCATTATCACACTAAATAGTTCCTGGCAGACAAGGCATCAGGTCAGGAAGGTTTGGGACCTCTGGCAGTACATCTTCCCACTGTGCTGAGGAATAAACAACCGTGGTACATGTACAGCAGGATGACTCTGCTCCTTCTCTTAGAGGCAAAAGCACCAGAATATGTGAGAAATCCATACTCTGACACACGCACTTCCAGATCCCCATTGTAAAGCACACCAGACATCTTAAGGAATCATCACTGTACTGCCATCATTAGGGATGTGGATTTCCTTGGCATTAACAGGGCTGCGTTTACCTCTGAGAGGTCAGCTTGTGATTTTCTTTTTCCCGTTGAACTGACCAGGACAATAAAACTGACAGCAATTAGTCAATGGGGTGAAATTCCATCTCTGAGTTTGGCACCAAACTACAACATACATTTGGAATATTAATTGGCTGAGATGCTCCCGACATTTTTCAAACAGAACACTTCCAAAAATTCTGATAAAATCTATTGCCTCTAACTTGAAACACCACTTACCCAATGCTTTTAGCTTTGCTCCCGTCCCACCATGCCCAAGCTGCTTGTCTTATGTTCTAAACCTCCTGTTTTGGGAACGGTCACAATTTCCTCACAGAAATTCTTCTGAACACTATTGTAAAGAATAGGCATCATCTGTAGGAACTTTCAAAGGCCTAATGAAAGCCAGGTACCAGCAGTGCACTGAGGAGCCTAAATCCCACTGAATAGTCCAAGATTTAGGCTCATAGGATGTTGTGCTCTGATTTGCAATGGAAGTGGTAACTTTAATATTCATCAGTGTGTTCCAAACTTCACCTTTCCTGACTTCTAGTTCTAAGTAACCCAGCATGCACATGGAATGGGAAGCTTCCTGTGGCTGTGAGGTGCGGAGTCCTGCTGGAAGAAAGCCTCGAGGAGTACGTGATATTTATCATTTATGGATTAAACTGTGTTTCCATGGGCAACCAATTTTATTACAAAGGGTTTCCCAACAGAACATCTTCAATGAGTTACTTATATTTCTTCCCTAAACCTTCTTTTCTTCCATGACTTATTGCCATGGAACGGTCATTAGCAATGTGTACTGCAGGAAATTCATGGAAGAACTACAGTATTGTATATTAAAACTCAGTTCCAGTCTAGATTCCAGGTGCCCCTGTCACAACACCAAATGCCTTCTCACTGCATATTTGCAGAACAGGAATATGGGTCAGTGCTGAGCTTTTAGCTCTGTAAAAACAAAAAAAGGCTGCAAGTCCTTAGTGAAATGGTGCAAAATGAGAGTTTTGGGCTGGGCTGACCCACAGCATAAGGTCAGACCTTGTCCCTTGTCTGCAGGGAGCAGAAAAATGAATTGGGAAGACTGATGTAGTGGGCTAGATCCAAACCCTCTGGCACAGACTGGGCACCTGTAAGGCCATCAACACTATCCAGTGGCACTGCTCTGCCACTGCTGTAAAACAAGCAACCTCAGGATCCCAAAGCCAACACTCTCCCACTGTCCAAGACTTTTCCATGCCTTTGCAGGAGGAAAGCAGAAGTGGGGTGTTTGCAAGGCCCTGTGGATCATGTTTTCACAGCAGTGACTTTTCTTCTCAGCCTCGGGCTGAGAAGGCAAGGAAGGCTCTCTCGTCCATCCCCATGCAGCAGTGCTCTCCGGGGAGCCTGCACAAGTTTTGTGATTTGAAAAACATCTACTGTTTCTCCCCCTCAGCAAGCCTTGTGTGTTCCTTGCCTGAGCACAGTATCCATATCACATCAACAGAAAGAGTGGAGATTAGGGCTGGCATTTTGGACTGGCTCTATGATTTGCACTGTCATCACAGCCTATTCTACATCACACTCTCCTACAGAGATGCAGAATATGAATCCTCACTGCTGGGGCTCCATTATGGAATGCCTGTGCAGGCTTCCCAGCTTCTGTTTGTGATGTTATTAAAGGAAACCCATTTTAAAAATTCAATCAAATATCCATGGGGGCACACAGTTCCCAGCCTTCCCTGGTGCTCTGTGGCAGGAGAGCACTGCAGATTAATTCTCCCTTACACTGTGCTCATAAATGAGAAGCTTTGTACTGAGACTTTTATTGTAGAGCAACATGACCTTCCTAAGACGCACACAAGAATTACATATACTGAAGTTTTTTGAGGGTAAGAAAAAAGAAATTATGGCATGATGCATCTGCATCCCTGCAGTTCACTGGTAGGTTATCTGAGGTCAAGCTGCAGGAGTTCCACTGAAAGCTCCTCCAGTAACAACTGCATACAAACTTCTCCTGCTATGTCTTCTCCTGACAGAAGGAAAGGATTGGGAATCATACCGCCTGTTTTTCCATGGGATCCTCCCTCCACCTTGTACCTCCTTCCAGTGATAACTATTCGAGGCACAGCATTCAAATACATCAGCTGCCTCCTGAAGCTGCCTCCTGCAGAGCCCTGGGGTCACACATGTATGCACAACGACCGGGGAATGGGGATCACGGAGCGGCAATGGTCTGTTCAGCCAAGACCAGGCACAGAATCACACCCTGACGCTTGCAGTCTGGCTTTTGCCATTTGAGAATGTGAAGAATAACCAAACTTCCATAACAAAGGTCTATCCTTCTGCAGAGGTTGAAACCACTGCAGATGTTCTGGTTACAAGTTTCCCGATTTTCCAGTTCTAGAGAAAATTCTTCTGCACTCCAGACTCATACTTCAGGCCCAGGCTGACTGTTTTCCATACCCACTGACTTTCTCAGTAAGTGAGGTGGTTATTTAAGCTCTGAAGCTGGACCCAGAGTCCACAGTGACTTCCTGCACTGTGCACTGGATTTCAAGCTGTCCCCTTGAGTCCGTGGAGGACTGATGGACTCTGATTCATCCACTGCTACCACGAAGACTTCTTGAACACTCAGGTGACATTTCCAAATGTACCCAAGGTTCTACTTCAAAAGGAACTGAGGAGCCCGGTTTCCACCAAGCAAGAAAGTTCTAAGAAACATAGACATCTTTTGGAAAAAAAAGATCAACTTAAGAGTTATGTGTCTAACGTTTTGTGGATATGGACATAGACACTGAAATGCCTCAGGCATTTTAGAAAAACATCACCACTGCAGCTCAGTGGTTTTTAAAGCACTAAAAACTGTGAAAGAAGAGGTAAAATGATCCATTTCTACCATCTGAAAAACTTCACATCAACACTTAGTTCTGCAGTAGCTGGTCTCCTGCACACCAGTTAGCAGAGTACTACTAAAATCTCAAATGCTTTGGAACTACTCCAGAGAACTTCATCCCATGCCACAGCAGGAATTTAAACTGCAGATGTCTGTCTGACCCTGCCTCCTTTGCCCTCAATGGACAGACACAGACCCTTTTTGGCACAGTTAATCAAACCTATTTCAAATGTTTGGTTTTCAGCTGACCTGCACTTTGCTCTTAATTCCATTGGGAAATCCTCCCTTAACCGTGCAGGGAGCCCAGGATGCCCAGCCTGGATGTGATATCAACATTGCAGCCAGGAGGGTTTCTGTCACTGCACTTACTGATCTGAAATTGCTTCCAGGTGCTGAAATCCCCTCTGGATGGAATGGGTTATTGCAGAGGGAGCTGTTTGGCCACATGCAGACCCCAAACCTGTCCTTCAACAGGATCAGTGCAAGCACAACAGTACTATCACATAGGGGTGTAGGCTCAAGGAAGCTTGCATGGAAAGCAAGGAATTTCATGGACAAGCATACAAGTTGATCATCTTTAAGCTGATGGCATCACTTTGTGAAGAACATAAAGATGCTGATTTGGGGGCGGATTGGAAGACATGTATGTCCAATCATGAATGGCTTTGTCCTTTAATACAAGACATGTAAGTGGGAGACAAAAATTACAAGAGTAGGATTATAGTAGGATTACAATATGCAAAAATCTGGGAAAGAAAACATTTTTTTCTATAGCAGCCTGAGCAACAGTACTGTGCAAAACTCATACTTGTAAGTGGCATCTTAAATATATTGATGTTTCCATAGCAGCTGAACCCACAGGGCCACGGATGTAGACACAGAGAAGATGTTCTTCTCCAATACCAATCCACAGAAGGGTTGTAAGAAAATCCAGGAGATTGCCTAGTCTCAGGCACCAAGAGCACAGGATCAGCTCCTTCCTTTGTTGCTGGCATCAGCATCAGGATGATTCCAAAACAATGTCAAAAGACTAAAGTTATCCTCTCAGGTCACTGGTGCCTGTCACTGCTCCATGTCCTCAAGAGTAGTTTCACAAGATGGAATAGTGAGACTCAGTGCTCTGAAGAAATGAAGTCTCTATGTTCTCTTGCCTTCTTGGGCACAATTTTCTTTACCGTTGATGAGTTTGGCAGATTTTTGCTTTTAGTGGGTGTTGCTTTCCTTTGTTTTTGATGAGTGGTTCGGAGAGATTTCAGCCCCAGCATCTCACAGTACTCATTGCACTGGTGGAGGGCTCTGAACTGCTCAATGAAGGAAAAGGAGCAATTGCCTTTAAAACCTTTGTATCTGTAGTAACAAAGAAAAAAAAGCCAAATGGGAATTCAAGATTCATTTTCAGCACAGGGAGGCAGAGTATGACTGCTGACTCATAAGCAACTTGAAAACATTAAGCATCTCTTCTACCAATGCTGGCTTGAGAAGCACTGACTCTCACAGAAACTCAGACTGGGTCATTGGGAGGTGAGGGGAACCAGGTAACAAGTGGTGACAGAAGCAGGGAAAGCGTTAGAGGCAAAGCTCTGTTAGAGGCAAAGCTCTGTGGACTGGGTCCTGGCACTGTCTTTCATGGCATTTAGTTGGGAATAAAATTGTCTGCTGCTCCCTTTCTCAGTAACACACAAATGAAGTCCATGCTACAGCATTCTCTGTGAACAGTTCTGTTGGCCACCATGAAGAGACGAGGTGGTGTCGGAACCAGAAGCTGTTTCCATCTAAAAGTGTACATCATTTCCATGCTACGCTGCTCCCCTCCCCTAGCTGCCTACAGGATCTCAAGGAGCCAAGCCCCTTGGGGAAGGATGGAAGGAATGCTCCTGAGGAAGGCAGTCTCATCCACACTCCACAGTTCCCAAGCCGCCGCTGTACCTCCCACCATAAGAGGTACAGGGCATGTGTATCCCTCTTCTCCTCACCCTGCCTCTGGCTGCTGACAGTCCTCCCAGGGCCTGCTTTTTAAGCTGCATCAGCCTATTTTAAAAGGTGCACCTGCTCTTCAAAGCAGTAAGTTTGAATAGAGGAGGGATAGAGAAGGGAAAAGAAAGGACAGGGTGCTCCTCTCCTTTTTTAACCTTAATCAGTGCCTGTTCTACCCTCTTCTCTTGGTTTGCTGGACACCCAGTGTCCTCAGAGGTGAACTGTGAGTTGTCACTGCACAAAACCAACCAAACAAGATTTGGTACTGAAGCGAACAGAGGATGCTCATTCCCAGCATCTAGAAAACCTCCTTCCTCAGGCAAACTGCAGAGTGCTAAAGAGAATACTGCTGCTCTGAGAAGGTCAGGCTTCTGCTGACAGACAGGCCCTGCTCTGGAGACCCCACTCAGCTGGCTCTGAACAGCAAGTGAACCTCAAAGGGATTTTTCTTTCCTCTCCAAGTAAGCCGTGTGTTTGCTTAACCAAAGGAAGTTGAAGAGGAGTGTCATTGTTACCTCAAGACTATATCCTGGAGTCCAGTAGGATCATCAACGGTTCTCTTGCTCCCCTGGAGAAGTCAGAGACTTCAGACTTTACTGAGCTGCTCACAAGAGCTCACAGGTGTGTGTTGTGTTGGTGGATGCACCAGACACACCCACAGAACCGGAGTTCCACAGGCAAACACACTTGCCCTCAGCAAGGGAATCTCTTCTGTCCAGCACCAAACCAAACCAAACCAAATCTTCCTTAAATCTGAAGGGGAAATGTTGGATTTGTCCTCAGGCTTAAACTCCTCAATGCCTCTTGTTACCATGTGGAGTAAAGTTAAACTTGTCAGTGCCCCTGGAACCAGGCAGACTTTCAGATCCAGACTTGGCAGCCAGCACTCCTGTTAATGACCATAACCATGGGTTACCGTGCTCCTGATTCCTTCCTTTGTATGCACCATTCCTGGGTAAATCCCTGGGCCCTCGTGCACAGTTCTACTCTGCTCATTGCGTGCACAGAGCCACGCACTGTGCTGCGTTATTTTTGTTTCCATTCGCCAGAGAAGCTACAGAGTAGCTGATTTAAAGGCTCGTTTGCCTGGCTCCGGGGCGCCGCTGTGGCCACATTAAAAATGCTTCCCAGGCGTTCCTGTTCCTAGGTCGGCTTCGCCCTCTCCTGACAGAACTGCACTGCAGCTCCTGCAGCACACTGATCACATCACTCTGCTCTGGGCTCCTCTGCTTTTCAGTTCCCTGACAAAACACAGACCAAGGACAAAAGATCAAAATTCCTTCCTTCACTCATTGTGGTCTCTGTTCAGGAGTACAAAAGAGATCCGTTCTGTTTCCTCTCTGCCAGCACAGTTCAAGCCACACCAATCCCTCTCTGCATTTCTGGCTCAGTAGGACCATGTGTTCTCCCTTCATGGGACCAGGCTAGCTCTCAGCAGCTCGGCTGAGCACAGCCCAAAGCAGCAAGACCCAGCAACACACAGGAGCTCTGGGCACTTAGTTGTATTTCCCCACCCATGGTCATAGAATTATAAATCCAACTGCAGACACTAATACACAGGCTTTCTTTCCAGGAAGGAGCATGGAAACAAAATACAGGACCAGGAAAAATCTGTCATCTTGCAGGAATACCATTAGCTAAACAACAAACAAAATGACACTCAACATTTGCAGGAGGTTGTTCATTTAGGGAAAGTATTTCCCTTTACATATGTCTGAGGTGATCCTTACTACAGCTTGCACTGTGCGTTCACTTCCTCACTTCTCCTTCCTCCTCCCCAACACAATGTGTTTTATAGGAGTAATTTCCCACAGTGAGCTCAACAACATCCACTAAAGCATTTTTATAAATCTTCTGATTCCTGAGAACAGTGTTGCCTAAATAAAATATTTATGACTTTGGTTTGCAACAGGATGATGTACATTCGTTTCAACTGCTTTTATGTTGGATCCACAGCTGAAGGAGTAAATCAGTCTAACTGAATGGATGCCAGCCTGCAAATGTTCAAGATTTTCACAAAATATTCTAGAGTCACATTTTTAATAATTTAGATGATATTGTGAGGTTCTTTCTTGTATCCCAGGTATACAGACAAGGTCCAATTTAGAATAAAGGCTGAACACATGATCAGATCTTCTTTCTCCTGCCAGATTCTCAAAGGAGAATATGAAATTAAAGCACTTACCCCCATCCCCTTTTCCTGTCCAGCAGACACTGCCTACTCCTATCCACGGCTCTGCTGGCCTGTGGTATAACTAGAAGCCTTAATTAACTTAAGAGAAGTGGACTAAAGTTAAAATATTACAGGCCTACATCTTTACACATATGCTTAAGTCTCCCCAAAAGAGCTGAAGCCTTTGCAACACCACTAGAAAACAGGCTCTAGAAATGCCCAGAACAATCTTTTGTTAAGGCTCAGAATTGCTGTTTTTGAGAGAGAAAGGGGAGAGAGACCATCAAATCTGTTCACAATTGTCCTTGTTTATCAGGGAGGTGGCCAATACACAGCATCCAACTGAGAAGAGTCTTTATAAAAGCATGTGTCACAAATACATATCCCAAAGCTCTGGCACTTTTGCTGGCTGCAGGAGGGATTCCAGCTTGCCTTTTACCCTAGGCTGCAGCCAGTGCTGGCCCCGTGTGTTCAGCCCTACCTTCCTCCAGCTGATGGACCATCAGGAGCCTTACCTGCTGTCACCAGAACCCTTCATGACACTTGTGAAATGCCCTTTGGACAAGCCCATTTCAAGGAAGGCATGCAGGAAAAGCAAAGCTAAATCCACAGAGTCACCCCATTCTTTCAGAACAAAATAAATGTGTTTTCTTTACAGGTGGGTTTCCATAAATATGAACATGAAGAAGTTAAAAGAGTTAGATGAGGACTGTTTTCTTCTAAAGTTAAAGCAAGAGTGAATTTCCAGTGCACCCTCCCCCATCCACATTTAACTGTGAAGAGACAGATGAGTAAAGCACAACCATGCTGCTGAGAAATCACGTTCACTCACCCTTTGGCCAGGGTTGCTATGCCAACATCCGTTAACTTCATCCCTACACCTGCAACGCAGCAAGGAAATACAGATCTTAGCTTACACTGGAATTTCTAGGACAATCTTCACATATGGAGGCCTTAAGCGTTATTTATTGAGTCACCTTTTTCATTTTAATTATTTGTCACATTTTTTTCAAATCATTTTAAAGCACCCCATTTAAGAAGAGGATGTTCTCTGTGTCACCAGCAGTTTCTAGAAGTCAGGCTCATGCCACTGTTCTGCAGCTGTCAGGGTGATCAACAGCACCACTTGTTTCCTGTGCTAGGATTTTGATCTTTCTTCTCCCTTTAAATTACTTCAGGGATCTTGTTTATATGCCTTGTTGCTAATTTTCCTGCCTTCACTTGTAAAAGAATATAGAATGTTTCCTAAGATTCCAGCTTTTTCTGTTTTTCTTCAAGAAAGGTCTGTCTTCCCCTGTCCAAAATACATTGCAGGACTGAGGAGGAGTCCCACCCACAGGAGCTGAGGAAGCACTTAGCAAACATGAGGGTGTTTCTTGACTATTCTTCTTTTTGAAGGAATATATTTCTTCAAAAGTAGCCAGGACCCAAATGTGGAGCATTCCACTGCTGAGTGATTGTTGGTGAGTATTTAAATACAAGAAAAAGGGGAGGACTAGGGTGTCATTGACACCTGAAGTCTTTCACTCAGCAGCCATTTCATTAATCTCCAGGTGGTGAGACAAAAAAACAGATATGCCTTATACTGATTCCCTAAGGTACACATGAAAGAACAACTCTTCTATTAAGAGTGTAAGATTTGGTTTTCTTTTCCAAACTGTCCTCTTACAAGAACATAAGCTAGATAAAAATTGCCCCTACTCAGACAACTCACCTTGCAGGTCAGTGACAAGCAAGTTCCCATTGGTCTTCTCATACACCCAGTGCTGAAAGGTGCAACACTTCTGGCCAGCCTCTGAGTCTCTTCTCAGGAAATTCACTTCCTTGCCATCCTTGACAGAGTATTTCACAAACTCCCCAACCAGCTCCTCCTCCACTGTGGCATAGGGGATGTTATTAGTGGGGCGATGAATAAGAAAAATCGGAATGATTCTGAAATCAAGGGATAGAAACTAATAAAATCCTGAGAACTCTTTCAGTGAGGGAGTAAGAAACAGACAAAAGTGGCCCGTGACCTCAGGGAGGGAATGAACAGCTACCAACTCTAAACCAAGATGGAAGAGCTGTAACACTGTTCCCAAGTTTCCTCTTTCCTCTTTGGTCCTAGCAATCAGTGGGCTGCTGTGGCACAGAACAGTATATATAAGCATACACATATATAAAATATATATTTGTACTCACTCTGGTACTTCTCCAAAGCCTTCCAGGGGTTCAGCTTCAGCTGCATATAACTTTGCATACTCTCTTGCAGTATTTTGGACATAGCATTCCTGTATTACAACAGACATGCCCATGGGAATATTGCTCAAAACATTCAACGGATCATCTGTTTGAATATGAGGACAGCTTTCGCCCACAACTCTGGCTTACAAAGGCCAGGGGCAGCTCACCTGCAGTGCCAGACTGTAGTTCTTCTGCAGCAGCTCATCCCTGCTCTTGGTGCCATAGCTGAGGGCGTTGTGCACCTTGAGCACGCAGGGGTGGCCGGGGGCGAAGGCGGGTGCCAGGCCCTGCAGGACACGGCTGCGGAAGGCTCTGCGGTGCATCCCCTCACCAAAGTGCATCCCCTCTGTCGTTATTGCTCCATGCAGTGTCCCACCAAAGTAGCTGGAGCTGAGGGGATCTTCTCTGAACATCAACTGCATGAATTCAATTTCTTCCACACCTAAAACACAACAGGAATATCTGCAGGCACAGGGAGGGGTGGGCATCTGCATCTCTCCAGAGAGGAGGAAAAAATGATCAGTGGAAGCACAACTTGTGTTGCTGAGGGCTGGGACCCTGCTCCTGAGAGGCAGCTGCTTGCCTGTATGATCTAAAACCAGCATGGAGAAAGGTGGCAGATCAGGATCATAAGGACAGAAGACAGCGTGTAGCAAGCAAGTCTGTTACAGACAAAATCAAGGAAGATTCTGGATTTCACCCCTTTAAATAATTACTCTAATCCAAATGGAAAAATATTTGTAGGGGGAGAAAAAGTTAAGCACTGAGAGAAAGTAAAAAATTCTAACTGCACTTCAAGTGTCTCTAATAGTAACATTTCAAGGACCATCAGTGAAGAAGATAAACAGGAGAACAGAGCTACACAACACGGAAGTCCTTCCAGCTGCCCTTTGCATTTACCTCTGGTTTAGGCTCTGTACACTATTGCCTCTCATTGAAGCACAGAGGAAACATTGCACGGATAAGGCCAGAATTAGAACACTCCTTATGTCCACCTAAAATTCTCCAATTAAAAGTTATTCAGTGCTGTTACATGAAAAGTCCTGTCTTTATTTGCACAAGGAAATAAATGCTTAATTTTGATTCTTCAAGGAAAAGCAAGAAAAGTCACCAAGCCAACTGAAGGCCTGGATCTCTGCAGGCTGTTCAGGAATGACAGCCCCACTGGCAAGGCACTATCTTTAGCTGCAGCACAGGACACATGCCAGGTGTCACTGAACACCAGTTAACACACAGGGAAAGCATTCCAAAGCTTCATGCTTGCCTTTCTCCTGGAGTCCAGTTACACAGCGGGTGACCTGCAAGGACCATGTGTTTGTGCCAAAGGGCTGCCAGTGCTCTGTGTGTGTGTCTCTGTATGATGCCATGCAATGCTACTTCACTTTATATTTACCTTCATAACTCTGAAAACTTGAGAGACGTTCCAATACTATGAGAAAACAAAGAAATGAATTTTGTAGTAAAAAACTCTGAATGGAAACTGTCATTGTCATTATTATTAATCAAAACTGTAAACTGAGGCTTACCTGCAGCAGTCAGATGAAACTCAGCAGTCACCTTTCCATACATGTTATTCAAGCAGCAATAATACATACCCTGGTCTTGGTAACTGGCTCCAGCTATTGCCAGAGAGACGGGAGAGTCATCCTGGGCACTGGAACAGAGCATTTTGTGCTATCATGTATCTTACTTGTTATCACTGGAAAAAATGATAAATTTGATCTCTCTGCTCTGTTTATTTGTTAAAACACAGCACAATTATTTAGCAGATAATGATACATATTAATACTACAATGGATATTGCAATACAACAATCAAAAGCAGAAGAGTTAAAACAAGAAGAATCAGAATGGAAAGTTTAACCAATTCATGCAACTTTTTCTCTCCACTTAACACAACATCTAAGAAGAATCCTTCCTACAAAATTTTTCATCTTCTCAGAAGTGTGCATTCTGATGGAAATATATTTTGGGTTTTTTTTCCCTTGGGTAATGTTAACTTTGTATTTTTGAAACATTCTAAACAGTTTTTAAGATCAGAATGTCATTACTGCTACAAGGAAAATAACTCATTTCATTAAAATGGAAAAGCTGGATCCTGTTAATGGTCTTAAGAAGATTTTATTTCCACCCTTCTCTAGGTTAAATGAGGTTCAAACTTCTTTTGATTTTTTTTTTTGAACCTGGATGACACTGGCTGTGAACAGGCTGAGAAGTGATGGAACACAAACTATGACCAATATCAATGCATTGCAAGAAGATTTGCTTCCTATGATTAGCAAAGTTACCCCGAAACTCCCAGTTCTTCAGGAACACTCCCTTACCTTCTCTGCAGCTGAGCCAGTACCTTGGAATCTTTAGTCCATGTAATGGTGGAGTCACCATGAATGTCACCAAACTGACAGCACAGCTTAATATTTCCAGAGCAGTCGGGGAACAACTCTGCTTGGATCTTCTTCAGCAGCCTGGGGGCTTGAAACAGAAGAGCCACAGTTTAGGATTTGAAGACAATTCTATGGTTTTGGCATTTTAGCATTTCAAATTTTGTGATCCACCTGTTACACCAGCAATAGAAACAGATTCTACTCCCACATGTTGCGATGGGATTATTGTACACTGCGCACCAGTGTCAACCAAAGCATCATATTTTTGTGGTTCTGATGTACCAGGCCAACGAATCCACACAGTCCAAAAATACGGTTTTCCCTGGCCTCTACCTGGCTAGAGGCAGGGCCCCTCTAGTTCTGGTTATCCTTCTTTCCCTGGGCTTGCATCGTAGAGGTTCCTTCCCCTGCACCATTATCATCTTTCACTGGCCGATCAGTTTTGGTTGTGTGCTTTTTCCTCGTGACAGGAGCAACTGAAATCGCTGGAAAGTAATTATGACTTCTTGTGTCTCAATACTCGTAACTAGTAGAATTTTTTAGCTGATCACAGCCTTCGAGAGGAAGTCCCAGAAGGTCCTGCCAGCCTGGATCTCGGCTAAGACTTTTCACTGCCTCACAGAACACTCCAGTGTCTTTGCACAAGGGCATGGTGTGAGCAGGGGGCTGGAGGGGACTTGGAAAGAAAGGGAATCAACATACACTTAGAGAAAGGTTTTGGGATCACAACACAGCCCCGCCTCAAGTGACACATCCCTGCTCGATGTAAGAGATGTAAAATGCAAAATGTTTTATTTCCTATGTCTTAATTCTGAGCTGCTGCACTCTGAATGAGCTGGCATGGCACATGTCCCTCGAGGATCCCATTCCTGCAGTAATACTGCAGTAACACCCAACTCGAAGGGTCAGTTACCTGCAGTTCACTGCTATGGTTTTCCCCATTCCCAGTTCCAGGCCCCATCCAGACCAGGTTTCCCCACTGGACTGGCAGTCCCTTGAGTCCTGGGTCATGTGAACCTTGCTGTACCAGGGCTACAGTGACACAGACAGGACATGACAGCTCTAGAAATAGAACCAATGGCTCCAGGTTCCTGCCCTGGGCACAGTCTTCCCTCCTGCAGCTGAAACAATGCAAAAGAACACTGAGTATATACCACAGCAACCAAACCAGCCTTCCCATAATGCCAAGCAAAGGGCCCCAACAATGGTCTAGAGCACAGACATACTTCAGTCAAGACTGTAGCAGAGCAGAAACAGGCAAAGAAAATTCAGTGTCATCTGATGCAGCCTGAATGTTTAAAACATTTTTCAAGCATAGCCCCAAGTAATGGAAACAGGTCAGGCATTGCACAGTCACTGCAGTTTGCTTGCTCTGCTTTGAAGGAATGTGTCTCTCCTCCCACACAATTGGCTCCCTGGCAAAGGACACATCTTTGAACAGAGAGAAGTCTGGGGTTTTTAAAAATGTGATTAGAAAAGTAGAAGTCTCAAGAGACTGCACTGTAATTAGAGTGTGTGAAAAGCTTCACAGCTGTGTAGCTCACCTTTAGTCACTGTTCAGTCTTTCTCTGACCTATTAAATCATTTTATGATTTGAACATGAAATGTCATGTCGAAAGGTAAAAATAAGACCTTGGTCCTTGCAAACTACCTATAGAAACAACAAATCCCTCATGCACCCAGCTGTCACAATCCTGCTACAGTGTTAGCAACCTTCTAGAGACTCAGACAGCAACCCAGATCTCCTTTCAGTTATGTTTCCCATATCAGTTTAATATTGCTCATTTCATCTGTGTCATTTTTGCAGCAGGGCAAAGCAATGCAGAACCAGTCAGAAGTCAGCACATAGGACCTCAAAACATTGTTTATCAGTGGTACCCTACTGCTAACAATAATACTTTGCTAGTAACAAATCCTTTGGTAACCAAGAGGGGACAATTGCAGTTGGGAGCTGCAAGGTAGGAGCAAACTGGGAACACAGCCCTGTGGGATACCAGAACGAGTACTGGGCTTGCAGTCACTACGTGGTGTGTAGTTATGTGGTACCATTATGCTGTTCATCCCTGAAAAGTTACTCCAAGAGGCCAATGAAGCAGTAACTATTTCAAACAGGTTACAAAGTCCATTAATTGAATATACTCGCCAGCTGAGAAAAGGGTTCATCTCTATGGCATGGGCACAGCACTCATTACTAAATGCACAAATCTGGAAATAAAGCTCCATGAGGGCAGGACGCCTTTAGCTGACTGAGTCAGTCTGAAAGAGGCTTGCAGTGCCTTTCAAGAATCTGAATTTTGTGCTGTAGCCAGAATGACGAGAAAGGACAGAAAAGAAAATCAGTTTTCTCTTACCTTTGCTATCCTTTTTCAAAATGAGTTTCCTTTGCTCTTTTCTATCCTCTTTATGAATCACGCCTGCCTCGCTCTTCCCAGACTTTTTAACGCAGCTGGGATCCTTGCTGACACTTCCTCTCTCCTCCAGCCTGGGTTTTTTGGACAGACTTGCTGGTGGTAATTTCTTCTTAGCTCCAGCAGCTAAATGCCCACTCTTTGTTGTGTCCTCTTTACATTTGATGGGCACAGGCTCTGCAGCAGTCAGTGGTGTCTGGCAGGATTTTGACCCTTCCTGATTTCTTTGACTTTCTGTGTTGACTGGGAATGGATCAGGTGTGGTCCACGCCAAAGAGAATGACTCAGTTCTGCGGGGTGGTTGCTCTTGAAAACACCGGTTGTTCCCTGAATCAACTGGTGGCAAATTAACTAAACCACTTACTACACTCTCTGCTGTCCTGACTTCCTCATTTTTATCATACTCAGTGGACTTAATTGAATTCTCAGCCTCAGTTATCTTGCTGGAAGGGATCAAGTCAGGGCAGGACTGCTTTGTGCTAATATTCATAATCTGTTTCAGAGCCTGGGAGCCAGTCAAAGTGTGCAAAGGAGCCTTTGTTTCAGCTTCATCTGGGCTACATTCAGTAGCTCTTGGAATCTCATGTTCATTTTCACAAAAGGCTGCTTCCCCTTTGGTTTCTCCAGGCACCCGCTGGAACAGACCCTGCCATGACTTGCAGAAAGTTTCCAGTGCAGTTAAATTTCTGTTTACTTTGACTCCAGTTTGTACAGACCCAGTTTTTCCCTCAGTTCTTGTGCCAGGACACACCACTGCAGATTCACTGGGAAGGCCCTCCGAGTGGCTTACAGGTGTGAGGAAGGGCAGAGTTTTGTTTCCAAGCAGTTGTTGGGAATGTAGCTGATACCTGTAACCTCCACGCTCCCCACATGCTGTGCTCTGGTGCTCACTTTGAGCTTCCCTGGGCAGCGGGGCACTGGCTGATGTTACACTTCCAGCTGCATAGATGCGATTCTTTGAAGAATCTATTTTTAACTCTTCATCAGACTTGAAGGTGCTGTCAACAAAAAATAAATGTTGTTCTGCTGTATTACAAGGGGAAGCTGCAGTCTGACTCTCCAAAACCTGACTAACTCCTGAGTCACAGGAAGTTTCAGCCCCGTGTTCCTCAGGTATGCATATCTCTCTCTGTTCTCCTCCTGGTTTACATGGTTCACAGCTGGGCACTTCTAGATAAAAATCTCTTAAAAATGGCTCCCCAGAAGGGGGAGTGACTGCCCCTTCTTGTTCTGCTATTTCTGTCAGTTGGTCTGTATTTTGGGGTAGATTCTTATGTGTTATGGTTTCAGGAATCTTAATTACAGTAGGCAATTGCATTATGTAACTGTATTTCTGTGCATTAGAAACAACTTGAAAATCCTGACAGCCATTATTTTTTGAAAGATGGTAGCTGTCAGAATTAGTGTCATTTGGTGCATTCAAGTCTGAGTGATTTCCTTTTTCTTGTAAATTCACTTCGTAACTTTTATGTATGGTGTTAACAGAAGAGTGTTCTGCATATGTAAACTGACTGGTATTTTCACTGGGGAAAATGTGTTTCTCTTCAGAGAAATAAACCAGTTCTCCTCCCACCGGATAACAGTTCTTAAAATGACAGCCTTCTCCAGGTACAGACTCATTTATCATGGATATGTTGTATTCAGTGGGAAGTAACTGTCCAACTGTCCCATGTGACATATCTGATATGTCAGCTGGGTTTGCTTTGGGACATGCTAAATTACCACTCTGAGCATTTTGTAACCTTTGAGGAGAATCTGCTTCACATGTTTGGGCAGCATTATTAACAGCAAGCTTCCCTTCCCAAGCCACAGTGGATCCATTCCTGTCCGTGGCCATTGGATTTGGCTCCAAGCACTCCTGGGTACTTAAGAGGACACTGTTTGCTGAAACACAAATGGATGGCATTTCCCTCTCATTCCCAGTGCCAGAATCTAGACACACACCATCTGTTCCTACCACTTGTGCAAGACAAATGTTTCTTACGGATGCACTCTCACATGCTGCAGCTCTCTGCAGGAGGGTACCAGAAACATTGCACTCAGCTTTCTCAGTTCTGGGGTTATGAGCTGGTTCTGTGATGGGTTCCTGCTCTTCTATCAAATCCATTGGCAAAGGATGATTGGAACAGGTCTCCCGCATAAAGTTCAGTTCTGTGACTTTGATATCTGTCAGCCTCGTACCTAAACTTGTGATGCCTCTGTTTTCAGATGGGATTCGATAGTCTGAGTCATCTTCATGAAGAAGTTTCCACAGCTTGTCATGCACTGCAGATATATCAGCATCTCCTTTGCACTCAGGCTCTCCAGATTCCAGGACTGATTTGGGATTAGCTTCAGACACAGCCTCATCGGCTGATAGGCTGCAGAGAATATCTGGGTTACTGCTATCAAGTATGTCAAGTCCAGACCTTTGCTCTCCCTCCCCTGGCTCATCACACAGCTTTGCAGAAGAGAGAACAGCACACAGGCATTCCTGTTTATCAGGAACAGAGTCCATATCCCACAGAGGAGAAGGGGAAATGTCATTCTTTGATTTTTTGCCATTACTAATAATTTCTTGTCCAGAGAAGTCCTGCTGGTGACAACCTTCTCTCTTTTCACAAGGAGCACAGTGAAGAGAAGTCTGTAAATCTGCATTCTTTACTTGCAGTGTGTTTTCAGCAGAGAGCTGGCTGGTTCCTGCACTCTCACAAGCTCTGAAGATGCCTTCCTTTTCTGTTCTGGGCTTCATACAGAGGTTCTCACAATCCTGGGTAACACTTTTAAGATTAGCACCTTGACTCTTCAAAGAAGAAAAATAGAGCAACGTAATTAAAAATTAGAACAGTTTAACACAGGCCTGAAGGCTTGCAATGTTGGGGGTTTTTTGTTTTTGTTTTTGTTTGTTTGCTTGTTTGTGTTTTCTTTAGTTTTTGTCTATAGTCAAGTTTCTGACTTGTAACTATCAACATAATGGATTGAAATCAACCTCCTGGGTCTGAGTCTGACAGTGTTGTTCCTTAGAGAAGGATTAATATCGAAGCTGATTAATTTTACCTCACAGATTCTCATTGTGTTTTAAGCAGAAATAGTTTAGCAAGGTAATTCTCCCCTGTAAATAAAGTCTCGATGTTACATTTATATCCCTCTGTTTGCAGGAATGGAGTGTAACAAACCATCCCTAGAATACAGACAAAAAGTACATCGCTGCCTCTGGGTCTCAGCTCCCTCAAATCTGCCACATTTGGGACTGCTTTTACTTAATGTTGTTCTCCAGCAGTAAGCAGTACCTTAGTGGGTCTTTCCACTTCCCTGTTTCATGCAATGCCACTCAAATTCCCCTTTCCTAAGATAACACTCAGCTTTAAATGGCACACCTGCCTTGGAGTAGCTGAAATACCTCAATACCTGTAGTTATTTCAACTGCTTTAGACAGGTGAAACAAAAGACCTGAGCTTTATCCTGCCAACTGACAGGCATCCTGCTTTTCCTGCTCAAAAGGCAGAAAAAGAGGAAGAACTATAATATTTTAAAGGATGAAAAGTGAGTTCCCTGCCAACAACATAGAGTAACAGGCTGACCATGCACAGCTGTCAGAAGTCCATGGTCTAAAGTGGTACAGATTTTCTAGGGGATTTTTTCTTGGTGTGTCTCTCAGGAAAAGACTGGAGCCAACTTAAGACATGGACAACAAAATGGGATGTTATCTGCCATTCCTAGGGTAGATCCTACTGAACAAGTAGGGCTGGCATCATGATTTGGTTACTCCAACCAGGACTCCCCTGCTTGCTCTGACACAGAACTACAGCCCCTCTGGCATGGCTCAGGCCCGGACCGTTCCCTGGCAATGCCGAGCTCTCATCTCAGTCAGATGCCCAATTACCCAGAACTACTGTGTCAGTTCTGCTTCTCTCCTTTTCGGATAAAAAAATTTAAAATTATCTTAAAGTGACATAAATTTGTCTTGGGAAGGTCAAACCGAGGATCTCTCAAATTTTATGTGAACGGGCTGTTCTGACATGAACGATACCAGAAAAATGGCTCTGTAACCCAGGAGTGACAGCAGCACCTTGTGCCAAGGGCACTGAACATTGACCACTGACAGGAACCCAAGGTTGCTGACCACTGACCAGGACAGGGCGCTGTCTGAACACTGACCACTGACAGGGACAGGGTGCTGAACACTGACCACTGACCACTGACAGGGACAGGGTGCTGGCTGAACAGTGAGCACTGACAGGGACAGGGTGCTAGCTGACTGCTAACAGAGACCAGCTCCTCAATGACACCCAGCAAAGCCTCCTGGCTCTCTGTACACTATGTAACATCATACAGCTGGCACAGTTGGCGTCTTGGACCTATTATTAATGAAGCTGCTTTGAAGCACCAGGTAAATAAAGAATTTCACCTGGGGCTAGGCCAGGAGGTCACGAGAGAAGTGGGGAGCCTCCCACCTTGACTGTCTAATGGAAGGAGAAGTCACCCAGCACAGCAGGTGCTGCACAAGCCACACTGCAAAGGTTGTTCCAGTTCGAACACTTGGCACTAACGGGAAGCGTAAATCCTCGGGTCATTAGTGCTGTGATCCCGTGGCTGCTCTGTACCCCTCAGCACACCTGATTCCCACAAGGATAGGGAAAATACAACACCCTTCCAAAGCATTCAGCTGTGGGGTTTGCTGCGAGCCCCTCCCCTTGCTCCTGCAGAGCCGTCTCACGCTGCGCTCCAGCAAACACCCCAGGGCACTTTTACAGAAACCCATGTGCAACAATAGATTCTTTCTTGCCTCTCTTAGATTACACAGGCAGAATTCTAAGGAGTTTCTGGCTTACTATATGGGTGCTGTGAGAAGCTGTCCACAGTCTCCTAGTGCTACAAAAAAAAAGAACAATATTCAAGTGGGATGCTTTTGTTTGGCTCATTTTCAAGACCACGTAATTTTGAACCTATACCTGAACTTCACTGTCATATACACATGTTTAAAATCGGGGTTTGGTCTGCGTCCGGCTCTCACCCTTTTGTGTACACCAATATTCACTTTTTATCCAATGTAAAGTTTTGGCCATGGACATGCAGACATACTGACTATGCACAAGAGTCTAACTGGCCACTCTGAAATTTATGCCAGGAACCTGACAGCTGCTCTTGGCTAAGAGACTTCTGGGATTTAAGTTATTGCACTGCACTTGGGGAAAAAAAAAAGCAAGCAAGGCCTCTGCCAAACCATAGCCACACACCCTGTCAGGAAGCTCTGAGGAGGTTAACTTCAGCAAGGGGTATGCCCCATCATAAGGACATCATGTGCTCCTCAAATGGTATTGGAATTTTATGTACTATAAAACCAGAGAAACCTATGAACATTTTTCAGGAAGAAGAATTCAGTTATTTTTGACTGCTGAAGACACCCCGGTGGCGAGACTAAAGGCACTCTACTGTGACACTAACCCAGAACAGGGAGATATTTTTGCTCAAATAATCAGATGAAGAAAAGCATGTGCAACATTTTGTTGTGATAAATGGGGCTTTTTCTGTGCAATTAGCTACACACCTTCAAATCAGAAAAACTGGCAACAAGAAGATTATTCATGATTTAATAGTATTTATATCTCTTGAGTCTTTACTATGTAAAATAAAAATGATGATTCAATTTTCCCACTTAGGAAAACTGGTAGAGCATCATACCAGTCTCTACAACTATAATGATTTACCCAGCCGATTTTCTACCAACAGCATAAAATATGCAAACACATGGAGAGTACCATGGAGGTTTTATCTTTTAACTGGTTTGTACATTTCAACTGGAATATCCAACTCTTTCCTTGTTTTATTTTTAAAAATCACAGAGCTCCATTCACCTCTGTAAGATGAACTCTCTGCATTGAATTCCCTTCATTGTTATAAAACCACAGCAAACCCCTGTTGATTTGGTTTAGGTTTCCGGCACCACAAGTGGAGGACAGTTTTGTTTGTTGAATATAGATTGAAAAGAAAGTAAATCAAAGCATTCTCTGCTCACAATAGTTATTTGAGAAACTTTCTGCATTCAAAGAAGCATTACTTTGCTAAGACCTGTGCAGTAGTCTCCATATCAGATTTCCCTATCCAGCTGTCCAGAGGCCCATTAGTGCCTCTCACCATTATCAGGCTCACTCTATAATTAGAACAGCTTAGGCTTTACTTGGGCCTTTTTTAAACCCAGATTTCCCTCCCAGCCATAGCTGTCATTCAGAAGTACATGAATAGTATCTTTCAAAGTAATTTCAATTTTACATTATTTACATTATTATGCAGGAATGAATTGCATTGAGATCAGCAGAGCAGCTCTTTGTGTTAAATGATAAACATGTTACTTACCCCAGGCGAGATGTTCTCATCTGGCACCTGGTTTTGCTCAGACAGGCCCCGAATCCTTTTCCTTTCCCAGTGACTGTCTTTATCTGCCTCTTCTGTCGGACACAGACCAGCCAGCATTTGCAGGCTTCCTGTCTCCTCAGGAATCTGTGTTGAAAGGACACCTTCCTGACTGGGAGACGGAGCTCTGGATTCCCTACTCTCTGCTGCAGCCTGGAAAGACTGTCCTATAGTACTTACATACCTGCATATTTCTATAGGGTTTAACAGCTTGAAAAGGTTTCTCCTCAGACTTTCTGTTAAGGTACAGCCAGCATGCCGTGCATTTCCCTCTGTCACATTCCGTCTCACCTCCTCCAGCAGCAGTGAGCTTTCCCCCAGCACGTCCCCATCGGGGCTGGTTTCTGTCATTGTCCCTGAAGCCTGATCTGTGCAAGCAGCACCTATGCCATCGGCAGAGGAGCCCACCTGGGCAGGGACAGTGTCTGTGGGCTTTGGTTCATCCCTTGAGGAACCTGCAGCCAGATGGCCACTTCCATTAGTCTCTTCTTCACTTCTGGGATGTTCATTTCCAGTGGCTGCAGAAGCAACAGGCACTTGATTCTTCTCTTTGTCTTTCAGAATGGTACTTTTATCTCGGTGGTGTCCAACAGTGAGAGTCATCTCTGTCTGCAGAGCTGACTGGCTGTACATAGAGGGGTCTCTCCTTACGTTTACTCCTTTGATTTTTGACTGATGCTCACAGAAGCCAATGGGGGTATCCATAGGCGTAGTGTTATCTGACACTTGGAACACACAAGGCATTTCACTGAGGAAGTAAGCACACCCATCACAATCCTTACTCAGTTTTAGATCATCTTCATCATCACTTTCTAATAAAAATTGTAATTTCTTTTTCCAGATTTCATCTTCATGCACTGTAAGCACATCTGAACATTCGAAGTACTCCAGGTCATCATCAGAAAAGTCATCACTTACGCCTGTTACTTTCTCTGCATAAATCTCCAGAAGAGGGGCAGAATTTTCAGAGTCATCTTTTACAAAATTGGTGTGATTTCCTAAGGAAGTGTCTGCCTGCTCACGGAGCAGGGAATTTGTGGTTAGAGGTCTGCCCAGCTCAGTCTTTTTACATGTCTGGACATCTGCCAGAGACTGAGGAGATCCAGAGTCTTGTGTAAGGCAACAGTTGCCTGTGTGACAAGTGGTTACATCTGTGGGGTGGGAAGGCACCTGTCCATTGCAGTACTCCTCTGCTCTTCCAGCAGTGACATCAACCACAGCATTAAAATGAAGCAGGTCATCACCATCCTCTGACAAACCCCCTAGGCAGGAAAAAGTTGCCTGGGATTTAAGTACATTTTTAACATCCATGTTGTCTTCTGTGTTAGGCAAGCACCTGAGGGATTTCTCAAGTGGAGACAAAAATCCTGCTTTGCTGAGCTTCTCAAGCAGTAAACAAATGATTTTTGAAGAGTCAGAATCTGGTGAAATCAACATAGGCTCACCCTCACATGGGGAACTCTTGTATTGTGCAAAACGTTTCCCTTTTTGCTCATTCTACCCTGAAGTCTGCGACGAGCTCATTTAGGACAACAACACATTCTGGGCAGGTTTTGTTCTTTGTATCTGGTTCCGGGTCAAGAAAACTCATTTTAGCTGTCAATGAAGTGCAGATCTTGTTCTGTTCAACTGCAAGTAAAAGAAACACAAAGTTTAAAACTACTTCTGAAATGGGTATAGGTATTTTCTAAAAGGTGGTCAATTGACACACACTTGCGAGCACTTTCAAAACAAGAAATCATTATTTAAAACCCAAGATCAGACATTAAGGCAGTAACCCTGACCCGGCTGTCTATGCAACGGCATTTAAAGGCAGCACATTGCAACTGCCTGGAGTGATCTGTGCTAAGAGAACAAATCCTGGGGCACACCCACTCATCCCTGTGGCACCTTAACAGGGGCTTTACCACACAGCCTTTCAACTTTTCTAAATGTAAACAGGAACCTGCAGACAATGAACATTTTCACACGTACACCACTGCTACAGCTACCTGCTGTTTTGGTAGTCACCTTGGCACAACAGCAGGCTATTCCTTGAACTGGCATCATAGGGACATAAATCCCAAATTCTGTTAGTAAAAATACTGGGAACAACCAGCCTGCTCATATTTTATATGGCTATTTCTGTTTAAAGCAATTCTCTTGTGTCTGCCTTGATATTTGTCATTCCTGTGCTGAGAGAACAATGAAATGAGGCAGGTTGGCTTCAATTTCCTGCTCATATTGAGTTTTCCTCTCAAACAGCTGTGCAGTAGCACGGTGGTGTGGCAATGCTGAATTCACGTAAAACCCAAGTGAAATACACCAAAAGGTTTCCACTAGCTGAATCCCAAGAAATGTGGAATCACCTCTCTCTTCCTGTAACAAAGCCCTTGTTTCCCTAGCACTCCCAAATCTCAGGATTTTAGATACTTGAGATGTTTCTGTACACTGCTAGGGGCACTCTGGTTCATTGGTCACCTTGGAAAAGGTGTGACATTCATCACATTGGAAAACTACAGTACGTAGCAGTTTCAAGTAAATTTGACCTCCTGGAGGATGTCAGACTAACAGCTCTGGAAAAAAGTGACTACAATTATTCCAGAATTGGTGAAGAGCAGCAGGAAAAACTTTCTTGCCATGTAATCCGATGAAGCCATTTAAAGACACCTCTGTTCAGTCTCTTTTTCCTCCTCTGTGCTTCTGCTGTGGTGATGTTCCCAGCTCACGTCCCTGCCCTGGTCCAGGTCCCACAGCACCCAGTCCCGCCCTTCCCAGCACTACCTCCAGGGCCACGGGCAGGGTCCTGCCAGTGCCCAGCTCGGTGTCACAGGTACAGCAGGCTGAGCAAAGGAGAGAGCATGGAGCTGGGCTAGAGCCTGGTGGTGAAACAGCAGGGGCTGCTTGGCCGGCTGCAGTCTACCTCTCCTTAAAGAGCACTAAGTAACCAGAGATATCTTCATTCCCTTTGGGCAAACCTGCCACCAACACCTTTTTCACAGTCAGCTGAGTGGTGAAAAGCAGGGAACAAAGGTGGTTAACAGGAAGGACACAACATTAGATGAGTGACAAACAGTTTGAGTCCGTGTGCACCAAGGAGCACAGACAAACAGCACATGGAGTAACCATACCGGCCTTTCTGACCACACTCTGCTTTCCATTTCAACTCTAAGAAATATAAATATTTAACAGAACAAAAATGGAGCAGTAGGGATTAATCTTTTCCTCATCCATTTTATTACAGTACCATGGAATTACCCTCCAGCATTCAGCCTCTGCTCTTAAATATGCATTTGCCTAATGCTTCCTGTTGCATTCTTTCAATGCTGTTCTCATCTTTGCTTTTCAGAAGAGCAGATGTCTCTTTCCTCTTTTTTGGAGGGTGTAAACTATTTTAGAAGCATGGTAATTTCCCCAGCTGAAAAGACCTTTGGCAACATGTTTTTAATGCAGGTTGACTAATGAAGAGCCTTTACTAAAGCCATTGTACTAGACAGTTATCATTGTCTTCGTTTGGCTGCACTTTGACATTGAGGGGAAAAGAGCCGTCAGATGTCTCCATATGAAAATTACATTGGATTGCCGTGCACTGTCAGATGCTACCACAGAAATGAAAGCAAAATAACGTTCCAAGAGGAAAACTGCCATAAATGATGGGTTTCCACCCAAGACAAAGAGATACTATTTTTTTAAATCTGGGAAGAAAATAGAAGGTATAAAGATTGTTTTAAAAAACTCAATGACTGAATTTAGATAGCAACTGGAAAGAGAACTTGTAGTATCATACCCTTTCAGCTCGTCAGGAAAACTTGTGACCGAAGTGAAATTCAGAGGGAAGAGGAGTGGGAGAGAGACCATGATAATTTACCATCAGCTGTTGACTAGTAACCTGAAAACTAACTCACTTCCTGATAAACTGGGAGTTGAACACTTGCTTGCAGAAGACATGAGAACATTTAAACATGTCAGAGTGTTGTGGCTGCTTGTCCCAACTCCCATTCTGGAAACCAATGATATTACTTACTGAATCAGGTCCTGGCTCACAATAGGAGACACCGAAGCACAGTCACACAGGAGGAATTCACACACCAGGTCTGAGCAGGTCATGGAAGGAAATATGCCTGGTTTGGCTCTCTAATCTTCTGTAAACAGATTTTCCATTTCATACTGATCAGAACCATGGGGAAATTTTATGGTAGCCCTTGAGGCAAATGAAACACACATTTGTGCTCAGCAGGGTCTGCTGCTGCCTGAGCTCAGTACCTGGGAACTGAGATTAAGGGAAAACAAAGCTGGGAGCAGCGTGAGAACAGTAACCTGACAACTGTGCTTGGGTGTGATTGAGGAGAAATATTGAACTGATGCAAACCTGCAATAGTCAGATTAACAAGGCAGCAAGAGGCAGATGCAGCTGCTTCACAAAAACCCTTTGATGGCAGGAAATTACCAGTGTTTGTGAAAAACAATCAGTTTCAAATAATATTAAACAAAAGAATGGCTGGGAAAAACATCAAAATGGCTAAAACAATCACCCAACGTTTCTGTAAGGCAAATATATAATAAAACAAATTCAAGTCAATTTTCAGAAAATATTTTTCATTTAAAATTCGTACTTTGTCATAATTCCACACTGGTTGTGAAAAGCCTATTCACTATTCACAGTGAAAATATTGCCTGAAATTCCAATTCTAAATATAAAATTTGACTGTTCAAAATTATTTTCCTTGAAATGACAACATTTTTCCCAATTTGAACCTAATTTTTATATATTATTAGCGATGTTCAATATTTGATCATTTATTTCAATTGAGACCAAAACAGTTTTGAAAAATTACACTTTAATATGGAAGGAAAAATATTTAAATTATTTTCTATTTAGTAGGTAGTTTTGGAGACAAGGCAAAACTTCTAGTGATTTCAGAAGGACCTGTGGGATTATTCCTAACGTCAGAAAAAAAAATTAACTGACAAAAATATATTAAACTTAAAAAGTGGCCATTAAATTTCCTCTCTTGCATCGCATTTTTTTCCTACTTTATTAAGTTATAACCAAAATGAAAATCTTCCTTTAAGCAATTTTATATTCATAGAAATTATTTATACAGGAAGCTTATGCATTTTAGCAATCCAGGAGTGAATTTGTGCCTTTCCGTGAGGTTCATGTCCTCTAGAGCCAGTGGAAAAATCCCCTTTATGACCTCTCTGAAACATTTTTCTCTTACTTATGATCTATTCATGGAGTAATCTCTGTTTTGTGTGCAGGTCCTCCTCAGCCCACACCCTTTTCAGCTGGATTCCTTCCTATCTTTCAGCAGCACTCGCTCGTCCCTGACCTTCCTGGAGCTGTCCGCTCACCCAGGAATAGCCTCCTGTTATCTCTGCGGCCCCAGCCCTGTGGCTCAGGGCCCGTCCCACGCATTCCCCTGGCACAATGGGCACCTGATCGATGCCCAGCCCTCGATGGAGCCAAGCTGTGACTCCCCAAAGCTGCCACTCAGAGCAGGCCTTGCCAAGGACCTGCCTCACGCCCACCCAGCCCAAAGGAGTGGGAAGGGAGAGGCTGAGTGAGCCCACATGGGGGATATCTCAGCAGAACACGGGGGGAATGACACTGATAATGCCACAGTGGCTCACATTAGGAAATAGCCTTTCATCAACCAGCACTGTGGGCTCTTTACACCAAGCTGACAGCGGTTCTGGGATACCTGAAACACGAGAGAGAGCTCAAGAAACACTGCGTGCCTCAGATCACATGGACCATGGCTGCAGGAGCTGAACTGCTGCTGGCCACACCAATTCTGGCAGAGCCCTTTGGCTTAAGTGATCAAGGATTAACTTTCACCAAAGTTGTACACACAAAAAGGTCAGCCTTCCTCCATTCTACGTAGGTGCACATGAGAAGGATGTGAGCAACATGCAGTCTGCTCACCTGTTCTTCGAACTCTTCTCCAGCAGTCAGATCCTGTTTAGAGAGTCAGTGCTTGCGTGCTTTGCTTTTTAATCTGAGCTTGGTCTGAGACAACTCCCCAACTGCCAGCTGAGTTTCCTACTATGCCCTCCACTCCACAGGCCAAACTTTGGGATCTGGAGTTATTCTTTTGCAACACAATTACATCCTATCCTATCCTATCCTATCCTATCCTATCCTATCCTATCCTATCCTATCCTATCCTATCCTATCCTATCCTATCCCATCCCATCCCATCCCATCCCATCCTACCCTACCCTACCCTATCCTATCCATCCTATCCTACTACTGTTCTTAGCAAAAGCTCCTTCTCCACCTGCCTGAGCATACTATATACATTCCCATACATCCCTTTAAGAGATGTTTTACTGGCAAGTAGCTAAACCACAAAGCAAGCTGGTCAATATAATTAAACTTCATTTAAGATGAACATGAAATATCTCCAAACCAAACCACCAATAAACCAAAGAACCTGTCTTGATGATGAACAGAAATGGTCATATATTACACAGATCCAACCAGAAAGCTTGCTGGTATGAACAGCAGGATGTAAGAAAAATTGATTAAAGGAACAGAAAGCAGCAAAAGTGGAACAGAAACAATTAAAAAAAAGCAGAAAGGAATCTCCACTAACCACAGGAACCCAAGATTCACCAACTACAGCACCATATGTATAACACAAATCCTGTCACCTGTGAAATCTGAGTGTCCTGCTTAAATGCTGCTATGTTGCAAGGTTAATGCTAATTCCCTTGCCATTCTCCTCAGAAATATTTCTCAAATATGTCTTAACTTTCCTACAGAGGTTTGCATATGTTTTGTTTAGCTCCTCTAAGAAGTCAACAGCTATAATTCCACCCAATCCCCATGCCCACCCTGCTGACTGTTTTGTATCTGTGAATATACACAAGTTTTTACTCCTCATGCAGGGCACCTCTCAACAGAGATCTTTTGAAGTTTAACATTTTTCTTCTTCCAAAGTAAAACAAAACATAAGACTTTTCAGTTATACAATAAACACAGACATTACACACCAATTTACATTTCTTAAATGAGGTATTATATGCCCTGCATGGAAACAGATACAACAGATTCATGATCTGAAACATACAACTTTATCTTTCGAAAAAGGTTGCCATGAATGTTTTGCTATGTTTAAATGCTTTTTCTGATGTTCTCTGCTTAAACAAATCAAAGATTTCAAAAGTTTTTGGTTAAAAGTTTCATCAACATTGGCATTGTGAATCCTCTAATCTCAGTGCATCCATAAGTACTAGTGGAATCAAGTTCCACATGAAATTTCTGGTCTATACAAGCTTTCCAACTTGGAACACCATAAAAACATATTCCAAATGTGTTGTGATCATGGTTACATTCTTAAACTGTTACCTTGTAAAAGTTACAATCTTCAAGAGAACAGAAACCAGAATTCCAGAATTCACTGTGACTTTGTGAACTCTGCTCACCACAGGGCAATAGTAAGGATTTATACAGCAGTGAGCCTACTACAGAGTGAAACATTAGATGGGATAGTAATGAGAACCCACATGTGCACAGATTTACAATGATGCGTTTTCTACTTGTTTCTTCTCACAGGAGTTCTGCCTGGTTCAGTTTTGTCTGGAATACAAACAATGACTATACCCACATTATTCTTCTCTAAGCCCTTCGAGACACCACAACCAAATGGAACATTTCGAGCAGCATACTAGTCAAAGAGTGCACAATGTCAGAAACCGAACCACAGAAACACTGTGTTATCTAAACCAGCTATCACACTATCTATTGTATTAACAAGGTCTAGATAAGAAAAACATCAGTGAAGTTGCGGCTGTTCAAAAAGCAGATGTCTGGAAAATATGCCCTTGCCAAAAATTCTGTGATATACTGCAGTTCTTCAACTGCCAACATCCAAGGCTTTTTGACAACTTTTTGATTAGTGCAGTACCCACTGTAAACAGCACTACGGTATAAAAACACCTCAGCCATAATTCATCAGCTAAATGGAGTAATAAATGACTGGCTCTGCACATGTCAAACAAACACCTTAATATAGAGTAATTAAAATAAGCAATCACAGCGCAACTCTTAACACCAATCTGTTTTAATCTATTTTTAACATCTGTCAAGCATCTGACCCTGTCAGACTGAGCAATTCATGAAGCCTGGGAATCATCTATTGCTACCAAGTGACAAGATTTTTTTCTCAAGAATGGAGAAACTTTTTACCTAATGAGTATTAGACCATGCAATAAATATTTAGATTGGATAAATGTGTTTTTCAGGTTACCTGGTATCACTTACACATTCTTCAGAGAAGGAAGCTTGCTTTCATACAATTTTTGCAGTTTTGTCTTACTGAGACTTGGTGCAAATAGTACCAGAGTGTAGTTTCAGAAACAGTGAGCAGAATTCTAAAGGCAATACATTAGAAAAAAAAAAATCTATTTGGATAAGCAAAAATGGCTCTTCTTTAGCAAAAGGAAATAATAAATCTCATTTCCTGGTCAATAGCAGTATAAATCACTATATCCATGTAGTGCATTAATAAGAAAGTAATTTGCTCTTCTTCCTTTATTTGTCTTTTATGATACACATTCTATTTGCTCACAGGAGAAGAAAGCAGACAAGCAATTTTCAAAGTCCAAACACCCCGACCCCTCACTTACCCTCGAGCCGTTTGTGGACGTTCTGGCACAGGCTGGGCCTGGGTTGGGCCTCCCTGCTGGAGACAAAGGAGGCTGAATTTGTGCGTGTTGTTGGGAGCTGCAAGCCAGCCGACGGCTTCGGTGGTGTTTTGGAGTGTGACCTCAGGATAGGGAGTCTGATCACTGAACAGTTTGACTTTTAAGAGAGACGATTTCATTACATGCAGCAGATGGCCCTTCCTGGGAAAACCTCTGCCAGACAGGGAGTTGGCAGTGAGGAGAAGGCACATCCTACTTCCATAGAAGTCCATAGGAATTTCCTAATAGCCTTGAGATAGAGGAAGTGTTGGCCTTAGCTTTTCATAACAAAGCACCGGGCTGTGTTTTGAAGCACGTGCCTAACTGCTCTCCAAAGCACGTCGGGAACTTCTTACTTGCTGGAAGTTAAGCACACAAAAGTTCTGCTGAGCATGAGAAAATCCACAGTGCCTAACAAGCAGGCTGAGGAAATCAAAGGTGGACAGTGGACTTTTCACAATCACTACACAGGAATTCACCTAATGATTCTCACCCCTCAGAGGCAAATAAGTGGATCCTGAAGTAAGAAAGTATTTCCACTCTTGGTACCCGAGGAGACAAGTCTCACTCAGGAGGAACTGGAATGAATTGCACAAACTGTTCTGAGCTCAAGGGACTGGAAGAGGCTGAAAACCAACTTTTGTGCCAAGTTTTTTATTCAGCATTTTGCAGGACGTGCAGCTAAAACTAGAGTTACGAGATACTACTCTGCTAAATACTTTTTGCTCCCAATGTTATCTAGACAGATAGGAAACTAGTGTGTTCAGCAACAAACATAGCACCTCCAACCGCCCTCACTCAGAAATAGCAACAAGGATATCTATGTTTTACATAACAGCCTAATAGTCAAAATAATCCCCAACGAAATGGGACACATTCAAATCAGAATAGTTTGGGTTGGACGGGACCTTTAAGGGTCATATAGTCCAACACCAACATGAGCAGGGACACCTTCCACCAGACCAAGTTGCTCCAAGCCCCGTCCAATCTAACCTTGAACACTACCAGGGATGGGGCATCTGCCACCTCTCTGAGCAACCCGAATGCTTGATCACTGATTTAAAATGTTAGTAAAATTACTTTCTTAGGCACTTGCAGTCCACTCTCTGGTCCAGCAAGTTGCAACACCAGAGAGGCGAGAATTCGCCTCAGATCATCTGTCCGTTTTTATTGACCACGATCATTCACGGGAACATCTCCTTGGGAGGCTCTTCCCGAGCAGCCCCTCCTCTTCCTCGCTGAAGGACACAAGGCGCCTGACCCTTACGCTGCACGCTTGGAGAGTGGCAGCAGGCTGAGGGAAGTTGTGTCAAGGAGGAGAGTCCATGGCCGTGTTGGTTGCAGGTGGATAAAGCTGTTTCTCCTCAAAGCAAGACCCCTGCCCTCAGTGTCGTCTGGGCTTCGTCTGGTTTATGCCCCAGCTCCCGGTTCGAAAGCCACGTTCCTCGCAGTCGGATACACAACACTCCCATTTCAACACGGGTACAACCACACCCGGTCTGTTCCCTCACGGTGTGTGCAGGGCCGGCCGAGGGGGCGCCACGGCGCGGTCCCCTCAGGGCGCGGCGACCACGCTCCCCTCAGCCGNGTAAAACTCTGAAAGTCCACTTGATAAGTGAAGGTATCACCGCATACTGAAGGTATCTCGCCCCCAGGTTTGCGTTGCGCTGTAATTTAATGAAAGAAACGTTGATGAATGTTTTTAGTGCGAATATGTAACCTTGTATTCCCTTTAGGTAGCTGTCATTATTTCCTTATTTGTGTTGATTGAATCCGCTGTGATTGAAAGTGCGTGAAGACAACACCAAAGTTGAAACTGCAGTTCAGACGCAGTTAACTGCGCTGCACCGTCGGTGGGTTAGGCTGGGCTCCAGCAGTCAGTTGTTTTAACAACAACTTTAAAATCAGTCTTCCTGTACTTTGAAGTTAAGAGTCTGACTCACTCTCTACGGCTTCTGAGCTAGGCACATGGAAAGATGCTGTACTACTTTTTCTGCTGAGACTTTAGAAGTGAAAATTACTAGGTTTCTTAATACATTTGCTGAGCATTGTGAGGTATATGCATCTCTTGTAGCATCCAACTCACTAATATCAGTTTCTGTCTGTGGAGGTATCACTGAATAACCTCTGAACTCCTGAAGGAAATGCTGCAAATATGTTCAAACCAGTTAGGAGTTTCCCATCTCTATTTTTAAAAATCTTTTTATTTATCTACAAGTGATTGTTAACCCAGGTCCTTTCTGAGGAAAAGTATTAAGAAGGTCTATGCTGTGTCTTTCTTGCATTATTCCATAGCCCTCTGGATTTGGAGCAGTGTTCCCTCCAGGTGCTGGAGCCAGAAGGCAGTCCCAGCTGGAGTCTCCTGAAGCTGCTGGGGGATCGAGGCTGCACTGTGATGGAGCTGGCAGAGTCCTTGCAGGCCCTGGAGCACACAGAGGCTCTCCGATGTCTCAGCTATTCAGGTCAGTTCTGGGCTGTGCTTTCACTGCAGCTCTGGATTTTACACTGGAAACACTCAAGTGTTTCTACAGTAACTAAAAACATCTGTAGTGCTTCAGTTCTGGTAGTTGGGATGATTACCAAGGTAATTGGCTCATCTGATTTCTGAGGTTAAAAGTAAGCCAAGCCTTCATGCAGCATTGTTGCAGACTTGGACTTGGCTGCATGGATGTGCTGGCTGTTGCTATTCCATCTGCTGACTGGGGTTTGGTCCCAGCGTGTGCCTCTGGGAGATGCTTGTGGACCTGAGGTGGACAGACAGGTAGTGCAGCCGGCACTTGGGTCTGGAGGTGTCAGTAACTTATCCCAAGTGGAGGGGAAGGGTCCAGTTAGGGCAGTTGTGGTACATGCTGGATTTGGTCCAGCTTGCTGACTGGACAGATAAAGTAACTTAGTTTAGAACTAGATTATTTTCTGCTAGCACATGGACTTGATGATCCCTGCGGGGCAGCACAAGGAGAGACACAAGTAGGACCATGTGGATCACGTGCTGCTTGCTGTAGTACCAAACCAGAGCCCTCTCTTAGGTCCTTTTTCTTCAGGATGGGGTGAAATTCAACCTCCTAGGAAATGAAAAAAGCTTCTCTTTGAATGGGAAGTGGAAATGAGACCGGCAAGCTCCTTGCCATGCTGATGGCTGTCCTGTTCTTTGGACAGTGTGTGAGAAGAAGCCATGGGCTGAGAACCTTTATTAGGACAATCTTGGGATTTTTCAAGTGTATTGTAGCAATGCTTTTCACTCTTCCATCAAGTGAAAGTGTTTACCAGTGTGTCAGCTGAGGATGTAACAACTGGATTATAGGTAAGGTTATGAATACTGAATTTGCATGGTGTGTTTAAAAGTCTGGTAACCATAGATGTCACTTTGCCATCTTCAAAGGTAACTATTATGCTCTGCATTTTTCAAGGAAAATGGAAGAAGTGTTTATGTGTCTTTGTAATCAATCACGAAATTGAGCTGGAAAGCTTTTCGTTTTGAACCGTTAAATTCCACGATACGTACGGGAAGTGACCGCGTAGTGCTGAATAAACTGCAGGAAAAGAAATGAAACTGTGAAGAAATTGTGCATCAGATTTCTTAGAACTTGTTTAGAATGCTTCTGAGGAGTGCAAAATACTTATCAGGAGAATTTTTTTTTAATTTTAAAAAGTGGAAGTTTTGGAAAGAGCAAGTCTTCATAATTTTTCTGTCCTTTAAATTGAAATAGTATAATTGCTGTTTGTGTTGGTTGTTAGAGGATTGTGATGCTCAAGAACTACTTAACACACTCTGTTTAACTGTGGAAAGCAGCGGAAGAAGTGTTAAATGAGGAACTGAGGTAGTGATCTCCAGTGCTAGGTGTAGAAGGAACTGATTTTGGAGTAAGGAAGGCAGGGAGTTTTGAAGTGCTGCAGCTATTTTGGAGCTGGTGTGTTCCAGTCTTTCAGAGTAATCCTGTGTGTGGAGGCAGCTGATAGAGCCCACTGCCCTGCCAGGCAAGGTTATGTGATTTCCAAATGCCATGCGCTCTCTGTTTCAGGCTGTTGCCTACATGGGTTCTGGTCTAGTTGTACTATCCAGAGCAAAGAATGCTTCAAATAATGATTTTTAAACTTCCTGTTCTGCAGTTGACTTCCTCCCCTTCTTCTGATGACCTTGGCTATAGCAGTGGATCTGTTTTTGGGATCATGCTGTAACAAGATCTGGAATGGTTTAGGTTAAGAAAATAACTGCATCATATCAGAGTGGTGTCAGAGTTGCTCTCCTGGCAGTTAAGATTTGAAGTGGAAAATTCTACCTTGCAGAAAACCCCCACCCTGTGCTCTGTAGGAGTCAGAGGCATAAAGCTGAAACCAAGGATTCAGCTCATAAGAGTCCATAATGAATAGCAGGAAAATGCACTCTGTTGGACTTAAACTCTGATTGCTTTGACTCCCTCAGGCTGGGCCTAATCTTAATCTGAACAGCTCAAAGAAATTGTTGGGAGTGAGCAACTGGGAATATCTTTCTAAAAAGGGATCTGTGATACCATAAGATGTTTTATTTCCTTTAAAATTAAAATAACTGAATGATCTGCTTTAAATCTTTTATGAGCTCCATCGAGTACTGATCGATTTGAGCATGGATTTTGTGTAGTGGAAGACAATTTTGAATGTCCTAAAGTAATATAACTAATAGGAACTGTGCATATACACAGTACAAAGACATTATTTTCAAGTATATTTAATGACAGAAATGTTCTTTGCTCCAAGGGCAATTTAAATGCAAATGTAAATTATGGACTTGTATTTCTTCATAACTTTCTTATGTGTAAATTCTGTCTTAAAGGTATAAAGATCGTTGTACAGCCAGACTCTCAAGCAGTGCTTTCTGGTCAGGTCGTCAAGCTGTGCTGCTGGGCAACAGGACACCCATTTGTGCACTACCAGTGGTTCAAGCAGGAAAAAGAGGTAAGAGTTCATAGAGAATGTAGGGGTTTTAAATAGTGAAAATAACACATAATTATTTTGGATAACCCTGTTTTTTAAAGACTCTTATTTACAATGAGAGAAGATTGTTGTCTATACTCATAAAACCAAAAGTTTAAGAAATGCTGGATGATGATCCTGTGAACGTGCTAAAACAAAACGGCGATTCCTTATATTCGCACCACGTCATTCCTGGGGGCTGTGTATGTGGAGTGGGGCAGAAAGGAAGCTGTAAGTTCAGTTGTCTCTCAGCCTACCAGTAAGTTTCAAGTAAGTGAAGGAGTTGAGGATGGTGTAATGAACTTGGAAATAAATATTACAATGCTTGATCCTGGTTTAGACCAATCCAAATTGAAGTATTTTTGGTTCACCTGTGATGCAGATTCCCCACGGTAATTCTCCAGAACTGGTTTTGAGTCCAGTGAGTGTAAAGGATTCTGGCTTTTACATCTGCCGAGTGAACAGTGAATCTTCTTTCATGTTCAGTCGGTGGGCACGCCTTGAAGTTTGTGAGTTTCAGGATACAGCTCATGGTGAGTGGCAAAAACCCCTTCTGAAAGTGCCTTCCTGCTTCCTCGAGGCACTTGGGTCCCTGTTGCTGTGCTTGGGTTGTCTCACACTTCCTTTTCTTTTACTTCCTTTTCATTTTTTTAAGGGAGCTTAATGGGTTTGCCTGAAAACAAGTTGTGCATTTGCGTTCAGCCTCGGCCACAAAACCTGACAGTGGGGGATGCCTTGGTACTAGAATGTGGAGCTGTTGGAAACCCGATTCCTCATTACCAATGGTTCAGAAATGGATTTCCTTTGGCAAATGGGAGCAAAAATGTCTACACAGTAAGTTACTGCAGTGGGCCTTGGGAGCTAATGTGTAACCACCTTGAGCTTACTACAGAAAGTTCCCTTGAAGAAAATAATTTCTCCAGAACCTTGATAACTTCTGACGAACTGCTCACTTGAAGTGCTGCATTTAGTTTTTTTACTCTTTCTTGCCTGTGGGCTCAGATGCAAGGATTAAATACCTGAGGCAGGTATTTTTTGGAGGTCTGTTGGGATGATTGTGATGATGCTTGCACAGGTAACTTATGTGGATGTGGAACATCAAGGAACATATTGGTGTCATGTATTCAATGACTGGGAGGACGAAGACAGCAAGAAGGTAGAAGTCATTATAGGTAAGGAGTTTTTCTGTTTCATACAGGTCAGCTCCTTTGTCCATTTCTTTCACATCATTAGAATTTATTTTTGAAGCTTTCAATATTAAGCCAAGCACATGCCTTCTATATATTATAAGTTTATCCATTTGTTAAAACACCTGTGCCTGCTTCCAGCAAATGGAATTTTATGGCTTTGGGTTTTTATGGTAACCAGCACAGAAGTGCTATCCCTTTTTTGCATTGCCAGCATGTATGTGGCTGGTCAGCAGATGCAAGCTGATTTATGCTTTTTAATGACTAAAAACCACTTTAACCCTTGCTGGGGACATGAACTCTGTTACATGGAGTCCTTCAGCAATCGGGACAGGTGAGACTGTTCATTTCAAGTAGAATGAATGAATAGAACACGTTTCAGTGCATCTGTATTTGCAGTGAACTGAAGAGGAGCAGATCTGTTTGTATAGCTTCCAGATCTATCTGGCAATACTATTGTGTAATTTCCTTACCTCAGAAACACCCTAGTTTAGTACTCCTGAGTTTCAGGAATAATTACTGTACAGTGTTACGGTCAATGCAGATTTACACTGCTGTAAAGTGAGCCAGATTGCAGAGCAGCTTGACAGTGCCCTTTGTCTTCCACTTTGTGTGCTAATTCTCATAACTGAGACCTCTTGTCTTCCAATTTTTTCCCCTCCTTAAAACACAAGGAAGGAAAGCTATGGCAGTGGAGTGCACAGAAGGTAAAGTAAACCTCTAGTTGTGAAGCAGTTTTCAAAATCAGTGATGGGGATGACAGGTTGTTGAGTGTGTTGCTGAGAAGCATGTGTGTTTTAAGAGCTTGGGTTAAAACACTGATGGATGATGCAACCATCCTTCTGCATGTGCTTCTCTCTTCTTTGCTGGACACCATGATCTAGAGCACACAGGAGAAAAACCAGGCTACTTTCTTCTTTTCTGGTATTCAAATAAATGTAAACATCTGGAGATTTCTTTGGTGGGGCTCAGGAGGCAACATCTAGCAAGAAAATCTGGAGCTGTTCAGGAACCTGGGTGATCTTAGAGAGCTGGCTAGAGCTAGTTCCAGTGTCAGCTCCATGTCTGCAGAAGTTTCCAGCAACTTCCTTAGGATGATTTCCATTCTCCTTTGCATTGTTGCAATGGGGAGGAAGAAGTGTATTGTGACATTTAATGTTGGTACCATCCTTTGACTACTGAGCATCTCAGAGTCTGCAATATTCAGAGCACAGGGGATTGTGTACAACAGCATGTGGCTGCTCCGAGAGTCCACTGCTGCTTCAGAGACGTTAGTTTTCTTTTCCGTGCTTTCCAGTATTCTCAGAATAAAGAGATGAAACCCCTGGTAGCTGAGAATGTTTGAAAACTGTGTCTGAAGTCTTTCCGAATACAGATAGCTTCCCAATATCAAGTTTTTTGCTCAGGATGTTGCTTTTTCAGCAGCCCTTCAAACATCTGTTCTTCAGTTGGATGATTCTGATACTTTGTTCCTTGTTCCTTGAACGTACTTGCATGCCTGTGGGATTGAGGCATAGTAACTGTCCCCCCCCTTTGTTTTTACATCTACTGTACTGCAATGCTGTGTCTAGCACAGCTTAATGTATTGCTATAGGATTTTCTCTTCTCTGTGTGGAATAAACACAAAAGGTTTGATTTGCAGAAATGCAAAGCCAAAAGTATTTTAGAAAAGTAGTTTGTTTTCTGTGTTCAGCTTTGTTTAATAATGGCATGGCACTTACATTTTTATTAATAAAATAGGGTTTCTGCTTCTTGTTTAAACTATGATTTTATTGGTGTTTTTCTTCACAGAAGATTTAAGTGATCTTCAGGAATCAGGTAAGTGGTAAGTTTTGAAAAAACTTTAATTTTGCATCTTCATTTTATGTTACAAGTCACTGAAGCCTCACTGGGTTGCAGTGTAAACTTTACAGTATTTGGGTGTATCTGTAACTGAGAATTGAATAGGAGCTGGTATCACCTTAAGAGCAGCGCCGCTTTCGAGTTCCAAGAGATTTAACTTGAAGCATATAGAGAATCATAGGGGTGCTGTTTGTAAAATCACCCAAGGCTGCACACGTACTTACACAGATACAAAGGGAATTACCTTTCTTGTCTGTGGTTTCTTGGGACTCGCAGTTGTAGCACATTGCTGGTTTCTCAGATAATTAAGGTGAAAAAGATGTGAGGTGTCTGGCTGTTACTCATGATATGTTGAATGGCATATTTCTTACAGTCGTGTTGGAGTCGGCCAATGTGATTTGCAGCCTGCTAGGTGTTTATTATAGAAGTGTAGATCCATAGTGTTGCTCCAGAAGGGATTATCCCTGATACAGTTTTCCGAAAATCTCAGCTCCCAAAGATAGTGCCCTGGGTTAGACATCAAATACGTTTATGTTTGCCCAGCCTTAGTTTCAGTCACTGAAGGGCTTCTGTCATACTGTGTGATGTTATCCAGGTGTACTACTTTGGCACACTGCTTACTGTTCCTCTTGGCACAGCATTGGCTCTGCCACCCCTCTGTGAAGTACAAAATAAAAGAATTTTCTCATCCAGATGGTAATCCCTGCTAAGCATCCCCCACCTTGCATGTCTGCATTTTGTTTGGAGAGGATGAACTGTTCAGATGTCACTGAAAATGCCAATGTGCAGTTTGTGAGATTCAGCATCTATTCTTTCTTAATCTATAGAACTAGCTATTCACATCCTGTCAGGCTGTGTGCTGGAAGAGGGTGAAGGAAATCAGCTAAAGAACAACAGCAATATCAACAAAACACCTCCAAACCCCACCAAAAAAAAAAAAAAAAAGAGGGCTTTTTCTTGCACTGAACAAGTAAAGTGTTAGATAAAGCAGTGCCACTAGACTATGGCTGTGGGGAATGTGCAGTTCATTTTCTGTAGTCACTGACATGCTGCTCTTTTCTTCTATTTCAAGCAGACCTACAAGAAGAGTCAAGTCACAGACCTGTGGGTAAGTAGTTTTGTACTGGAATGGCTGTATGTATTTGACATCTAGGAAGCAGATTTTTCTGCTTCTGAGTATTGCTTCTACTGACACTGCCAGTGCAAGACCTATGGGGCAAATAGAAAGCTGTAGGGAGGGAAAGCTGCTGGTATTTGTGCAGTCCATTTACAATGCTTGCTTGCCCTTTCAGGAGTAAACTGTGCTGAGGGCACCAGTATTTTTAGTGACCCTGTGAAGCATCTGCAGCTTCTCATCTGTTTCAGTTTACTGCTTCAGATTCCTGTGGCCGGGCCTTAGCCAGTGTGTGACTCCATTCCTTTGAACACTGGGAGGCAGCGGTATTGGGATGATGTGATAGAAAGGATTGCTATCCTGTCTGCTGAGGAAGTGCTGTCCTTGCAAACTCAGCTCTCCCTGTTCCATCATGTGGATGCTTTGATACTGAGCTGAAGCTCATAGAGATGGATAGCACCTATGCTATGAAGAATAGTTGCTAGGTTTTTTAATCACATTCTTAAATTTGCACTGTAGACTTGAGTGGTCAGGCATGTTGTCCTGTTGATACTGAACCAGGTGGAAAGGCTGCTGGCCGCTGTCAAAAATTTACGACTCCTTCAGGTTCATCAGTGTTAGGGGAGTGTAAGTGCTCCCCTTGCATGCAGATACGTTTTTTTCTTCAGGCTGAAAAGAGAGTTGAGCTGTATTGTTGATGTGGGATGACTTGTAAAATCACATAAAATATTGTGCCTGAAGTGAGATTGGATACTCTTTTCACTTTGGAAAACCTTAAATTTAAAGGTGTTGAATCCATGGAATAGATAATTGTGACATGTCTTTTTCTCTGTGTGTCTTTGCAGCCACAGACAAGGTGGCTCTGTTAATAGGAAACATGAGCTACTGGAATCATCCCCAGCTCAAGGCTCCAATGGTAGATGTCTATGAATTGACCAGTTTGCTAAGGCAGCTGGATTTCAAAGTTGTTTCTTTGCTGGATCTTACTGAGTCTGAGATGCGAAATGCAGTGGATGAATTTTTACTTCTCCTAGATGAAGGAGTTTATGGTAAGAACACGTAAAATCCCTTCTGAAGTAGGTCAGTTTTGTATGTATCAAGTAGCAAACATCTGGTATTTGCCTCTCCTAAACAAACTTCAGGGTAAATATGATGCATGTAGAATGGGAAGAATAAGAATAAGTTAAAGGCACCCACCAGTGTATCCTCTGACTTGGGTTAAAAAGTTATTGTTCCTTTACTTTTAGAACAGATCAAATGTTTGAACTTTTTTGTTTAACCACACCTAAAACTGCAGTGCAGGCTTTTGTTTTCTTTGATAGTACTGATAGTTCTTTGTTCGCCTAGATTTGATTTTGGGGGACAAAGCACAAGACAGAAGTAGGGGAGAGCATGATGGAATTGATGCATGGAGCAAAAGCCTTCATGTCTTGCATGGTAAAGGCCAAGAGTGACCTGGTTTGGAGTGTAAGAAAAGTTCTTACATTTTCCACTGACTGCCACTATTTTTTCATTTTTCTAAATGTTAAGATTGTATTAAAAACTGCAGGAATTATTTAGGACAGAGAGCAAAAAGTTTTGCCAGGTCCCCTATTTAATAGATTGCAGAATTCCTGTAGTAAAAGTCCATTTGAGAAAACATTACTTGATCCCTTTTTGGAACACAAGGTCAGCTTATTTCTTAGCATGAGTTTTTTTACGAGTGTGTTACTTGATGCTCTGTCTGTGCAGAACTGGCTGCTCTGACATTTGGGCATTTATATCTGAGCCAAAACCTGCCTGACATGAAGCCTCAGTCTGGCAGGAACATGAGGCTTTTGAGAGCTGTTTGCTTTTTTTATTCCCTGGGAAATAGATGGGCTTATCTATTTGGGTGAACTTTAAGGTTTTTGCACCTTCTCAATTTTTCTCTGTAACTGTGGGCATTTTTGCAGTTGTACTTTTTCAGCCAGTTGATATAAAAGGTAAGCAGAACAGTTTTTCAGTGGTGTTTTGCAACAGCTACTTCAGTTTAAATAATCTCTTTGTTCTTTCTGCATAGTGGCTATTAGTGGCTTAAAGCCTATAAAAGATGCTGTCAATGCACAAATAGGTAATGATTTATTTTCTTTCTAGTGGGCATAGCTTCAAATAGAAGAGGCATAGTGACTACTGCTGTTTAGTCCCTGCTACATATAAACCTGATGCCTACTAGGTTGTGTAATTCTGGCTTACTGCCAGGAAAGTGGCATTTCAGATGCTGGTCCTTAAGGGCAGGAGTAGTAAACAAAGTGATGATGATTGTCTCCTCTGATGTCTCAGTCTGTGCTGTTCTAAATGTAGGCTGCAATTAACATTGTATTCCACACAGGGTAAAAGCACAGACCCATATGTTTGAAAGGCTAAAAATATTTAGGCTGGTTTCTTTTTAAATGAGAGGGGCTGACGGAGGAAGGGAGGCAGATATCACTTAAATGCTGACGTCTCTGAGGAACTTGAGCCTACTTAAAATTGCTGTGTGTGAGTTTCTGTTGAGGCCCTCCAAACATGTTTACTCCACTTACCCCAGGTATGTGCAGATTTATTTCTGATGTTGAGCTCAACATATTAACAGTTGCAGGTACTTGGCACATAGCACAGTCATCTGCCGAGGATAGAAAAGGAATGTAGTCAGTCAGTCTCATTACTTACAGAATATACGCTCAGATACATAGAACCTCAAATATAACCCTGATTTAGGTCCAGATCCAAACTCTGGAAATCACATTAAGACTTTCCTTTTAACTTAGGGCCTGACACAAGGTCATGCAGTTGCACTTCATACCCTATTTAGCTCTCTTGAAGCTTGCCAGGCTCAGGTAGCCCTCATATTTTCATTTCTTGTAGCTGTGTGTAATGAAAAGGTGCAAACATCTAGCGTGCCCACCTCCACGAGCTAAATTAACAGTAGATCATCTTAGTATATTAGGGTGAGGCTTATTTTGGGTTTTCTCTGAATGTGCCAGTGTTGTAGGTGACTTAAATTTCTCAGCACATTTCAGTAAGAATAACAACATAAGAATATTGTATCGCCAGCCAGCATAAATTGTCAGATTTCTGTTGACTTTTATTTAGTTGAGCACCATATACTAATTGCAGATCTAACCCATAGACTGCTTTGACTAGATAAATAAAAATTATTCTTAAAAGATGGAATTTGCATCGTTAAGGAAAACCAGCGCTGGAAATAGGCAACAGGAAAATTCAATTAAATCACACAAGCCTCTGGTAACTGCATTTTATGGCAGTAGAGATTATTGATTCTAAGATCATCTAATCTTCATGCAAATTTATATGACTTTAATATTGGACATATTTATTCATACAAGGAAAATCTAAGCCCTAGCTTGCAGTTCCCTTTCTCAGGGTTGAGAAAAAATTTTATTCCATGATCGGGTTGTTTTTTTCTACAAAAATATTGCATGTTTTATTGAAGATTTTAAATCTTAAAATGTTGTAGACTGTTGTTTAGTGACGCATGAGCGACATGATGGCAGGATAATCATTTCTGGCTAGGTAAGCATCAAAGAGTTTGTTTGTTTAGTAGACCCAGAAGAGTCATGAGTCTGTAACTAGGAGATACAGCTGCAATCAACTGAACATGAGCCGTTGGTAGTTTGGTAATGGGGATGCGCTCTGGAGTCCTACCAAACTCTTCAGCATCTTTTTTCTGTCTATAAACTGCAGACTTACTGCTCAGAGCTTTGTAATTGCACATGTGGAGAAGATGTTTTACAGCTGGCACATTTCCTTGTTCCTATCTGTGAGTTACACACATACATAACCAGCTGTTTCTGTTAGAGGTCATAACTACTTAGAGCATTTTAAGAGTATTTAACTTGGTACGTTTGAGCAAATATCTAACTGATTCTATTGCATGTGTGATTTTTGTGCTTCTTTGAATTTATTGTGTTTGTGTATTGTGGAGTTGATGTTGATGTGGCTTGGAGTAGCTTCAGTGAACTCCCTGAACACGGTCAGAGCTGTGCATGACGGTTTTGACCCGCTAAAATGGACAGAAGTCTCTGATGCACTACTCACTGTCACACGTGTTTTGAACTCAGGTTTGTTATACTATGCTGGCCATGGCTATGAAAACTATGGGAACAGTTTCATGGTTCCTATTGATGCCCCGAATCCCTACCGCTCAGCAAACTGCCTGTGTGTGCAGAATATCCTGCGGCTGATGCAGGAGAAGCAGACGGGACTCAATGTGTTCCTGCTCGATATGTGTCGCAAAAGGTATCCCCTGCATTCCTGGGTGGTGAGAGCTGACCTCAGCTCTTTGGGATCTTAACAGGAAGCTGGGTCTCCTGCTGACGAGAAGTCTTTAGGCTGAGAATTCACGGTACTGCGAAGTTCATGGTTCTGAGAATTCACAGCCTGCACCTGAGTGCTTCTAGCATCAGTAGGATTCATCCACAGACTTCTGCCTGTGGCCTTGGATAGAGAGGTGATCCTGGTGGTTAGAATTTGTCCCCGTGGGTACATAGCTGCCTTCCAATTTCAATTATATTTATTTCTTTTTTGTTGTTGTTTTTTAAAAGTTATAAACAGACTGATCAGATGAAAGTGAAATTGGGCATCTTAAAGAAGAAGCAGGATCCTTTCCCCTGGCATCATTATCCATCTTCTTCATTACAGGGAGGAAGGAGAATCCCTGTGATCAAAGGAACATTAACTTAGCAGAAGGGCTCAAGTGAAGAAGTGCTTATTTTAGAACTCTTCAGAGCCATGGATTTTGCTTCTGTACTGAAGATGTTGTATCTTTATTTAGAGGTTAAAAACCAACTAATTTATGGGATTTTTCTACACAAAGCACTGTGTTCTTTCTATGTTGAGACACTACTGTGCTCAATTAAACTTGCACTTGAAATCACTTCCGGCAATTGGTCTCTGAGGAATGTTTCATAACAGAAAATTGCTGGTGCTTTAGTATCTGTGGAGCCTCTAAACTTCTCTGCTAATGAAATTCCCGTGACCCAATTCAGCTTCGCAATCTGGTGTCCAAATAGAAAATCCATTGACGTAAACCTCGTACTAACCAACACCATGGCGGGGGGGAACCTTAAAAATCATGCCATTTTGTAAATAACCTAAAATGGGTGGATATCAGAATTGTGTTTTGCAGAGATTGCAGCCAAACTCTGCTGGTTACTACAGCATGCCCTTCTCTGGGTAATGCACGGTGCCTCTGTCTTTACACTGCCCTCAGGCAATGTTGATGGTGCTGACTTTTGTCTTTTAGCAGTCAGGATTCATTTCAGACTTGTAGGAATGAAACAAATTACAGGTTCTGAACTCTGCTTTTTTTGTATTTTGAATTTGTTGCCAGTACTATTTCTCAAATTACTATTTTACTTTCTTGTGTTTCCATTTATTACAGAAATGAATATGATGACACAATTCTTATCTTGGATGCTCTGAAGGTTACAGCCAACATTGTTTTTGGATATGCAACGTAAGGAAGTTTTTCTTCTTCTGTGCCACAGAAATGACTGAGATTGTATAGCTGATTTTTTCCAGAACTGTGCTGTGGGTCAGTAACCTTGGTCACCTTTCAAGCGCAAAAACTGCTGAATAGAAGCAGTCAGCAGCTTTACTAAAGTTGTCTGTAATAAATGTAAGCTCCTCATATGAGCAGTTTGAACAGGTCTGGTCTGTGATGTCATTGTAAGAGGAAGTTCCATCAGCTGCTTGCAAAGGAATACGAAGAGCAGGTTGGCCTTGAACACAACCTGGTTTTCAAATTATAGGGTTTCTTTCCCCCATTCCCAACATAAATTTACTGTTAGGCAGGTTTTTCAGTGTTTTTTCCTTGTCTGATGCTGATGATCTCACAGGTGCCAAGGAGCAGAAGCTTTTGAAATTCAGCAGTTGGGGTTGGCCAATGGAATCTTCATGAAGTTCCTGAAGGACCGTTTATTAGAAGACAAGAAGATCACTGTTCTGCTTGATGAGGTTGCAGAAGGTGAACTCCAGCTTACTGCACTAACAGTCTCCTCAGCCTGCATTACTAAAAACAATTTTGCTTCCATGTCCTTCCTCTCATGGTAAAGCTCTTTCTTGTTGCATTTTGTTCAAAGAGCAGGTGCTACTGGGCAGCATATTAACAACATTCCTGATGCTGAGCTTCTTTAATAGTGTTCAATTTTATACTTTCCTCTTCAGTGAACCTTATTTGTTCTGAGTATCTTTCTGCATGGAGCTTTAAATTGTCCATCTACAAAACTGCTCTTCTGTCCTGTGGTGCCTGCTGTCTTGTGGTAGTCCAGTCGTTTGCATGTTCATTTAAACAATTAACAGAATCCCCCTTGCCTAAGAGTGCTATAGCAATGATAATGATTTGTTCTCTAAGTGCAGTAAAAAGGGCAATGCACTGTGTTAATTTGCCTGATTCAGTGATGGTATTTATGAGTTGATGGGAGAAGCACTGAAGTGAAAAGTGTGGGGGGAAAGCATACTGTTTCTGTGCAAACATCTGTTCCAAGCACAGAAGAACGGTCTCATACTGGTGTGTGTAGGTGCATCAGCCCAGCTCTGCCCTGGGTTCAGCAGCCTGGGGCAGCTGCAGGTTGCAGAACTTTGTCTTCTGTTCAAGAGTGCAGGGAAAGATTGATTTGTCAGGCAGCATGACAAGCACTGCTGTGAGTATTTCCAGGTGCTGGGTGTCGGGGAGTACACGAGTGCTGTGCAGACAGTGCCAGGGAAACGTTCTGTTCCATGGAAACAGCCCCCGTGGAGAAGGCTGCAGCGTGCTGGCACCGTGGTTCCTGCTGTGCCTTTGCCACAAGAGTGCAGTGCTGGCTCATGGTCAGCTTGGTGGCCACCAGGTCCCCGAGGTCCTTCCCTGCAGAGCTGCGTCTCAGTGAGTCAGGCCCTTTGTGGACCTGTGCAAGGGATTATTCCTGCCTGGGAGCAGAACTTGGTGTTCCCTGTTACTGGACTGCATGACATTCCTCTCTGCCCAGTTCCACAGCCTGTCCAGGACCCTCTAAAGAGCAGTACAGTCTTGTGGGGTATCAGCCACTCGTCTCAGTTTTTAGTCATCTGCAAACTTGCCAAGCTTTGTACTCTGTCCTGACACGTGGGTCATTAGTGATGCTGTTAAATAATCAGTATTGGGCCCTTGTATCTAAACTTAAAATACTCCCCTTGCACCCAGTTCTTTAGAATAATCTCCTCCAGTGGAATTACTCACATTCTTGAAATTAGTTACTCTGATTAGGACCTTACCCAGCCAGAGCTGGGATGCTGCTTGGACTGGCTCTGAGGAACAGGGGAGGATGTTGGCCAGGCTGCATGCGACCACTTGGGGCTCTGCAGAACTGCTTTGGCCTTCAGGGAAGGAAGAGCTGAGCAAGGAATACTTGTAAAACTGCAGCTTTTGATGGATGTGCTGGCTCTGGCATAAGCACAGCGACCACACAACATTGCAGGGAGGTACTTAAATCAGTTGGAATTGCAGCAGCATTGATTTTGAAAGAACCTCTCTGCATCTTGTTTTAGATATGGGCAAGTGTCCCCTTACCAAAGGCAAGCAAGCCCTGGAGATCCGCAGCAGCTTGTCACAGAAAAGGGCATTAACTGATCCTGTTCAACAAAGCACATCTTCTGCAGAGTCCCTGGCACGGAACCTGCAGTGGGCCAAAGCTCATGGTACAGTACAGTTTGCTTTTAGATGGTCCTACTGCCATGATGGGAGAAGGGAGAGCATGTACTATTGAATGGAAATGGAAGAAATTCAAGGTTATAGCCGCATTTTCATTACTATGTTCAGTTGGAAGTTTTTGTGTTTGGGTTTACCCCTACATGAGATAGTAATGAACAAGGTGACGTGTAGAATTCATGTATATTCCGTATATTTAAGACCACTCAGACACTGGAGGAGAGACTTACAGGTTGTCTACCTTCTGGGACAGTCTCCCAGTACTGTGTGTCTAGCAGTGACATTTGTAAGATGGCATTGATCTCATTCTGAAGTCATCACCTAAAACAGCCATGTGAACTGTATGGTAAATGTGCATGATGAAAAGAAGTTTTCAATGTAGATAACTAAGAAAAATAAAATAAGACTGAGATGAGTTCCAGGCTTCCTAGGCTTCTTTTAAGAAGGGCAGTGGGGTTTAAGACCTTTTTATCTTTTTCACCTAAACTTGTTGGAGTACATCTTCAAATTTCTTTGACAGTTGGGGCAGAGGGTCAGGGATGGCATTTCTGAGACCACTCGTCATATAGGAAGACTTTTTCAGAGATGCAGATGTTTATTTATGATGTTTGTTAAATGGTTGAAAAAGAAAAATGCATATTCTAAGTTTATATTTAGATTGTAACAATGTGTTATTTATTGGCAGAGCTTCCAGAAAGTATGTCCCTTGAATTCCAGTGTGGTGTTCAGATTCAGCTGGGGTTTGCAGCAGAGTTCTCCAACGTCATGATAATCTATACACGGATAGTGAAGAAGCCCCCTGAAATCGCAGCTTGCAGAGCCCACATTACAGACTTCCCACTCGTAAGTGCTTCCTGCTGCTGTCTCGTGATCTTGCTCCACTGAAGTTGAAAATGTTCCGTTCCACCCATATCAAGCTGCATCTTGTATAATAAAATGGGTCTAAAGTGCTGCAACTTCTCAAACTGAAAGAAATACTATTTTATGATCTACAAATTCTATACCGTCAATTAAGTTCTCTTTTTCTTCTTGGAACAGAACTTGGATGTAGATCCTAAGGAGGCCAATAAAGGAACTCCTGAGGAAACTGGAAGCTATTTAGTATCAAAGGACCTTCCCAAACACTGCCTCTACACCAGGCTGAGTTCACTGCAAAAACTAAGGGTTAGTATCCACTAGCCATTACAAGTTTGCCCAGATAATTGACACTACTTATGTTGCTTTGCAGTTTTGTTGAGGCAGCTGTGTATTGTTAGTGTACAAAGTTCTTTGGAGGGAAAGAATGGACAATAAAACAGTTCAGTGACATTAACTTCACAGCTGAAAAGCAGAAGGCAGGGAATTGATGCATATGCAATCCTGAAACTGGTGTGCAAGGCCCTTTGTATTTGCCTGGCCCATGCTGAACTTGGCCAAGATGGGTATTTTTGTGCAGATCACCTCTTGCATGCTCTGAGAGTATTCCTATGCCTTTTAGGAAGAACCTGACCTGAAGCAGAGCTGCCTCTTACAAAGTCATTAGTAGGTGATGAAAGTGTTGTGTATCATCAGCCTGTGCTCCTGGGCACACAGTTTTTGGAAGGTTCTCACTTCAGCAGACTGGGGCACTGCTAAGTGTCTCTGTATCTTTGCGTCATAAACATCTGTGCCAGACACAGCCTGCCATCTCTTCTTCAGTGCTTTTGGCAGTTGAGGTAACACAAGTGCTTCTGGAAATACAGACTGTTCAGTAAACAAGTAGTGAACAAAAGAGGACCTCAGGAAACAAGGCTTGCCCATTGTGTGTCTCTAGCTCCTAAAATGGTCACTCTGCTTCTCCAGGAGACTGGAGCTTCTCTAAGGGTTTCCTGTAGTGTTTATTTGGAGAGGAACTATAACTTTTTCTCTCCCCCTCTTTCCTCTTTTACAGGAACACTTGATCTTCACTGTTTGCTTGCACTATGAGTATTCAGGAATAGAAGATACAATGGATGAAAGAAAGGAAGTTAATGTTGGGAAGCCCCTTATTGCTAAATTAGGCCTTCACCATGGATTCAAAACCAAGAACTGTCCCCAGGCCTGTTGCATGCCTGGTTATCCTTTTCATAATCCAGTAGAGTCGAGTCCAGAGGCAGCTGAATACTCCATCCCTAGTCATTGCCAACCCAATTCCTGTCCTGGTGTTTACCATCCAAACTGTGCTTGCTTAGCCAGCATCACACAACCAGAGACATGTTCCTGCAATGGAACTTCCAGGATATTAGCTTCAAGACATGAAGTACAGCATCATTCACCCACTGTGGGAAAGAGTAATGTACCAGTAGAAACCACTGATGATACTGTTGAACTGGAATTCTTCCTCTCTGACAGCCTCAGCTTCTCTGAACAGCGATAGCGGGATGTGTTTGGAATAGACCAGAGTGGCATCCTTGAATAGAGGGGTCTCCACACTGCGTCTCCATCTTCTGGAGTTTGGAGACTTCAGGACAAGGCTCTGGAGAGTCTAGAGCAGGTGCTGGGAATGAGGTTGTGATGAAAATTTTTCATATCCTAAGAGACAAAACTGGACCAATAGATTTTTTTTTTCTTTTTTTTTTTTTCATTTACTATTTGTTGTTTGATACAGGGAAAAGTCTGAACTGCTCAGAGTTTCCTATTCCATTCTTTGGCCATCATGGGTTAGGATCGGTCAGTGATGTTCCAGTGCCTTGGATGTACCCAATAAGCGGCTCTGACTTCATTCTCCTCTCTGATGGTCAGATGTCCATTGTCTGGCAGCATCTGAGGTGGATTAAGATCTGCGCAAGGAACCCAAAACCTAAAGAGTCAGCAAACTGACATCACTTTAGTTTTTAAGAGAACTACAGATTATCAGAAGGAGCAAAGTCACAGAATCCTACTGTGGTGGATTGTTCTTCTTATGATTTTTTTTTCTTTTATGTAACGCTCTTCTTAAGATTTTTGCTGATCTGATACCTGGTTTTTCATGTTCTGGAAGAACACTAACTGGAAAGATGAGGGCAAGTGCCTGCTCATAGCAAGCAAGGTATTGTATGGTCAGTCTCACAGACATGCTGAGGGCTAAAAGTGAATGGGCAAGAGGAGTGAAAGAAGAATCACAGGAAAACTGATCTTTTATTAGGTCTTTGAAAGTCTTGATGCTTTGAAAATGCGAAAATATTGGGGTGTGAGGAAACTAAAATCAAAGGGAGTTTTCAGACAGGTGTAGTAGCCTCTCCTGCACTGGTAGTATTGATAAGTAGTATTGCTTTAATTAAGATCCCCATCATAAAAATAAAATAAGTCAATGTTACTGAGGCAGGCAAGCCAGTTTCAGTCTCCAGTGGAGAGTGCTGTGATCTAGTGGCCTGGCAACATGCTGGATGGGCACTGAGGGATGTGCTGGTGTGGCCATAAAACTTTTGAGATGGCAATGTTAATGCACCTTTAACTAGATCTGGTGATCTTCAGGTTGCTCTGTGCTGAAATGTGGATATATGTACATGGATATAGGTATTTCCAGGATGACAGCCATTCTTGAAGTAATCTGTACATGAGCTTGAATTTCTGTTTTCCACCTGCAGGGTGTTAAATAGTGCCATACCTATTAATAAATGGGATGTACCTGCATTAACTATTCTGTACAGCTGACTTGTAAATCAGATTATAGCTTGAGACATGGTCTCGGAGTATAATATTTAGCTAATACTTTATCAGTTTCCTAATTTCTATAAAAGCTTATTCTTTTTTCTTACTGTGTAATAAACTGTTGTCCACAAAATTATTTATCTGTGCATATGTAGTTGCTATATTCTTCTACTGCTTCCAGCCTTAAAAAGCCCAAAACTTTATTGAAACAAAACATGTAATAAAAGAATTTCCTTAACAGTAAGGAAGGGGAAATCTGAATTATGAACTTCAGCTTAAGGTACACAGATCTGGGCCTGGGTTGATACCCCTGCTCCTCGAAGTTCAACCCTTGCCCCTTGAGAGGTGCAAAGGCATTTGATGAATTCACTGCACTTGAGGGAAATCTTTAATAGGTACCCTTCGACATATTTGTATATGCATGTATATGTATATGCATGTATATGTATATGCATGTACTTCTGTGTGTGTGAATTGATTTAAATCCCCTATGGGAAGTATAGTATGGATATTGCCATCTTAGATCTAGAATTAAATTCCTGCTGTGCTTATAGGAATTGAATCATTTCACAAATGTTAAATTAGTCAGCAATTAGGTGCTGCTAAATCCTTCAGGCGTAAACCCCTGCCCAAGTCTGAACCCTGTGGCTCAGCAGCAGGGCCTCCCTTAGCCTTTGGCATCCATGGTGCCTGTGTAAATCATTCTACATTGATTCTAGACAGATTTTCCTCTGTGTGCATCATCCATGTAGCAGTTACCACAGTGAACCCTGCCATTGGACCTCATCCCCCTTTTGCACATTTACATTAAACCTGCTTTTGCTAATACCTTTAACAGAGGTTCTCTAAGTGACCTAAACCACTCAGACTTGTCCAAAGCATCTGACAAAAGTCTGCCTGTGGCAGTAGTGTGTGTGGAGGAAAACTTTATCTGTCTGAGCCCTCTTTAAAAAGAGAACGGTGATGAAAAGGCATTTTCTCACTGCAGCAATGTCTGGGAGCTGCTCTAACTGTTTTAATCATTAGTGTTCAGAATGAAATACTCTGGTTCTTCAGGGCAAGCTGCAAGCAGCACCCATTTCCTTTGGCCCAGATCCAGGAAAGTACTTTAAAAGTTCAACAGGCATAAATTAATTTAACATTTCAATCTCAGTGAAATTGGTGGGATTAAAAGACATGTCTAAACCTAGGCAGTTGTTAAAGCTCTCTTTGGCTTGTGGTGTCCTTTCTGAATTGAAGCCTCAGGGTTTGGTTTTTTCCTGCAGTGCAATTATTTGGAGATAATTTTTTTTTTGCTGAAGTATCTGGTACGCTAAATTACTTTGCCCTCTGCTTTAGCATTGCTGTATGGTTTTGTATAACTCAGGTTTTTACCTGAGTTTGGACATTGAATAGGTTTAGAAGTAAAGTAATCCTTAAATAAACTCAGGCTTCTCTGGCAAAAGAAGGATTCACATGCTTCAGAAAGGCCAAGACAATTCTTCCATTGTCTCTCACCACACTGCAGTAAGGTGGGAGTGCATTTACCTTCTGTACCTCCATAGAGCTCTGCAGGCTGACTCCTCTTGTTATCCTGAGAGTTCTGAAACTGGCTCTGGCTCCAGAAGACCATCTGCACCATGGAATTCTTCAGCAGGAGATCTCAGGGCTAGTCTTGCTGTCTCTGTAGTTACTGCCTTGGTCCATGCATCAACTACTTTTCCTCGTTCTGTCAGCTAATTAGTAACTTTGGCAGCTCTCACATGCAGTAAGCTCCTGGGCTATGTTCACCTTGAGATAAATTCCTCACTGCTGTAATGCGGATATGTTTCAGTATTCTTCCTTGTATAGAATTTTAATTCAGGCACAGTAAGATCTGCTCACTTTTTAGAGTGCAGCATTTTGAGCTCCAAGGTTTTTGCTGGGAATTGGAGATAGGTTTAAAGTATCAGGTGGAGGAGGACAGGTTGGGAATTTCAGGGAGTTTGGTTTGTTGGGTTTTTTTTAAAGATTGATCATTTAGCAATAGTCTAGGAATGCAGTGACGACACCTCCATGTTGTAGCAATTAGGCAGTTACTAATTACTAAGGTATTGCTGCAGCAATTTAGTCATACCAGGCTTATTTTAAGAATAAGAAATAAGAATTTCTTATTTCTAATAAGAAATGCTGTCTCCCATCCTTGTTGTTGGCACTCAGTGAGCAGGAGCCCCACATTCCTGTGGGGGTGTGTTACCACAGCGACCAGCCTCTGCATCTGCAGCGGATGTGGGAGGAAGCGTCCAGGCCTTCCCCATGTGCCCTACAGGCAGAATCTGCTGGCACCCTGCTTTCAGCTTTCAAAGTCACTTGCAATTAGGATGAAAAGTCTTCAACCTGTTATGCAAATTACTTCACTACACATGAGATCAAGCAGCTCTCAGATGCTTCCTGGACTCTCTGATGACTTAACATGGTGGTTATGATTTATTTCATCTCTCTAAACATGAGCCAGCTCTGCTTCCTGACATCCTGCAAGAAGAGGGATGTTGACTGTGCGTGGCAGGACAGCACAAGTCACAGAATCACCGAATATGCCGATATTTGGAGAAGGGACCCACAAGGATCATGGAGTCCAACTCCTTGCCCAGCACAAGGCCATCCCAGAGAGTCACACCCTGTGCCTGAGAGCGTTGTCAAAACACTCCTGGAGCTCTGGAAGCCTTGGGGCTGTGACCATTCTCTGAGAAGCCTGTTCAGAGTCCTACCATCCTCTGGGGGAAGAACCCTTTTCTAATATCTAACCTAAACCTCCCCTGCCACAACTTCAGGCCATTCCCTCAGGTCCTCTCAATGGTCACCACAGAGAAGAGATCAATGCCTACAGAGGTAGGGCATTGATCTGTGATTCTGTGGGTTACCATCAGGCAGTCTGATTAGGCAGCCTGCTCAGATTATTCCCCTCTGAATGGGCTGTTTGCCAGAGCTGTAGATGTTTAAAGCAGTCCCAGGAGTCTTCTCTGTTCACATCCTGTCTTCTTTGTGCCTGTCAGCTCTTTTCCTCTCACCTTCTGCTGAGTGCCAGTAGTATGCAGACCTGCCTTGCAGGACTGGGATTGGTCCAGAAATTTTTCAGGACTGCTTTGAGATATAAACAACGTACCAAATCCATTATTTTTTTGGTCTGTAAGAAGCATAACAGTCTTTTAAGAAGGTACGGAGTTGCTATAAAATACTGATTTGCTGATTCTCAAAGCTTTGTAGGCTTTGTTTCACACCTGCCTTAGGGATATGCAGAAAACTGTTGCAGATTCTGGTTCAGTGTTGCAGCTGCAAGACGACACGATTTTGAAGCACCCATTGGGTTACCAGCTCTTATTTTAGTGGAAATAGTGGGTTCATTTGAATCAGAAAATAGCTGTGCTTTATGACAAGCCATCTACCCATGCTGGCAGGTAGAGAACTGAAGCTGTTTGCACCTCACTCCATCCCAGCACATAAATCAGCGGTGGGACTCATTACCCCTGCAGAGCCTCCCTGCTAGTTTCTCTCTTGCTGTCTGCACTGGGATAATCCAGGTTTTAACATAGGTACAACATGCTTTCCTGTGGTGAGATATACAGGAGCAAGCCACTTGCCAGCTGGAGTGAGTTCTACTTGGAATGAGGTGTTTTACCCTCCACTCTGGTGTTGCCTTGCCATCAGCATCTTTTTTCCTTTTCTAATCTGCTGAGAGCCACGTGCCCAGTGGGCCCTTAGTACCCTGCATGTGCTGGGATACCTTTACATCTCCCATCATCCTGTTCTATAAAACAATCTATGGAAACTCTTCATCTCTGCTGCTGGCAATCCAATAGTCCCTTCTTTTCTATAAGCGCTGATAAACAAAAACCTTTTTTTGTTGTTGTTTTGTGGAGACTGTAAGTTTCCACAAATGGAAAAGCTCTGTCTGATGTCATGCAATAATTCTTAACAGAATATGATAGCAAAGAAGGATTAAACCCAGGTTTGTTACGTAAAGGTTCCCAAGAGAAATAACTGTCCTCTCTCAACTAATTTTGTTCACAGTTATTTTCCTTTTAGACTTATTAGTTACAGTATTTTCTTATTGCTATGGTCTTCATGCTAGTCAATAGCTACAATACAGTTAATATATAATATATAGTTAATAATAGGGCTGTCTTGAGAATGGTATTAGTAATGTTTTTCCTTATACAAGTGATCCTGAGTCATTGGTGACAGCAGCTTCTCAAGCTGGCAGATGGTGGCTCTGTAAGAAAACATGTTTTCTTGCCTTGCCCATCAGTTCATTCCCAGACTGAGCAAAGAGAACTCGGTAGTAGCATCTGTTGATGGAATAGTTCCTGTTAAATTCCATCTGCCTGCCAGCTCTAGGATGTTCAAACTGTGGTGTATATATAAGGTACAAAAGGTATAATTAGAATTCTGATGCATCACAAACTAGAATGGGTTTAATTATGTAAGACAGACATTTGTGGACAGCTCTAAGAAGTAGTAAAAAATCTCATGAGTAGAGAGATGATGCTCAGCAGTTGCCTTTTAAGCCTGCATTATTATTTGCACTCATGCAGTGCAAGATGGAGATTTTTAACTGATCTGAAGCCAAGCCAGTTCTTGCATGGTGGCTGCAAGGGAGCCTAACTTCTGAGGCAGAGGTTTCGGAGGTGAAGGGACAAAAAGAAAAGATCCTTGGGGCTGGAAGGGAGGATGAGCCTCCTCCAGACAATGTGAGCCTATAATTTGGCCAAGCAGGTGCAGGCAGGCCCCAGCACTGTCACTGGTAACAGCAGTGGGTGCCTTGCCATTGGCTCATGGTGGCCACTGTGCTGCATGGGAAACCCACACTCAATTTTTGGGGTAACAGGGCAGAGCAGCTGGGGGAACGTGTGCCCCCACCAGGAGCAGTGCTCTGTCACCAGGGGACCCTTCCAGGCAGGTAACTCTGCTGCACCTGTTCTTTCACACGAAACAAGCCAAGAGCCTGCCCACCTGCCCTTTTGTACTGCAGAGGGGAAAGCCATCCGAGACTGATGGAACTAAGCATGGGCTGCTGCTGAGCAGTGAAACCCTCGGGGCTGGGGCTGGAGGCTGCCCTGGTGCCTCTCCCCTCCTCTGTACCCAGGAGATCATCCTGATCTCCTGCCTCCTTTTGTGAATGGGAGAGGGTTGTTCCTAGTGCTGGCACAACCAGGGAGCAGTGTGGCATGCCACAGGGTGGTGTGGTATGCCAGCACAAGTCTTTTCCTGACTCAGGTGAACTCTAAAATATTTTTGGTGGTGTAGGTTGTTGGGTACTTTTAACTCTTCCGTGGGGTAGCAGAGCACTCAGCAAGTGGGGGGTGCAGCAGCTTGCCTCCCTCTCACCATGCTAACACAGGCAAAGTCATCTTTGGAGCGTGGGTAGTGCCAAAGCCCAGTAAGGATCTGGTGAACTGGCAAGGATAGGACATGTATCTTGGGCTAGTCAACTGCCTGCAGTAGACCTTGGGGGTCAGGTTGGCAGGAGAGAGAAGCTGCCAACAAGCTGTTGTTTGAGCTGCAGCCAATAGCCAGCTGTTATTAAATTCTGTCTGGTGGGAAAATCAGTGCAGAGGCAGCAGTATTTGCAATTTGTCTGTCCTAAGGAGGGACAAAAAACCAGGACACACCAGCCCCAGCTGGGGGCATCTCTTGCTGATCACTGTGTGTTCAGGGATTTGTTCAGTAGACTTTTATGGCAGCAGACAGGGAAGTTTGCAACACGGGAAGTAGTGTTGTTACACAAACTAAATGGAATTTGTATAATCCTGACTCATCTTCGGTAGGTGGGGATGAATCAGATGTCCTTTCTCCAGCAGGAGATGCCAAGGACCAGCATGGAAAGTATGAGTACTTAAAAGACTCCCTGGCCATGCTGGCCACAAACCAGCAAGGCGCCTTGATTTTAACTTTGCTTCCATTGTAGGAAGATCATCACAGACAGCTTGGAATCAGCAACCACAGCCAGGCTGAGCTGCTGCTGCCACCCTCATCTGTGAGGACAGCGTTTCCTGAAGTAAACAGAGGAAAAGTGGCAGAAAAATCACTCTTGGATTCCTCCTTCTTTTATTATGTGCTTATTCCATTTTCCAGGGTAGGCTCTGGAAAGGCAGAAGTGCAAACACATCTGCTGCTGGTCCTGAATGCCTGAGTGCCCATTCCTGCCTAGGGGCAGCACCTCTTCTGTCACACGGCATCACCCCCAGCGCCCCTCTCCCCAGCTGTCCAGGTGCCAGCCCCGAGTGACCAGCAGGAACCGCACCAAGCTGTGGGATTTGGGATGGATTTCTCAAGCTCATTGACACCAGAAGCTATGCAGTGTCTCCCACTTCCTAAGACCCTCCCAAAGCAAGGGTGCACCTGTGCCTGTTGTGTCTGTTCTCCACCCACTTGGGTTCTGGAATACTGTGTCTTCCCTCACTTCTTGGTCTCCTCTTCCGAGAAAGAAGTGCCTGGAGCACACAGATGGTGTCTGCCCCTGCTCATGCCTGTAAGTCATGGCAGCAGTTGTCACACCTTGCAAGACCACGTATACATAAACTGCTGGCAGTTTCTGTCCTTTACTTCACTGCTTGAAGTGATGTATTGAGTAGTTTGGTAGGATATATGCTCAGCTACACCAAGATTTTCTAGAAAATTGTATTAGGTAACATCTAGAACAAAATGTAAATTTTGCAGCAACACTTGCTCTCCTTGTGTGGTTTGCAGGATCACTGCATGGGTATTACTCATCTCCCACCCTGTGTTCAGGTTCAGCGCTTTCCTTTTGCTGGCTAAATGCAGGGAACACACAGCACAGGAGCTGTTGATGGCACCATCTGCAAAAGCCTAATGGCTCATTCATTAAGCAGTGGGAACCGGCACCGCCACAGTCTAATCAGATACTGTATGATGAATAATTCAGAAATAATCCTCGTATACTTGAATAAATATCAGGAGGAGGAAAAAGAAAGCCCCATACATATGGCACATTAAAGGGAACAAAACAGGCATTCTTCAATGTGCCAGGCTGCTGAGCTCTGTGGTACTGATGTTAATCATGCAGGTGGCTAATTCCTGATGAGGAACTGACTGAGGGGTTCTGGCCCAGCATTTGGAAGGTGTTCATAAGTGGAAAAGAGCACAGTGCTCACGGAAAATTCAAAAATCCATCAGCCTTGCATTCTGCAATATGCCCATGGTTGTGTTGTGTGAGCAGCTGGGGGACTGAGTTTGGGAAAAACTGAGTTGGCTGGGAAAATGCAGGTCCAGGTCTGGCCTGAGGCTGTGCTCCTTGTGCTGCTGGGCAGATGGCTGTGATCAGGTGTGTGCTGTCCCTCAGCAGCTCCTGCCTGCACACCCTGAGCTGCTGACCTGGTTAAAATACTGGTGTGGTGCATTCACAGCACTGAGTGACCGGTGCTCAGGGGATCCTCAGGGTGGTAGATGGTCTATAAATGGTGTATATAGACATAAAGTGTTACGGTACATATTTTTTCACCAGAGCCTGTAGTGACAGGAGAAGGGATGACAGTTTTAAACTGACAGAGGGCAGGATTAGAAAGGAAATAAGGAAGAAATTCTCCCCTGTGGGGAGAGTGAGGCACTGGTACAGATTGCCCAGAGGAACTGTGGCTGCCCTGCATCTGGGAGTATTCAATTTCTCCAAAAATGGTACTCCTGTGCAGAAGAAATGCCTTTTCAGCTTTTCACAATCATCAAGTCATACAAGTTTTTCTATTTCATTTTTCCTATTTCATATCTAGAAATGCTTGGGCTTGAAGGCATGCTTTTGCCAACAGATGTAACCCTGTGACAGTGCTTCCAGCTGTCTGCCATGAACACCAGTGTCACAAGTGGCAGCTTGAGGATGAGCCAGCAAGTGCTGCAGGCATATGGCCTGTGTACCAGGCCTGCTGCATGTGCAACACCGAGTCTCATATATGTGCAGATTTTGAGCAAAGCCCTTTTTTTCCCACTGGGACTACACTTCATAGTATAGTGCATATGTAGGTGAGTGCCTGAGATGTGTGTGCTCTGCTCTTGCCTGTTCAAAGGAGCCATGACCTCTCCAGCATGGCACAGCACGGTGTTACCTCATAACTCCCAGTACATGTGGAAAAACTGAGGTATTGACTGTAACTCCTCACAAACAGAGCAGTTTTAAGCCCATGAATCCTCACTAACCAACTCTGATTTCTTTGGATAATGCTTAGTTTGCTCTGGTTTGTTAACAGCCAGAAAAAAAATATAATTAAGCCCTGACAAATCCTCCTGGCTTTGTATTGTATCTGAATCAGCATCTCTTTTACAGATGATTAAAAATGGGAGTCTCTTGTTGTTCAAGACATTGCAGTATTTGGGCTTTTACAGCATTTAACATCCTGAGAGTCTTTACAGTTTCTCACTCTTCATGCTACTTGGGCATTGCAAATGTTCACTCTGTAGTTAAAGATTCTCTCCTGCAGACAGATAACACGAATTGCCAACTTCCATGAACACATTCTTTAAATCTGGGGGAAACTGCCTGTTGTGGAAATGTTCCACAGCTCTGGGCAGTGTTTGTAGCTTTCTCCCTACCAAAGTCCTTCATCTTACCTCCTATGAGATCACCTTCTTTTAATAAATCTCATCTTTCTAAACGCGATTCCGGAGGTTTTAGTCCAAAATGTAATAGAAGACATATTTAAATAACCAGGAAAGGAAAATTTTTTTTTCCGAAGAAAATACCTGGAGATTAGTGATAGGAGCATCTGAAAAGGGGAAGTTTAATTGCAAGCTGGTTTTTAAATATTAAATGTTTAAATGTAAGTGGTTAAAGGAAAGTACTACTGCATTCTAAACAGTGATAAAAAGAAAAATATAAGTACTCTAAAACAAGAAATGCAAGCTTCTGCTCTGTTCTTGTTGATCATATATTACAAGAAATTTTATGGTGAAAAAAGCAATGGAATTAACAGACACTATTAAGCATTTGCCACAAGTTGTAAAGCTATTACTCTGAAAAAAAATTTAGGATTGGAAATATGGAATCTATATTTTACCCTTCTTGCTTAAGTGAAGCATGTTTTGCTAGCCAGAAAGGAAATGGTTTGTTATTGTCCTCCCCAAAAGTGGGAAGAACAAAAAAGGCAGTATTTATTCTGACATTAAAAAAAATTAAATGTAAATTGACTTTAGTTTCTATTGTGTCGATCCACTTGCAAAATCCTCTTTGGCCCCAGCACATCTTTAATGCGCAGAAACTGTTTGTAGCTCTGTTTGATGCAGTTAAAATTGATCCCTATACAGAAGGCATGAGATGAATACACCACTGTTTAGAGTTCTGAGTTTCATGAGCTTTAAAATCCTTAGAAGTTACATAATTAAAAAGTTATTATTGCACACAAGTTCACCATTCACTGCAGCATCAAAGTGTTCTGAATTGGCAGGACTCCTTGCTAACTGCTCAGAAGGAACAGCAGGCCGCACTGGAGGCATTTCTTCAGGAAAAGTAAAGGACGGGCTCAAGATTTACCTGGTTCCCAGAGAAAGAAGTATGAGCTATGGGACTCCACAGGTGTCAGCACAGGTGACCAGGAGATCCCATCTCAGAGCTGGAGTCCAGCTGAAAGGATCCAGTCGTGATGGTTTCATTGGTCGGGACAGAGATTGTCCACGCAAGGACAGTGGGGTTGGGGACTTTGATCCTGGCTGCTGCAAAGCCAAGGGATGAAACAGGATAACCTAAACAAGAAGAACTGCTTTCACAACAGGTTCTAAGGATTACGTGGCACAGTGTTTAGGGGACTGAACAGGACCTCTGGTCTAAGACTTCAGAGTCAAGACATAAGGTCAATATGCCAAAAACTCCTCCCAATGCAGAAGTGACACTGCAGGGACACCTGTTACTTTGTGTGCTTGAACTAAAAAAATACTGGAGAAGTGCTATCAGCCTGGCATGGCTTGTAAAATATACTTTAAATTATCTGCATTTTATATTTTCTAAGTCAAATACTTAGGGTGACAGACTTTTTCTTCCATGGAGATGTCAAGGACACCTGTCTGGAAGGAAAACAAGTAGATTTGGGGGTAAAGGCAGCACGCACAAGGACCTTTGTGCCATGTATAAATTGTGAAATCGATTAACATTTCAGATATTAATACCACAGTGGTAGTAGCAGCTGTCATCTTCTTTTTGCTATTATGCAAGCTGACCACAGAAATGCAATGTAAGGAAAGAGAGTGTAATTTTCACTTCTTTAATCAAATCAGTTTACCAGTCAATTGGGAAGAAATAGGGTGTTGTAATTATCATGGCCTAGTTCTACAAGTCACTTGCAGGATGAGCCGTAGGCTTGTGCAAGCTGAACTGCACGGCCCTTCTTGAATATTAACACTAGTGCACAAATCCACTTTTATATAAATCCTAAAATTGATTTATTATATTCAAATTCTATAAACTTGTCAGACTCACTGATTGCCACAGCTGACAATCAGTAGAACCTGTATTCTGCTGCTGTTTTGGTTAATTGGAATAAGTTAGAATTTTTACCCGGAGGCTGGATTGGAGCAGCCAGGGCATGGCCCGATGGATAATTTCCTGCCCGACCGATACCTGCGGGCACAGCTTCTGGAGCAGCTTCCCAGAAGGAGCTGTGCTTGTGCAGAAGGCCTTTGGGACTCTGCTGCCTCCCTAACAGGCTCGTAAGAGACATTAATACACCAGCGTAATTTTATCTAGAATATGTATTATACTGTATGCTCATAGCATAAACTTGAGACGGATGTTATGTATTTAAAGCCTTTAGTATGATTCAATAAAGCGATTCACGTGCAAAACTTTACAGTCTGAAAATGCTGCTGCACGGTGGTAACAGAGAGAGGGAGGGATCTCGTCCNCGTCTCCCCATCTGTGCCGCCGAGCACCCCCACCCCCACCGCCCAGCCCCGCAGCCTCCTGCCATTATGTTCCTCCGTCGCGGGGCCGGGCAGCGCCGCGGGCCGTAGCCCTGCCCGAGCCCGCCGGCTCCGGCCGCAGCAGGTGTGTCGCATGGGGACCGGAGGTTGCATGCTATGGGGTCGCTTCCTCCCGGCCCGGCGGCGGCCGGAGCCTCGCGGGCATCCGTGCAGGGACTGCTCGGGCCGCCGGCTCCGGGCCGGCCGGGCGGGGGCGGANTAACACTAGTGCACAAATCCACTTTTATATAAATCCTAAAATTGATTTATTATATTCAAATTCTATAAACTTGTCAGACTCACTGATTGCCACAGCTGACAATCAGTAGAACCTGTATTCTGCTGCTGTTTTGGTTAATTGGAATAAGTTAGAATTTTTACCCGGAGGCTGGATTGGAGCAGCCAGGGCATGGCCCGATGGATAATTTCCTGCCCGACCGATACCTGCGGGCACAGCTTCTGGAGCAGCTTCCCAGAAGGAGCTGTGCTTGTGCAGAAGGCCTTTGGGACTCTGCTGCCTCCCTAACAGGCTCGTAAGAGACATTAATACACCAGCGTAATTTTATCTAGAATATGTATTATACTGTATGCTCATAGCATAAACTTGAGACGGATGTTATGTATTTAAAGCCTTTAGTATGATTCAATAAAGCGATTCACGTGCAAAACTTTACAGTCTGAAAATGCTGCTGCACGGTGGTAACAGAGAGAGGGAGGGATCTCGTCCTGCCGTTCCTAGCAATGGCGATGCCGCCAGGATGCTGCGCAGCCAACAAAAGCAGCTGGTCAGGGACAGCGCACGGGCCGCAGGCGCTGTGCAGGCAGGCCCGAGAGTGCCCGGGTAACAGGGTGCGGAAGGAAAGACAGCATCGCTCCGGGACACGGTTCCCGGCCGCGCCCCGGGACCTGGGGGGGGGTTGACCCCGGCCGGGCCCAGCGGCCGCAGCGCCGACGGAGGGGCTGAACCGCCGGAGCTGGCAGCGTGTGGCTCCTCCCGTCCTTTGTTGGCCTGGAAGCGGAGCAGCGGCCGCGGCCTCTCCCCCTGGCTGCCCTTCGAGGCCGGAGGCGCTCGGGCACTGGGAGCGCTCGGGCACGGGGAGCGCCCGGCGGGTCCCGGGCAGCGTCTCCCACGGCACCCGGGCGGNGGACTGCTCGGGCCGCCGGCTCCGGGCCGGCCGGGCGGGGGCGGATCATTCTCCCCGCCGCCGAAGGGGCCACGGCCTCCCCTCCCCAGCCATCCCCAGGGCTCGCAAGGCCCGCTCAGACAGGGCCAACTCGGGCCGGGAGCGCGCAGACCCGCAGGGAGGTGCCCGGGGCCGCCGCAGCCCGGAGGAGGGAGCGGCCCCCCGGACCGAGGGGCCGAGGGAGGGCCGGCCGCGGTTGCGGCCGCAACAGCCTGTGTGGGGAAGAGGGGCCGAGGCAGCGGAAGAACATGGTGGTTCTCCCCAGAACGGGGTGGGGATGAGGGATGCGAAGAACGTGTCTCCGCAGGGAGGGGTGCAGGGTTGTGCCCGAGACCTCTGTTCAGTTGCAGGTGCAGCCAGGGGCAGAGGGGCTTGCCGGGGTCACCCACCCGCCCGGAGGGAGCCTTGCTGAGCAGCATCTCCCGCAGCACTCGAGAGGAGGGGGTTTCAGCGCGTAGGCGGAGGTGGTTACTGGTGTTCCCAGAGCAAGGGTGAGTAGCCAGGAGAAGCGGGGGTGGCTGCTGTCTCGGTCTGGGTGCCTGTCAGCCATGCAGGAGGAAGGCCCTGCGTGGCCGAGGTGAAGGGGAGCGGGCAGGAGCAGAGCGGCCACGGGCACAGGTGGGTGCGGACCCCTAGAGCGGCGTGGGCACCGCAGGGGGCCGAGACCCTGGGCAGGCATCGCCTGAGAGGTGCAGGGCCGGACAGGCGGTCGGTCCGCACAATCTCTGCGGGGTGGGAGCTGTGCAGAGCCTGACCGGGCCTCCCCAGCCGGCGGGTGCCAGCCGGAGGGGGCTGCGCAGCCGTGGGGCTGCAGCTCGCTGCTTCTCAAGGCCTCCAGCATAGTCGAAT
>VZRS01015190.1:80400-127978 GCA_013398055.1 Ifrita kowaldi
ATCAGTGCAGCAGCCAAGTCGGTGCTGCGAGGAGGGGGCAAAGGAACTATTTCGCAGGCATCTTGCTGCTGCGGAAATGGATTTCTTGAGGGGAGGGAGGCGCGTTTGTGGGTACTCTGTAGTAATGCTTCTAAGAGCACAGAAAATGCCACTCGGGCGGGCCCACATGGAACGAGGAGTCGGGAGGGTGGATGGGAGAAGCCCTTGATCGGGCACCCCATGGCCGTGGGCATGAGGGGGCAGATGTGACGTGTGTGAACAGCCACCCCTCATCTGTGGGAGCAGAGGGGGAGCAGCCCGGGTTAGCAGCCTGTCTCCCAGGGCTGTGGCCGAGCCTGCCTGGTGCTGCAAGAGAGATCCTATGAGGATTTTTATTGCGGTCTCTTTGTTAGCTACAGACAGGCACGCGTACACAGCTCTCAGCCAGGTTGTGGGAGGTAAGTGGGGGAGGCGAGCAAGGGAGCGTTCGGGGGGCTCTGGGGAGCAGGGGCTGCGTGGGCCGGGCACGAGGGGAGCCGGGGCACAGAGCTGTGCCGGCCCCACACCACACAAAAACCAGCCCCTGCGATTTTCAGGGACTTGTTGGCAACTCAGCGAGGGTTGCCATAGCTTTTTATGTAGGGTGACCAGAACCGGCTGGAACTGGTTTGAGGCAGATCAGCTCCTGAACACAATGCAGTCACTGAGCTACTACACTGGGATAGCTTCCTCCCTTCATGGCAGCCAAAAGCAGAGGAGCTTGCAGAAAGATACCATCCCAAAACAGTATGTGAATGCACACTTTAGACACACAGCACTGGTATGTGGCTAACGTAGTCATAAAGGGTTCTGTATGTAAATGTACATATTTGCAGTAACTGAGATTACTTTGGCTTTTCGTGCCTTTTTATGCTTAAGGAATGGGCAAGAGCTGAGATTTATGACCCTTATTAAAATATTTTTGCTTTGCAAGGGTGGGACACTGGTTATGCAGTCTATTTTAAAACTAAACTAAATAAAATGGATTGAATGATTTGTAATTGTAGTTATGCTTGTGAGTGAGGATGCTTTGCATGCTGTTTCATTTACAGGGTGCTGTCTTGTGGTTTGCTTCTTTAGGAGACATTAAGGGGGGGGTTGCTGTGCCTTTCTCTAAGGCCAAAAGGAAACAATATTGTTGTAGAATTGTGCATAAAAGCATTGAAAAGATGCTGTAAGGCATACTCGTTTTCCCTTTTTTTTTTTTCCTTGTAGGCCTATTGATTGGGGCTGCCTTTAACCCTTTGGTGTTTGCAGAGGTAATGCGGCTGTGGCAGTAACTGAGCACTGGCTAAAAAAATCTCTCAAAGGTCAAGGTTCACAAGGTGAGACGGGTGGTTTGGGCTGAATATCACAATAGCGTGGAGGTACATCCTGATTGCACACTTGGCACATTAGGAAGGAGACAATTGTTTAAGTGTTACTGAAGAAATGCTATTAAGGTCCTCCAGATTTAATAGGATTAAAGCTATTATTTGTAAAGACTTACTGATATCTTGGCTAAATACAGTATTTTCATTGAAATATATCCAGATATACGGGTTTTTTTCACAGTGTAAGTGATATAGAATAGGCCTCTGAATGACAGTCATGAATTGCAGACCAGTTGTGGCAGGGAGTTGTTCTGTGCTGTATTAGAGACTCACACATGCAGAATTTGCTGTCTGATTATTTACACATTATTGTTTGACCACATCTCAGTGACCCAATACTTGGTTTTGAATTAAGGTCTCTGGTGTTAAACATGTACTTGATATTGCCTACAGAGAAAAAACCTGTGCAAAAGAAATAGTATGGATGGCTTTTCTTAAACTATTGTAACCTGGGGAGGATTTTGCAGCAGCCAAGTGGAAAGATGTATTTTGGGGGGCTGGATGGAGCTCCAGTGCATTTTCAGTGGCATGAATTATAATATTGTGCAGTAATGAAATCAGCATAGGAAACCGGATGGGCAGTGCAGCAGCTGCAGAGGGGTGACTGCATTTAACTCAAAGCAATGGATAATGGACAGCATTTTTAGTTTTTCTTTCTCAGCTAGAAAACACAAAATGTGTGCTTAGATTTGAGCTGACGTTTTTATCTTATAGTGAAATCTGAAGGATTCAGAGAGAGGGAGAGAGGCAGAGAGAAGGAAGCAGTAATGAATCTAGCAAAAGGAAGAACAAAGGCTGTTAGAGCTTATACAGTGGATCACTGAACATTTTGCCTGGGGGATTCTTTTGCTAGAACTGTTACTTCCTATAACAGGAAATCAGCAACTCTAGAATCCTAACCAGTGTGATTTTTAAGAAAGCTTCCCAGTGCTGGCTGTGTTAGCTGGTTGGTAATCTACAATCAAGATAATATGGAGGCAGAACATTGGAAATATTCTGTTGTGGTGTGAAATGAGGATCCTTTCCTCTGTGCTCAGCAGAATAGACAGTCCTAAAAGCCTTGAGAGGTTGTGGATACTGGGTAAGTTGTGTGCTGGCTGCTGAGGCAGGGTGACAATACAAGGGAACCTTTTTGTTTCTGACTGCAGTAGATTACGTAAGGCATTGAGCTATTAATTGTAGAAAAGTGAAAATAGCATACTAACATTTGGCCTGAAATTCTGGGTTTGTGGGTTTTACTGCAGCTGTGATGTGCTGTTTTTCAGGTTTGATAGAGCAGTGAATAGCTTGTGGTGGAGCAAAATGCCTGACAGATCACTGTGCTGATTTCTGCTCCTGTTCTTCAGCATCGGGATGCAGAGGGTCTATATTTGACTATAGACGTCTGTAGCAGAATGATGCTTGCAAACAGGAGTTCTTGTTGCATGATAGGAATAGGATCTCTTCCTGATGAGGATGCATGTTCTTTTCCAAGTGTCAGCTAAAATTCATATATTACACAAGAGCATCTTTTGGTTTTTTTTTTCCTTCTGCCAGAATAGTAAGCATCTTTAAAATTGTAAGTTCTTGGATTGTGACAAAATTCCTTGTATCCATTTTGTTTGGATTTTTGAGTGCTATCTGTGTTACGAATTTTTATTTTTAGCAAAGGAGATTTTGAATTTGCAGGGATTTTTGTTGGCTGTAAGATGAGAGACCTGAATAGATGGAGTCTGCAGTGTTCTTGGTGAGTCGTCTTTTTTCAGTCTAGTAATGTCGGTAAATGCTCTTCATCGGGACAGCTGGATTGTGCACGCGGGCCAGCTTTCCAGCAGCAAATGCTAGTGCTGGAGCGCTGGTCTTCTGTATCAGCACCAAGGATCTCATTTTGCATTGATCTCAATTATTTGATCTCTAGAATGAGGGTAAGGATTTATCACATTCCAAGTCCCTTTGGAATGAATTGCCTAACTTTTGTTTTCTTAGCCGTATGCCTATGCGTTAAAATACAAATGTGCAGCAGAGTACCAGGAATAGATTTTCAGAAGAACGCAAACGTGACCCTAATGTTCTCGGGCCTGCTTGTTGCCCTAATGGGCCCTGCCTGGCTGGGAGAGCTCTCTGGGAGGCTGCAGCTGCTCACGCTGTCCTTGGGCCACAATTGCCATCCACTTCAGAAAAAGTACCTTAAAGGAAAGAGGTGGGAAGCTTGTGCCATTTAGAATGTAATTTGAGTCTGCAGTAGTTTGGGAATCTCAAAATTCTCTTCATTATTGTTGTGCATCTGAATTATTCACATGTTACCGCCCCAGCCTATTTCACATATATAAGTACAAAATTAAGTTATGTTTGTAATTAATTTTTAAGTAGACTGCAAAAAGAATGGTATGTAGATTTCCCTGCTTTTCAGGAATTCATCCCTCCTTCAGGAGGGATTTGGGAAGTGGCTAGACCCAAACCCTGGCCTGAATCTCATAATTACAGGTGGTTTTCATGTGGCCAGCTGTAGCTGAGGATGGCCTGTTCAGCTCCATGTTTTGCATAAGGAGATTCCTTGCTCATGTGTTGAAACATCCCTGTTCTTTTTGCCAGCCAAAGGCTGATTGTCCTGAACTTTGAACCAGCTGCATGTGGTTCTTTTCAAGCTGTGCTAGCAGTGGTTTAGACTCCAGAAGATTCCCCTCCACTTTCCCTTCTTGTTTTCTCCTACCCAAAGAGAACCTGAGATACCCAGTTCAAAAATTGGACTGCAGGATGAGGCTCCTAAGGAGTTGTAAACTACAAATAACACTGTTTTAGCTGTCAGAACAGTAGATTAAGTCTTTTACTCGTTGAGTCTTGTGCATGGAAATAAATTGGATTTTGCCCTTTTTTTGAAGGCAGGTAAATACGGTGTATAATACAGAAAAATAGGTTGCTTGGGATAAATTTTAACTGTGAAACACCCCATACTTCACAAAGATGTTTACATTAGGAATGGCATGACCTTACTGATGCTGTGGATGCTGAATGGATGCTAAATAAGACCTTTATCCTGAGAAATCAAAATTTCTTAGGATCAGAATTACTTTGCATATTATGAAAGGAATTTTTGTGATTTGTGGAAGCAGCTGTTTGTCTGGGTTTTGCAACAGTAGCAAGTCATGGGCCCTTTGATAGCGAAAAGGAACCTATATTTTATGTATATGAGCATGAGAGCCATTGCTGACTGTGGTTGAAGTGGCCTCTTGCATACCCTACTCGCCTGCTGAGTGTGTCAAGCCAGGCGAGGCTGTGATTGGAGATGTGGTTCCCATTTCCTGAAGAAGGTTTTGTGGTTAGATTAGCATATTGCTTTGTCTGTCTTTACAATGCTTGACTTTCAGAGTAAATGACTGGAAGTGTAAGGCAGTCATAATTACTAATAACCAATGAACTGCTCGTAAGTGGGTGTATTAGGATGAAGTTTGCCTAATGTTAGGATATATGTTACTGTAATTCTGATTGAATCCCTTAAGTCTTCTCTACCTGATGAAATTTCTTGTCACAACAACACAGAAACCAAAACCCAAAAAGGTATGTTTTTATGCTGGTTAGGCTGGTATTGCTCCCTGTGTAGGCATTTTCTTCCAGAATGAGCTTGATGTTACTTAGGCACCATTACTCATGTTTGGAAATGGAGTAATTATTCCAGATTACTGGAATTTTGCTCTGGAGTAGTGTAGCTGCCTGGGAATCAAAAGAATAGACTGATTTCTGTGTGTGGCTGTACCAGAACCAAGACACTGCCATGTGCCATACCCTGAAAAGGGGTCTCAGTGTTCTGATTTCACAAAACTAGAAAGAATGCTGATGTTATTGGAAGAACATGCAAAAGAAAAGGTCTCCATCCTAAAGGGTGCACAGTCCACAAATGTATGTAGTACAAACAGAGGTAAAAAAAAGAGTTTAGGGCAGGTAAAGGAATGTAGTCACGAGAACATGAATGCCATAGGTAGATGAAGAATAAATTTGGGGATTTTCCTGTTTCCTTTGATAACAAATGGACTTGCTGCTGAGGGAAACTGAAGTTGAGTAATTGTCTGAACAAAAGCAAGGAGTTAGATATTTAAGTATAGACAGTTACATGTGATTTGAAGGCAAAGGGTAGGCATTCAGTAAGGCAGAAGAGATGGTCTGGTCCAGTTAAAGCACTTGTATAAAGTTGTTAGACTTGTGGTTTAGCTATTTGGAAGATCTGGATGAATAGGAAGGTGAGTGTCAAGGAGGAAAAGTTGGTTGGTTCTTCAAAGGTTAAGGATTAAATCAGAGAGTAAAAATTGAGTCTGTAAGACCATGATTATGATCCAGAAATGACAGAAGTCTTCATGCATAGGGAATACTAATTGGAAAAGTATTGGGAAGGGAGGATGATTATTTGCCATTTCTGGAAAGCTTGAAGCTGTTCTTGTACCTGATAAGACAAAAATTAGGGGTTTGAGCAGTTTGGAGATAGGACCTGGCTGGGAGCTGCCAGGTTATTCTACTTCCTTGTCTTCATTAGACTGTTGAACTTCCCTAGAATGATTCTGATTTGAGTATTTACAATTGCTTGGCTTTACCCAAAAAAATTACCTTTTAATCTCAGCAACAGCTTCTAGGCAGCTTGGTCTTTCTGTGGAGAATGCTATGCCCAATCTGCAGGTGTCCTAAAGCCAGAGCTACGAGATAAATCTGACTTAAAAAGTAAGAAAAAATGTGTGTGTTTCTCTGGTGTGTCCCCCACAAAGAACATGAAAGGGTAGGTTTGTTTTTCCTCAGATGGCTAGAGTCTTTCCAGCTGGAACAGGTACAGATATAGGGGTTGTGGAGGAGTCATCACAATTCCATGCAGTGAAACAAAAAGTCAGTTCTTGAGAAGCAGCTGTTTACTTCTAAGTCCTGCATGTCCTGCTTGCTTCTTCTGCTGTCAGAAGAGAGTTCTCATGGTCTGGTTCTTGTTTTGACATAATTCCCCAAGTGAGTGCTTCACTGGAATGTGGTATTAGGTGAACTGGAGTAAAAAAGCTGACTTTTGGGAGAAGCAAGGCAGTGGTACAGACAAGGAGTGCCTTGCTTTGGCTAAAATCTGTGCCATGTTCTTCATGCTGTTCATAGGAAACAGTTGAGGAGATGTGTTTCCAAAGACACAACAATGTAGGAAGTCATGCACACGTGCTTTGAGAAAGCATGAACACAAATAAACCACTCCTGCTTCACCCCCAGAACTTAGTTTCAGTAAGATACTGATGCACAGATACAGGGGTGGGTGTTGTCACTGAAGAGATTCAGGGAAACCATGTAGTAAGGGTATATTCACAATCTGTTACTTTTAAGTTTTTTAGACTCGTTATCATCCCAGAAGTTCCTTCAACCACCATCAGAAAAGCAGAACCCAGAAGCATTTCACCTTACTGCTTTGCTAGGCTCCCTAGCTGTGTAATTCCTATTGGCCCTATCCAGATTTTTCCTTGTTACTTTTATCATTGAATAATAAGTAAGCAGAGTAATGCATGGAGTTTTAAATAAACTGGTTTTCTGTATAACTTTTCTCAAGCATTCTCAGAGCACTTTTCGAAGAAATTCCAGTTCCTGTAAAATCATGATTTCCTAGGGAACCAGGAACGTGCCTTATTTCCTCTTCTGGACTATTTACAGGCATGATGTTGGCCCAGAGAAGGAATAGACTCACAGCTTGTCTGGCAGCCAAGGTGTCAGTTGATTTTGATCTTGGATAAAAGGCAGAGTTTTATCCTTAAGGGAAAGAGTTACTGAAAGGTTTGTGGAGGAAAAAAAAAAAAAAGGGAGGAATATGGCTGCAGAGCCCTGGCAGTTGTGGTGGAAACATAGTTTATACACTGAATCTTAGTATGGGTGCCCTAGAATAGTGAGGAAGAGATGAATTAAATGGCCAGGTTAGAACTTCTCATTCTTGTGTATCACAACTGACCGTGTTTGTCTCCCTTTTTGTTTAACTTTGATTGCTTGAAAAGTTTGAAGAATGAGAGAAGTTCTTGATAAGGGCAGCAGTAGTTGTCAGTAAAGGACAGCTGTGTCTCCTCTGCTGGGCTGTTGTGATCTTAAACATACTTGGAGGAAACAGCATGTAAGCAGGCCTTAATTCATTGCTATTGGTAAATGTTAATTAAACTCCAGGATATGTAATTAGAGGAAGTTTCAGGTTAGGGAGACTATCCAGCTCTTTTTGAGTGTATGCAACAATTGTAAAAAGACACCTATGGACAGATGTACAACCAGAATGCAACTAATTAGTATCCCAGATTATGAGAAACTCTGTCAAAGGTTTCTGTGGTTTTACATGGATTTGATATGCTCTGGTATCTGCAGTCTTTTCCATTTAATCCTCATAGAAACTCGCTTTGTGATTTTGATACTATGTGTGCATCTCTTTTTGTATTAAGGACTTCGTAAGTTAGACAAAGGGCCCAAAACCATTAAGTGAACTGCATAAACAAGTTGCAAACCCCTTCTATATTTATTTGAAGCTGTTGCATGAAATGTGTGTGTCTATTCCAGTATCCTTGAAAAATTTTCCTCAGTTGCCTTCTCATAGTCCACAATGACTTCCACGTAGCCAGTGTTGATGAATACTTAAATCTTACAGATGTTTATTACTTTATACTTTATTATTTTCAAGAAGACTCCTCAGATTAATAGTGCAACTGTTAAGGAAAGTCAAGACTTAGGAGAAATTGTGAGTGTCTCCTGTAGTTTTCATGAATGTCTATTTTGTAGTCTGTGTGGATAGGAGGGAGTGTAGGAGAGGGAACAGGAAGAAGGTCACTGCAGTTTGGGCCCAGAATGAAAGTGCCAGGTTACCATCTGTGGAGTTTATGAATTACTATAGTTCTTGGTGTAGTAATTCAACTGTACACTTGGACTGGAACACTGTTCTATAAGGTATAATCTCTGAAAATATTAATTCAGAAGTGAAATAACACCTTTTTGCATGGCAGAACAAATGCTTGTTTTGGATAAGACTGTGCTGCTAGATCTTAAAGTGATGACTTTCTGCTTATTTTACAGATTTGCTTACAATCAAATACGTGGCCATGGGGGATATGAAGACCCCAGATTTCGATGACCTTCTTGCAGCCTTTGACATACCAGATATGGTAGATCCCAAAGCAGCTATTGAATCTGGACATGATGACCACGAAAGCCACATAAAACAAAATGCTCATGCAGATGAAGATTCCCATGTCCCATCATCATCTGATGTTGGGGTGAGCGTCATTGTGAAAAATGTGCGTACTATTGATTCTTCAGAAGGCGTGGATAAGGACGGCCACCATTCCACAGGCAATAGCTTGCACAATGGCTTCCTAACGTCAGCAGCTCTTGAGAGTTACAGTAAAGATGAAGGGAAATCACTTAAAGATGATGGGTCAGCTTCTGAGACTACACTGAAGGATTCAGCTTTCAACCAGTTCAGCCCAATATCAAGTGCGGAAGAATTTGATGATGATGAGAGAATAGAGGTAGATGACCCCCCGGATAAAGAGGAGATGCGTGCAAATTTCAGAGCAAATGTCTTGGCAGGATCTCTGTCTCAGCAGGAATATGACAAACTAAAGGCACTTGGAGGGGAGAACTTAATTAAATCTGGAATCCCTGTTTCAAGTAGTATAGATAAAAATAAAGCTGCTAAACGAGAGACAGAGACAAACTCCATGAATTTAGGTGTCTATGAGCCTTTTAAAACTCGAAAAACAGAGGACAGGTTACTAAAAGACAATTCTGAGAAGCTTCTTGAAAACAGGGTACTTGATGGAAAACTGAGTACTGAAAAAAGTGACACAAATCTTGCCAGCATTTCCCAGTCCAAAGCGAAGTCATCAGCAAAGCTTTCTTCCTGCATTGCTGCAATCGCAGCACTGAGTGCTAAAAAGGCAGCTACAGATAGCAGTAAAGATTTACAGTCTAATTCAGGAGAGTCTTCTCCATTACCGAAAGACATGAGTGAAAGTCCCCGGGCTATTGAAAAATCTCCTGAGTCTCAGAGTCTCATTGATGGTGCTAAGAAGCCGTCTGTCAAACCACCCGATAGTCCCAGAAGCGTCTCCAGTGAGAACAGTAGCAAAGGGTCTCCGTCTTCTCCCGCAGGGTCGACACCAGCAATTCCTAAGGTTCGCATAAAAACCATCAAGACTTCTTCTGGGGAGATCAAGAGAACTGTTACTAGAGTGTTGCCAGAAGTTGATTTGGACCCTGGTAAAAAGCCAGAGCAGAGTGCTTCCCTGGTAAACTCCATGACATCTCTCCTGTCTTCACCAACTTCCACTGCTGTTCTCTCCTCTCCTCCCAGAGCTCCTCTGCAGTCCTCAGTTGTCACCAATGCAGTTGGATCTGCAGAACTTGCCCCCAAACAGGTCACTATCAAACCCGTGGCTACTGCCTTCCTGCCCGTTTCAGCAGTGAAAACAGCAGGTTCCCAAGTGATCAATCTGAAGCTGGCTAACAACACCACAGTGAAAGCCACTGTCATCTCTGCCGCATCCGTGCAGAGTGCCAGCAGCGCCATTATCAAAGCTGCCAACGCCATCCAGCAGCAGACGGTCGTGGTGCCAGCATCAAGCCTTGCCAGTGCCAAACTTGTGCCAAAGACAGTCCATCTTGCCAACCTTAACCTTTTGCCTCAGGGTGCTCAAACCACCTCTGAACTGCGCCAAGTGCTAACAAAACCCCAGCAGCAAATCAAGCAGGCAATAATTTCTGCAGCAGCCTCCCAGCCTTCGAAAAAAGTGTCTCGAGTGCAGGTGGTGTCATCTCTACAGAGCTCTGTAGTGGAAGCATTCAATAAGGTGCTGAGCAGTGTCAATCCCGTACCAGTTTACATCCCAAACCTTAGCCCCCCAGCCAACGCCGGAATCACGCTACCAACGCGAGGTTACAAGTGTTTGGAGTGTGGCGACTCATTTGCTCTCGAGAAGAGCCTGACCCAGCATTATGACAGGAGAAGTGTGCGAATTGAAGTGACCTGTAATCATTGTACAAAGAATTTAGTTTTCTACAATAAATGCAGTCTCCTGTCCCATGCTCGTGGGCACAAGGAGAAAGGCGTCGTGATGCAGTGTTCCCACCTGATCCTAAAACCAGTCCCAGCAGATCAAATGATAGCATCTCCTTCCAGTAATACTGCTGCGGCTGTGCTCCAGAGCCCAGGGGGAGCTGGCACGCACTCCGTAACAAAGATCCAGTCTGGCTTAACTGGGACAGTGATCTCGGCTCCCACGAGCTCTCCTGTCATTCCAGCTATGCCACTAGACGAAGATCCATCGAAACTCTGTAGACATAGTCTAAAGTGTTTGGAGTGCAATGAAGTTTTCCAAGATGAGACATCTCTTGCAACTCATTTCCAGCAGGCCGCAGACACAAGTGGACAAGTAGAGTATCCTATGTTTACATTCCAATGTTTCATCTATAAGCCTAGGAGACTTCGGATATGTTTTTACTTTCATTTAGCTGTTCATTATCTGAACCTCTGTGATTAAAATGATAAACGAAAACCACAAAAAGTCTTGCAAGCACTTACATAGTGAATGTCAACACTTATATAAATAAGACTTTTCTTAGAATCTTTTTAGGCCCTGAAGTCTGAAATTGACACTGTATAGTTTTGCTAAAATTTAGCATTAGCTTTCTTACAGCTGAACATTATAATACAGAAAATAATAATGGGTTTTACTAGTAATATTTTAGTGCGTCTTTCTGTGCTTTGGAATTTGACTAGCCCGTGGAATCCACTTAATTGGCACCCTCATTAACAGCCCATCTATTCAACCTGAATGATAGCTTCACGTGATTCATTCTCGATTGGTCTTCAGGTTTTAGAGTTTTCACCAAGTGCCCTAAGTGAGCGAGGCATTCCTCTCACATGCAGGGAGGGACTCAGGCAGTGACAAATGGCACACTGACTACTGACAGGAATGCCTGCAGTTTGCCTCAGCTCTTCCTCAGGAAAGTGCAAAGTGCTGGCACTTCCTTTCTGTGTGACCATTGGTTTAGTTGGTTGGGTTTCTTTTCCTCTTAAAACTGCTAATGAGTTCAACTTAAAAACCATTTGAAAATTCTTTACTAATGTATGTGGCCTGACCTGAAAGAAATACGTCATTCAATAAAACTTAATATTAATCAGTGTGCGATGTATTTTATAATCCTGGAAGAGTGAAGGTGGTTAACTGAATGATATGGTTGGATCTCTGTTGGGGTGTGCCAATTAAAAGGGATTCTGGTGTGTTTCAAAGCGTTCAGATGAGCTTGGTGCTCCAGCTTCCTGCTGTGGGGGAAGCTGAAAACCTGCAAGCATGCTCGAGACAGGAATGTCCCAGGAATTTTCCTGGGAATCTCACAAGAGTGGACAGGCTAAAGATTTTTAAGTCCTGCAGCTAGGAAAAAATGCACTAGGCCTAGGAGCACAGGCAGGTTCCGGTCAGGATCTATTCGCTACACATAGGACCTATTCTGTACCACGAAGCCGCTCCACTGCACCTATCACTACAGGTAGTAGTGCAAAGAGATTTGCACGTGGAAAAAACCTTGATTATGTGGCTCTGCCTTAGCTCCTCCCTTTAACTGGCTAGCAGTTAGACTGGAATAGCCTGGATTCCCAGTGGAATACCATGCAAGTGAATTTTTCTTTGTAAGATACTACAAGTGTGCCTACCTAAGGGAGTTTCCTTCGGCAGAACGTGTTCATCCATAGATGTTGCTGTAGTTCTGAACAGGATCTAATGGCTGACCATGAGTATATTCTGCACCAGCTTGAGCTACTTCAGGTTCTTTGCTAACTGATTTGCTGGTGCATAATAAGCCCATTAGGTAACATTCCATCTAAGATCCAGTAGTCCTTGCAAAAACCTTTTGGTTTTGGTACTGGAAAACCAAGCAAGTAAGAAGGCCCCAAGACAAAGCAATTGGATGAGAGATGGAGAATAGGTTGGGAGGATGAGGCTTAAATAGAAATGGAAAAAGAAAGAGAACAAAGATAAAGTGATGTTCTCACTTTCGGGGTGGGGGGATTTTTGTCTTTATGGCCAGGTAAACTAAACCTTTTGCCCTTCCCTTTCTCCCTCTGTCTGGTGCTTTTTCCCTGTTGCTGCTGAGTTTGCTCTCCATACATGTCTTGTTAGGTACTGTTTATCCTGGTGATTCACTAAAGGAAAGCAATTGTGATGTTCACAGAATGTCAAAATGCAGCTGCAGGGAGGTGCACAGAGAAGTGTGGGTTCCCCAGGTACTGCTGTTCAAGGAGGGAAGCCCCTGGAGCTGCAGGAGCAGCTGGCATTGCCGGCTGCCTGTCAGGGTGTTTGTGTCTCCTCATGGAAACTTGCTCTGCTTTAAGAGCTGCAGGTTTAAAAAAAACAGTGCAAAGCACTGGAGGAAAAGAAGCTATTTTCATGTTCTTCCATTTGAAAAGAACACTCTTAATAAATATAGTTTTAAATGTTCTTTGTTGAAATATCCTTTTAAATATTAATTAATCACTTTTTGTAGTCCTTTTCATGTGTCAAGCAGCAGCTGGTTTTTTACAGTGTGTTTGGTTGCATCCTATAGGGGTAGTATTTCCTGGAGAAAGACTCTGTATAGGCATTTATTACTAAGTATTTTGCTACTTCTTCTTTAGATGTTACCTCTTGAGAAGCTTGGATGAGAAATACTCTGACTTGTTTACTTCTTAGTGTTTGGCACTGACTTTTTGCTGTAAAACTGCCATTACTGTAGGGGGAAGACGGGGAAGTTAGATGAGATTGGTATTTTTTTCTTTGGAAGGAAGGAAGAAAGAATAAAAGTAAACACTTAGAGTTCGCAAACAAGTAATAGGAAAAAAGGTTATTTGCAGCTTGCTCTTCTTTCTAGTGCCCATCTAATTGCTCCTGAAATGGAAAATGTATAGGTTTGTGTTTTCAATGAGTAAGTAGCTGCTCTTATACTCCTGTTATAAAGGTAGAATGTTTTGTTTAAAATAAACAATGGTAGAACAATCCTAGCAATGAAAATACGTTCCTTATAAAGTTCTGTAATGTTTTATTGCCATTAATATTCCTGTTAAAGGAGTATTAACCTAAAGGAATATTAACCCTGACTCACTGACAGGTTTTCTGGCTGAACGAAACCCTCGTCTACTTGCCGGGGGGATAAGGCAGCAAATCTGGGCTAATGAATGTTAATATTTCTCTTTAGTTACAGATAGGAGTATATTGCTCCCATGGAAACTACGTAGCTCATTTCCCTTCATACTCAGCGTTCTTGTGTATCTTTATTTTCCAACTCCACCATTTTTCCTTCTAACCCTTTTTTTTTTCTGAAACTTTGACTTTAAATGCAGGCAGGTGATGATTTTCACAAACTGTGTTTTATTTTGGTGTGGGTTGGAATGAGAGAACTGGAAGTTAATGCCACCTTAAGCCCAAAATAAAATGGTAAGCAAACATGCTGAATGTCAGAATTTCACAGTAGATGCTTCTTGTTCTACTGTAATCAGTTACAATTAAACATCTTCTGTACTAATTGAAATAGCAGAGCAGGGGCCTTAACTAAGAGCATTATTGGCATGTTGGGTCAGCAGATGAGTCTGGCAGCTTCCTGCAAAATCAGGATGATCACTGAGCTGGGGCTGGAATGTTGTGTGGCTCTTTTGTGGTATCACATCCTGGTTTCCTTCAGAAGTCCTGCAAGCCAAAGGCTTTGGAAGGACTGTGAAACCTCCAAATGTTTCTGTTACTGGAATAAGAAGTTCTGGTTTGCTGTTTTCTTACGTAATCAAATAATGCTCCAGATTCTCCAGTATTGTATTGCAGCCTGTTAATACAGGAACAGCCGAACAGAGATTTGGGGAATGGTATTGAGCCCAGTAAATGTGCCACTTACAGCTGGTCAGAGGGTTTTGCCTTTAAGCTGAATTTAAGACAAAGTGAACACCCCAAAACAGTTCTGGTCAGCCTGAGGCTGTGAGTCCCTCACTTCTGGCCACTGTTTGGTCAATTAAGGCCAAGTGTTTGGCATTTCAAAGTGAATATTTCTGTGTGTCTGAATACAGCCTTACTGTGTCCCAAAGGCTCTGAGCAGGTGCCAGTTTGAAATCCCTGTAGTTAGCTGAACTCGGGCAGAGCCTTGCAGTAGAGCAGTAAATGTACCCATGCTGAACACTACTGTAGTGGGCTGGCAGGAGTGCCAGTGGAACCTGCATTGCAGTGATGGCAAGTTTTCTTTGCTTAACATGCTGTATATTTAATGGTTTGCATTTTGCCATCTTGCTGTGTCGGGACATTGGAGAACTCTGTATGGAGACTGTGTTCAAACACACCAGGCCACAGTGCTCCCAGAGCATTTATTTTAGGATTTCTTTGTGCATATGTTAGTAAATAATTTATAATGCAGCTCTGGAGATCTTTTTTTGGTCAATATTTTTGCAGAGTGTACACATCACTACATACACCAGACTCTTAGAGAGACTGTTCCTGAAAATATGCAAATACATGTTCAAAAAACACCGATGTCACGAAGGAGTCTTGGGTTAGATTTTAAATCTTTGCAAGTCACTGGTGAGATTCACAAGTTCCAAGCCATAAGAGACAACAGTAATAATTTGATTCTGGAGTTGTATGTAGGCCCCTTGCACTATCAAGGTAATCTGGGAAGGCGCCTGAGTAATATTTCTATAAACCCATGTGCATCTCCCGTGGTCAGTGGTGTATGAAGGAGCTTTGTTGCCCAGAATGCCAGTCAGTCTGGCTTCCAGCACCTGCCAGCTCTGTCAGCAGGGCTTGTGTTAGTACTTGGCTACTGCTTTGGGTCCCATCCCAGTTACGACATTTAACCTTTATTTGCTATATTGCAGTGTTTGACACAAGACGTTACGTAGAGCTGAACCAAACCTTTTGTCTCATCTATTCTGGTTTGTCATTTAGAAGACATGCAATATCTGCCAGATGCTGCTTCCTAACCAGTGCAGTTTTGCATCACACCAGAGAATTCATCAGCATAAATCTCCATACACGTGTCCTGAATGTGGAGCAATCTGCAGATCTGTCCACTTCCAGACCCATGTCACTAAGAACTGCCTGCATTATACCCGAAGAGTTGGGTTTCGGTCAGTATAATGATTCCTTTTGTTGTCAATTTATGTATAATGTATGGTTTTAAAAGTGATTTTCCATTTTCGTAAGCATTATTTGGACAATATGAGCTTCATGGGTTTAAGGTTGTCATGGCAACAGTACTATTAGTACTAAAATTTTGGAACAAATACATCAGGATTCTGCTTTGTTTTGGGCATCCACTTTTGTATATGACTAAATCAGAATATTAGCTAGTGTCACACAGATTCAGGACTTCACGGTTTATAAAGTCTAGAGAATTCAGATGCATTGTCTTAATTTCAGTTTTTTAAAAAAACTTCCTGAGTTTTTTCAAAACGTTGAATTTTAGATTGTTCTCTCTGGTAGAACAGTCATTTTCAGTACTTGCAGAATGTGTGGTCGAGATGTTGATGGGCATACTGCACCTGTCTGGTTGTTCTCTTTTCTGTGGGAAGTCAAGATTCCTTGGCTTTACATCACTTGTAAATTACCTTTCTCAAACAGCCTTGTCTTTTGGTTCTCCTTTGTTACTCTTCAGTTTCCCTTTGACATTTACGTTTCCCTGTAATGGCAACTCACTGAGAAAATGGGGAGCAGAGGCATTTCATAGAAATGTTTAGTTTTGAAAGACTTGAAAAAATGTTTTCTGTTAGAATTTTCCTTGCTCTGAATTGCAGGCAGCACAGCAGGAGATCAGCAGAGCTGCGCGTACCCCGAGCTCTGCTCAGCACTCCTAAAACACGTCCACTTCACCCTGTCTGCCTGGAAAAAGGCCATTCTAAATCTTAGGGCAGGCAGCTCCTTCCACCCTTAAGGTGCCACAGTTCATTTTCCAAGATGGCTGTGCAATCTTCCCCTAAGGGAAGAAGGCGGCATTTTGACTACATCAAGCCTCTGTTTTCAGCTTGAATCCATGGCCTGACACAACTCCAAGCTCTTTTCATTTCTTTGGGTTCTTTTCTTTTACCCTTACCTCTCAAGCAGTAATTTGTCTTGTCCTGCATTTCCTCCATCTGCTTCTTGCACTCCACTGCCCTTCCCTCTAATCTGTGTCTCGAGCTTGTACAAGGAATCACCTCTAGGGACTCCTGGCCTGCCCCAGTAACAGCAGCAGAATCCCAAATCCTGCACTGGGAATCTTAAGTCACTAAACTTCTCAAGATGTCTCATAAACATCTCATGTAACACTGAGTCAGAATTTCTTGATCTGCTGAGACTAAACCAAAGTCACCCAGGCAAGCAAAAGCAGTCTCTGGGAATGTTACTGTCTCCCTCCTTAGACTCCTCAGCCCCTCCTTAGAACTGTGGTGCTTTTGCCTGAAGAGCAGCATGCACCATCCTGCTTTTCCAAAGGGTCTCTGCCAAGAAGTTCCCTTTGATTCCAGTGATTCAGGCTAGTTGTCTGCACTGCCTCAGCTGAAAACTTCAGCCTGAAGTTTCACTGCATCTTGCCAAGGTGAAAGCAAGAAAGCTGTTAGAACAGTCCCCGAGCGGAAGGCTTGGTCCTTAGGAGCTATGTAAAATACAATGGTGGATGCTGACGATCAGCTGTTACGTGGCATCACTAGAGAATGAAGTCAAGCCGTGGCATGGGGAGGTGAAAATGCCACGTGGCTCTCTGGAGGGACACCAAGGAGTAGATGTGTTATTGAGAGCATCACGCTGTGTATGGCTGTGAAGAAGTGCTCAGCTCTGTATGAGCACAGAAGATCTTAACAGAGCCAAAAAAGACCAGAATGATCTGCTTTATAGAATGCATAGGGTAGCAGAGACTAGATGGGTATAAACTCAATGAATAGTATTAAGAGTATAAATTAAATGCCCAGAAAAAGAAAGGATGGTATTTCATAAAATTGGAGGGTGATAAATTTTAAAAGGAAAATGGGATCCTCAAATGCAATGTAGAACTGTATTTCCTGCTTTATTGCTATCATCAGGGCACTAAAACTATTGAAAAATCAAATTGACATTTACATGACAACAATCATACTGCCATGATAGATGCTAAAATTAAAATTCTGTAAGGGTGGAGGCCTTCTACGTTTGAAGGTTTTGTAAAAGTCTTGCTGCAAGATACTGATCAATAAGAAATTGTTTCATTTGACAGGTAGTTGCTGATTGCACTATGTTCTTGGACTGATTTGGGAGCATGTGGTACTGGAGATGTAGGGCATTAAAGAGGACCGTTGTGTATAAAAATTCTTATGTTCTAATATTAATTCAATTTTTTAATAATTTCATTTTAGAGTAGATGCGGAAAGGTCACAGATTTTCGACACAGTAGAAGTATGTTTTTGAAAAATATTTTCCGAATTCCAGTATGATATATTGATCTTTTAGTAGGGATTTGGTTTAGTTTTCCTGAGTTTCAGTCCAAGTGCTGATTTGATTACATGTGCAGAAAAATCATTACCAGTATATCTTCATTAAATCTAAACAAGGGAAATGGTGAAAATATTTTCCTTGCTGGTTTTCCATTTGGTGGTAGTTTCTAAATTGCTGTGGTGTACTTTAAACAATACCCTGCATGTGATAAAAATGTGTTCTGGAAAATCTCTTTCCAAATTTGCAGAGGATTTAAGTGTTCTTTCTGCAATCAGTAGAGTATTTGTCTGTTGACCCTTCTATCTGTTTTATTGTAATAACATAAAAACATGTTCTGACCTTGTATCTCTTAGACTTTCAAATGAAAATGTGTGAAATTTCTTTCCCCTTACTTTGTGATCCACAAATCACTGGTTATATTGATTCTTACGGGGTTGTTTAAATTGACAGAGTAATACAGTTTTATCCAGTTTTTATCCATGTGTGTTTCTCTCTTCCCTTTGCTTGAAAATCTGTGTTGATTATGTCCAGCACTGCTCAGGGCAGGGCTGCACTGACTCTCCTCCGCTCTCTCCACAGCTGCGTGCACTGCAATGTTGTGTACTCTGACGTGGCGGCACTCAAGTCTCATATTCAAGGTTGTCACTGTGAAGTCTTTTACAAGTGTCCTATCTGTCCCATGGCATTTAAATCTGCTCCCAGCACACACTCCCACGCCTATACACAACACCCGGGTATCAAGATAGGCGAACCAAAGTAAGCAAAATTCATCTTCTACTGCACTTGCCTGCATCTGAATAAGCTGTGAAATTGCATTCTGTCCTGTGCTTGCAGTCGTAACAGTCACCTCTCACAGCCACCCGTTTGTCAGACTGCTGGTAATGGGGATTTGTATAGTGCTTTCATGAATTTTCAGCTGGCAGTTCATTGGGCAAAGGTGGCATTTCTCTGAATGCACTAGCAGGTCTTTAAGCACTGCATGCTACAAGAGAGTGATTGCAAAATGTAATTACACAAATTATTTGGACAGGTGGCCAGAGCGCTGCTCGTTCTGATGTTTTAATCTGCTTAGCTCATCTGCTTTTTTACTGTGAATTAAAATAATGTGATTCCAAAAAGAGCTGCTAAGACTCATCAGTGTTTATGTGGTGATTTTCATAACGTGGTTGAAAAGTTCAGAAAAAGCAATTTTATCTGTTTATATAAGCTTTTTTCCAATAGGTAATCTCTTTCTGGCTTAAAGCAGAAGTGGTTCTGTTTTGTAGCTAGGAAAGTTGGCCATAAAGGTGGTAGTGTGCTGAAGGTGGTGACACAGGGCACAGGTGGGACTCGGCTTCCAGGTCTTTTTTTAAAGCTGTTGGACACTGGCGGGCTCTGCTGAAGGCAGCAGGTGCTGCTGTGTGTGCAAACCCCTCCAGCCTTCAGGTCTGAGCCTCTCTGAGCACCCCTTCTCGTCCATCTGCTTCTTCCTCACTGCTACCAGTGCACTGTTCAGAGCAGTCAGTCAGGGATTGAGCTCCGTGTTTTCTCTGGGGCGTGCTCAGAGCACCAGCACGGTAACAACTTGCAGGCTCAAGAACATAGAAGGTATCATGTGATGTAATAACGAGCGTTCCTAAGAGTTCGGTTTCTCACTGTTTTTCTAACATATTAACAGGAGATTTTTTTTCTTTATTTACACCTTCATCAAAGCAAAATGGCAACAAACTTGCCATGTCTGATACCAAATGAAGGCATTTCTGCCTAGTGGGAGGTGATACCTTGTTTTAATTCAGGATGCTATTATCAGTCAGAGGCTGTGAGATATCAACGTTAAAAACTTTTTTCAGGTTCTCATAGTTCTCATTAGAGAAATCCAAAAGATTAAGATCACTATTTCTGTAAAATGCTACACATATGAAAAGTGAACTGTGCTTGGATCTGCCAAACTGTTTCTGATCAGATGTATGAATTAAGTATTTTTCATTAGTTTTCTTTGCATATGGATGCACTTATAATTGTATTTCTTTATGAATTTATTTTGATTATAAAAATGAAATGAAATTTATTAAGTACTACTGTAATAAGTCAGAGAATCCACAGTTGAGCGCTCCTCTGAAGAAGTGGTGTTTTCTTTAGATTTGCCAGTTTTCATCAAGATGCTGGCTTAAATGCATGCAGAGTGACTGGTAGGATTTTTCCCGCCCTTGCAGTGCTCAGAGTTCTTGACCTGCGTAGTCCTGAGCAGAACTGACAGGTTGTATTTGAGGCAATATGTTCACATTTGGGTTGTCTGTGCTGCATCACGGAGCACCCAGGCTGCATGACTGGCACCCGTTGCAAGCCTGCCAGCCTCATTCCTGACCCCAGGTGCGTGGCACAGTCCAGGGACACTGGCCATGGCTTCAGCAGTGCCAGGACCCCATGGTTTCTGAGGGACTCTATAGTAGGTCACACTCCTGTGTTTACAGGAATTGGGCTCCCGGGGAATCTGGCTGCCTGCCTCTGGCATTTACTTGGAACTGTGTGATTTACAATTACATTTCAAACAGTTGCTTCGGAACAGATGCACTAAACTATTTTGGTGTATGAAAAATTACTTTTATAAGCAGGGATTCTCAGTGGGATGAAATGAGATTATTTTAATATAGGGAAATGGATGGCTGTCTTGTCTTTCTGCTCTGGGAAGCTCTTTCCTGTAACACACTCTAAGCTTTGGTTTCCCAGAAAACCACAGAGATTATCTTCCTTTTTTTCAGTAAACAGTGTCTAGGAATGGCACTAAGATATTTTTCATGGCTAATCTCTTTTTGAATACTGCAGAAATTCTTGTTTCTCAAGCCAAATTATGGATATTTACTGTACTGTTGGTAAAAGTGTATTATCCCACAAGTTCCTTTTTTTAGAGAAAGAAATTTGGGAAGGAGAAATACTATCCTCTGGTGCAGAAGCTTTCCAAATGCTAAATGTCTTGTATGTGATTGAAAGTATTTTCCTGTGAGATAACACATGTATTTATTCCAAGATAATATGTGAATTTGTTAAACAGATTTTTGGGAAGTGAAAAGGCCACGTGCCTGCTTTGGTGTATACTATGGGGCACGAGCAGTGCTGAGTAACCAGCCTGGCGACGGGACGGGACGGGATGGGACGGGACGGGATGGGATGGGATGGACTGCCTGAGTTACGCCAGCATCCCTGTAAATGTCATCCTGTGGAAGCACAACTTCCTTTAAGCTTTGAACAGCATTTTAGGCAGTTGCATGTTAAACACTGATTACTTGAATTAAATTTAAAAAAACCAAAACCAGTGTACATGGTTGCATGTATATTGTTAAGGATTGAAAATCATGCTTTTGCTGTGTCTGAAGGAAATACTCCAGGTGTGTATAGTCATAACTCATACTGCAAGGTGTGTTGGTATGAATTTAAGTGAGTACAGTTATTGCCCAGAGACTTGTTGAAATTTGGATCTTTACCAGATAGTCCTGCTTCTGTGAAAGCAGAGTAAAGTACTTTAGCTGCCATAGAAAATACATAGATTCAGCTCTTGGTGTTTTTAGAGAGTTACAATTTTTATATGCTATAAATTCAGAAAGACATCAAATTTTTTTGTAGCGGATTCACTACAGATCTGCAGTGAAGGGTTCACCACAGAAAGCAGGACAATAGTACATTGATCATCAGAGGTTGCTGTGTAAATAATACATTTATCTTAGCATATGTGAGAAACTGGGACCAATTGATACCACAAAAATAAAATCTTTCCCAGTTAATATGAAGAAGTGTACTGTTTTTCATTTGTAATTACAGGACAGCTTGGACATGGAAGCAATGCATCTCAAAACACAGTGCAGAGTGATCCCTAGAGCTCTGGAACAATGCACTATCACTGATAATTACTTAGAGGGATATGGAAACGACTGGGAACATTTATGTGGCTAATGAGAAGATTTAGCACTTTAGCAGGCAGGGGGATTTGTGGGTTGGTGTATTTTTTAGTGGAAGTTACTTTTTAGGACAGGGGAAGCACCTGTTGCTGTACTGAGCACCTATGGTTGGGTTTCTTTTATTTTAGCTGAACTTTCTCTGCAGCACTACAGATTAGATGGCTTAAATTTCTCTCTCATCTGATGATCTGTGGTTAGAAAACTGCTGTCAGAACAGGAGGCTGAGGGACCTAAGTTCAAAAGTCACATGTGCTCAAAGAAAGGAAGAGTTTGGTGGTATCTCTGCATTTCTATGACAGATTCATCAAGGCTTGGAATGGCAGATCAGGGAAATCCCATCCTGCACTGTTGGAGCTTCAGGGCATTGACAGAGTCTAGGCTTGGCATTCAGGAGCCTCAAAGGCATGAACATTGCCAAAATTATATTTATCTTGAAGTATGTTACTAACTACTATTGAATGAATCACTCCCTTAAAACATACTGCTTTTGTAACCTGGAGCAGAGACACTATCCTTTAGCTACAATGTGAGTTCAGAAACTGAAGATGTTGAACTGTGAGAGTATCCTGAGCATATGTTGTTGTTGTATATGTAACTGGCACATGCTGTTGTTTTCTGGCTTCTTGTTTGCAATTTTTAATTTTTTTTCTATTTTTCTGTTTCTTCTACTGCTCCCATATTTTGAAATTGAAGGATGTTTTGAATTAGTTTAACTTTTTTCAGGCAGCGTGAAACGATTGCTTAAACATGTCAGATCTTATCTGTGATGAGAAAAAAAGTTAACATCGTGATTCTTGCAAATAGATCATCAACATGACTGACATTGTTTATTGTACTTCTGTTTTTAGAATAATATATAAATGCTCTATGTGTGACACTGTGTTTACTCTACAACCTTTGCTCTATCGCCACTTTGATCAGCACATTGAAAACCAGAAGGTGTCTGTTTTCAAGTGTCCAGACTGTTCTCTTCTATATGCACAGAAACAGCTTATGATGGATCATATCAAGGTGTGTAGGCATCTTCTCTTGTTTCCTTCATAGATACCATTTGTCATGCAATATATGCTGTGAGAACTTACTGTGAAAAGGCACAGAATAACAAGAAGACTGCTGAGAAAGATGTTAATAATTCTGAGGGGGTAATCTGTGAATATTGTTCTCAAATATTAAAATGTTATATTTTGTCTTATTTTCAGCATATCTGTGATCCCTCAGTGGGTTTTTCTGTAAGAATGTTGGTTTTGGTATACTGGGAATATCTCAGCTAGTCCGATCCTAACAAATATTGAGCTTTATTTACAGTATTCTAAGTATTATTCCAGTTGTTAGGAGCTGAGAATGCTGAGTACATCACAGAATCAAACCTTTGATGTTCAGAATTCACCAGGAAGCAGTATGTTGCTAGATGTAGAGGTTATCTGTGTGTATTCACATATGAACATGAACACATGTGCTTTGAAAAAAACTCTTAAGTGGATTTCCTCATAAACACCGCTAACAGCTAAAGATTCACTGTGATCCTTGTAAGTCCTGGTTTTAAGGATCAGCAGCCCCCTGGCTATCATTTGTTAGCTGTGTGTTTGACACAGACTGTTAGCTTCTATCATACAGACCAAAGCTGAGTTTTTTATGCCTTATTAACCCCTGGTGCCTAAACAGTTCAGCCCTACAGTTCAGAATGGCACCATGGAGCTCGCTGCATTTCTCTGGCAGTGACACAATTTCTCTACAGCAAAGTGGAAAACCAGACATCTTTTTTGGCTGCTGAAACCATCATTTTACATTTTAGTCCCAACTATGGCACTTGTAACCATAGAATTCTCCAAAGTTGTGTTGAAAATAAGATCACAAGTGTTGAAAAAAACAGGTGGTCTTAAAGCCAGTCTTCAGCTTGAGGAGGAGATGAGGGAAAGGCTGAGCCAAGATGTTCAGAAATACAAGGACTGGATATTGTCTTTGTTTCTGAACTAGTAGCACTAGTTCTTGCATGTTTACTGCAAGATATCTTAGATGGTCCTCTCATGCAGCAAGGCAAAGCTCTGTTTCTATTTCCTTTAATCTACTCAGATGGTTGGGGTTTTTTCACTAAATAGGCAAATTCTGTGTATTGCAGTGTATGTCTTGTTTCTGTAATTAGTTTTTCCTGACTCAGATATTACTGGAAAAGTATTGTTATACCTGTACGTAAGTACTTCCATGAGACCTGAAGACGACACTTTTAGGAGCTCAATCTGACTGCAGTTAGGGCCAGAAGCTGTCTTTACAGAAAGCCGGCTGCTCGGCATCTCACATTTTAAAGATATGCTCAGCTACTTGGGCACTACTTAACTTCTTTAGCTTTAGTGTTCCATGCTAGTACTTGAACTTTCAACCAGTGGGGTTTTAGCATAATTCACTATAAATGATTCAGACATTTTTGAGACTAAAATTAGAGGATTAGAAAAGACATGTGCAGTAGCAGTATTTCTGGTTTTGCATGTAGGATGTGTAGTAGGGACTGAAGCAAAGCAGTGTAAATTGGGGTTCAGTTAAGGGGGACTGAAAAGAATAATAACAGGTTATAGATAAAAGCAGAAAAGGATTCAGGGAGAAGATAAAAGCACAAAAGGACTCGGGGAGAGTGTGAGTGCCAGACAGAGGCAGAGCTCACCTGCACAGAAAGTAATGGTTTGGTATGGCTAGACATAAACCATCAAGGCAGAGACAGACCTCGGTGAAAGTAGGACAGAAAGGGACAGAAGGAAGCTCAGGAGGAGGTTATTTAAAACTGCAGAAAATAACCCAGAGTAATTCCTGCAGATGTCAATATTTCTTGATGGCAAAATGTATGTCTCATTTTCCTGTAATAACTCACTACAAGAAAATTTCCAGCAGCCAGTGAGAGCAGGTGGTGAAGGACTGCACTGGCCTGGCCTGGCCTGGCCTGGAGGTGTAATTCTCCCTGTTTGGCCAGCACTGGGACTCCATACTATGCTTTAATGTTCTTGGTGTAGTTTCAAATAAGAAATGAAATTTCAAGTATTGTATTTAAAAGACATTTGGAAAGTTGAGCACTAACATTTTACATGCTGACAGGTTAGGCTGGAATGGAATCTCCAGGTCAGCTTCAGTTGTGTGAGAGTACAGGAACCTCGTTTCCTCCTCCTCTGTGCAGTGGGATGCTAAAAGCCAGCCTACTCCTTTACTACACACCTGCACTTTGCTCTTAGTTGCTGGTCCTGTGCACTTTGCTTTTTACTAACAGTTTAGGGGGGTTAATTACTGGCTTTTCTTCTATTTAAAAGCTGTTAAACAAAGAACATGTTCTATGGATGAGGTTGATACTTGCTCTAGAGGCAGTGGGTAGCCCCAAGAGCCAAAGTATTTACAAAAGAACTTGTATCAGATTGGTACTCCTATATTCCCAGAACCAAGAATGTATTGGATTGGTTTTATCTGAAGGAAAAAGAATTCTGTTTGGGCTGGTTAAACGTATCCTCCAAAAGGGTTATAAAGTGTCAGTAGGTGAGAGGATCAGAACACTGTCCCGGTAAAGGACAAGCCTTTCAGATGTGAGACCTCAGTTGTGGGTCCCTGTTCAGCAGTGGATTAGCTCTGGGCTGCAGTCATCCCTGCTGGCCCACAACCCTCCTCATTCCTGCTGTGTCCACATCCACGTGTGGAACTCGGACACACAGCTGAAGCCCCCCAGCCCTTCCTGAACAAGTCACTTTGTTGGAAGGCTCAGGTGTCACACCAGCACACTACACTGGTTTGGAAATGGGGGAAGGAGGAGTTCTTCCCTTCTTACTGACCATTGACTTAAAGTGCAGACATAAGTCCCTGAGGAAAGCTTCCTACCCAGGAGCGTCAGGGGCTGGAGGACAACTGGTCAGACCCCTCTGATCTGCTTTGGGGCCCTGTCAGCCCCGCACGCCTTGGCTTCTAACGGCTGTCAGCAAGGCAGCCCATAATGAGCGTGCTCATAACCTGACTGGGGAGTAAGGCAGGGCCTAACCTCAGCCTCAACATAAAATGTTAATATATCCTAAATTACATAGCTGTGTGATGTTTCCAGAGTTGCCTTGTCTTAGTTACCAATATGCCAAGTCAACATTTGGTCAGTAAAAAAGCCTTTCCTTCTTGGAAAACTCCAGTGTCATAGTCTGGAATGAGGATGCTCAACTAATACACCAGGTAAGTAAAGCAGGAAATTAACATAAAGTACTTCTTGAGCCCTTTTTTCCTCCCTGTTAAACCGCAACTTAAACTTAACCTACAAAGTAAGTCTCTTATTTTTTTGTACAAATACCTGCATATGGTGTCTGTTACTGTTAGGTCATGCTAGGTCTTGCCTTTACTTAACCCTGTTTCTTTAAGAATGTGATCTGATGATAATAGTATGCCAAAGAAGTAACTGAAGGTTTTTGGTTGAATACAACTGTGTATGCCTATGTTATTTTTGTACCTTTTTTTTCCTCTCTTTTATTGTAGTCTATGCATGGAACTTTGAAAAGTGTTGAAGGGCCACCAAACCTGGGGATAAATCTGCCTCTCAGTACTAAACCCACAACTCAGAACTCAGCCAGTCACAACAAGGAGGACACCAAATCTGTCAATGGAACAGAAAAGCTGGAGAAGAAATCTCCTTCTCCCATAAAGAAAGCAGAGCCTAAAAAAGTCACTAGTCCTGGCTGGACGTGTTGGGAGTGTGACAGGCTCTTCACTCAGAGAGACGTTTACATCTCCCACATGAGGAAAGAACATGGAAAGGTAAAGGAATATATTCAAATACAAAACAGAGAATTAAGCCTGAAAGGTGAAGTATTTGTTTCTAAATTCTGTTTGTGTTTTTGCAAATAATTCCTTTAAGTCCCAGCATTATTATTCTCTGTTCTTATATCTATTTCCTCTTTTTTTCTTTAGCTGCTTAGTTTTTTTCAGTTTCTACATCACTCTACTGCGAAAATCAGTTGTAGGCTTGCTCATTCAGTACCGAAATTTTTTCAAGATGGAAAGAGGGAGAGATACTGCTGTATTTCATCCAAGCCATCTAATCTGATCCAGATTCTTATTTCTTCATTGTGCCTTCTCAGTTCCCTCTCTTTAAGGTGGTGTGGTGAATGTGGCAGTGCTGGGATAATGGTTGGACCCAATCTTAAAGATCTTTTCCAACTTAAACAATTAGATTCTATTCTGTTCTGAAGCTCAGTGCCTGTTACCCTCAGGGAGTGGAGACTCAGTCTTGTTTTACTGGTCCAGTGAGTGCCAACTGGTGTTTCATTTAAAGGCAGACACATTCTATAGTTGAGCTGTTGCTCTAATCTTACACTTGAAAGTTCAGCTGAGTTAACAAGTCGAATTTTGTGTTTAAAGCAGCTGGACTTGAGATATCTTACTTAAAATGGATTGAAAGTGAAATATGGGAGTGTTGCATCCTCAAGTCAGCAGAGAGACTGTTTGATGTTCTTCCTGTGTTCAATAGCATTTCCAGTTAAATTAAAAAGACTGGCAGGCAGGAAGGCAATAGTGACCCTGATTAGCTGTGGCAGGCTCCAGCCCCTTGCTGACATGTGGCAGCCACCTGCCAAGCCGGTCTTCACCATTGCTGTGTGCTGGTGGCAATGCTCTGGCTCTTTCCTCAGCTGGGAACCAGGGAGTTAAACTGATGTACTGTGCTGCACTGCAGCAAAAGACCAGGACTGGGAGGGATAATAGGCTTATTTTGTCTAAGTGGAGGAGAAACACCCCAAGTGAAAATCTGTAGTTTTCAGGATGCTAATGTGCTGTAATAAATGATTGCACATTTCCAGAGGTTTCTATTATAGTTATTATCTCTAAAGCTGTTCTGCAAATTATTTTATTCTGTTTATAAACATTTTATGGAAAAGCTGAAAATGCTGGACTACTGAGTGTCATCTTCAATTTTCTTAGGACAACTTCAAGCAAATAGCACCCCAGAATCCTTGCCTCCAGTAACTCCCACCCCATTCCTTCAGCTTCCTGCTGCCCAAATATTAACTGAGCGGAGCTTTTACTGGCAATCAGAAATGAGTTTAAGACTGAATGCATTCTACATTTATGAAATTCTTAAAAACAAAACAGCACAACCTCCCAATGAAACTGTCACTTCAGAGTGAACTAGAGAGTGATATTCAGTCTGATTCCATCCACAGCAGAGTAGCCAAAGGCATGTAAAATAAGGTTAGTAACATATCAATAATGCTTTCTAAATATTAGCTTTAAAGCTGTGTCTTTCTCTGTCTGATGCTAATGTGCAGTGTTACCTCAAGAAGAGCCCTTATTATGAACTATTAGATAATTGTTGCACTCAAATGCTGGCCTGAAGGCCTCTTTCATTGCTTCCATTCGGGTGCTGTTTTTTATCGCCATTCAAGCAGTTCCTTGAATAACACAGGAGGCAGATAGATACTAAAATGAACAGAAATACAACTCCATGTCAGATAGATATTAAAATGAACAGAGATCCAACTCCATGTCTTTCAGAAATGGGGTATACAGACCAGGTGCTACATTCCTTCCCAACCTGTCAAAATTTTCAGTAATTGTTAGCTGTCAAAAAGACTATGTTGAAAAACTAAACTTTTACTATAGAGAGAATAGAAACGAGCATAAGATAACCAGGTATGTTATATGGATCTAATAAATAGAGGAACTAATTTATAGTCTGATTTTCTTAAAAATGATAGGTGTGGGTTAAATGCTCTAAAATGGCCCTTGCAGAATGATTGTTTAAAACTGTAATTAAGCAATTCATGAGCTATTCACAAAATCCATTGTCATGCAAGGTATTTGAAAATACTTAGTTTCAAACTTCTAATTTCTGCTTTTGCAGGACCAGAGTGAAAGAGCTGTAACCCCTAGCTGATCCCAGGCTGGATTATGCGGAGGTATTCATAGGAGAGGTATTGCCATGTATATACTCTTTGGACAGATCCTTGAGTTTCCAGCCCTTATTGGGAACTGTCTACACAGACCGACAGACAGATTCAGATTATCTGTATCCTCTCCTGAGGATCCTGGATTAAGGGAGCCAGCTGTAGGGTAGGAGATTTTGTAGCCACCTTGGTGTGACTCTCTGCCTGATCGTAAAAGTGCTGCAAAAAAAAAAAAAGCTACCAGCCCAGACAAGGGATTGTTCCAACAAGCCTGTACAACTCCTGTCTGAAACTGGATCATGTGTGTCTGCCCTCCACCAGGCAGGTATATGCTGAGCTTCCTCGGACTTGTGTGCAGGTGTGTTTCTGTGAAAGGGCAGATGTTTCTTAAGTAGGAATTACCAACTCCAACTTGCTCATTGATTATCCTCTTCCTGTCAAGACAAGATGCTGTACAACAGATCTAAGCTGCACTTAACTACAGAACCAATTTTTCAGTTCTTTTTGGTTTGGCTGCCATTGCAGAAACTAGTGCATCCAAAATCCTATTTGGGTCTCTATCCAGAGTCTCCCCAAGGAATTTAGACCAAGTGTGAGGTCACAGCTGGCTACCCTACAAAGTGCCCCCAGGTCCTGCTGAGCATCATCCTCCTCCTGCCTTTCTGACCATGGGCTTGATGCCTCTGCCCACTGCCACACAGCCTCAATGTGTGACTGCTCCATCCTTCTCAGCTTCTTCCTTTCCTTTTTCCTTCCACTTGACCAGCTGCAGCATCCACCCCACAGAATTCCCCAAACAGATGGCCATCAAGTTGGCATCAGATCATACCTCTCATTTTGTCATGACTTTTCTGAGCCCTGTTAGTGTGTCAGTGTCTGTGAGGTTCAATTTTGGTCCTTCTTCTATGCTCTTCACCTCTCCCTGTATGTGGCTGGGGAGCTCCTAGTCAGCAGCTGAGGACATGGTTTGGTGATGGGAAGGGAAAGTAAATCCCTCATCCTGCTGCCTTTTACTGATCCAGAATTAGTCCTCTGATCTTCCCTGTTTCTTTGGTGGAAGAAATTCTCTTCACCCACTGTCTGTGACACCAGTTTACAGCTGGGGACAGGTGTGTGTGTGTGTAGCTCATGGTGGCCACACTGCTTTGAAAGAGGTCCAGCTCTGACTTGTACAGTGCTGTTGAAGGGGGGGTGTACATGAAGTACAGTACCAAAAACGGGTAAGTGATGTTTCTTTCCTATTTATCGAAAGGCTCAACACATGCACCACTTTTACTGAGCTTTTTTAATGAAAGTCTTTCTCTTCTTTTTTTTAAAGCAAATGAAGAAACATCCTTGTCGACAATGTGACAAATCTTTCAGTTCATCCCATAGTTTATGTCGGCACAATCGTATCAAGCACAAAGGCATTAGGAAGGTTTATACGTGCTCGTAAGTTCTGTTTTTATTTATTTAGAAAGGGAATACAAAAACCATTGTTAGTTGAACATCTTTCCTTAACTGTGTAAGAGCCAGTGTCCCATTCGTTCAGATGCTCAGGACAGGCCAAACCAATTAGCTGTCCTGCCTGCAGAAACGTGTCAGGCTCCTGAGAGTGCAGTGTGTAAAGGGTACAGTCTGAAATTTGGCTGAGCTGAGCGTTTGCAGTTCCACCTTGGGGAACCTGGTTTTCAGGAGTCTCTCAAATACACAACCACTCTTCTAATCTATAAAAGGCACTTGTTAAGCATGACACTTGAATGTTTGTGTGTGTGTGTGTGTATCTGCAGGCACTGCCCAGATTCAAGACGTACTTTTACCAAGAGGTTGATGTTGGAAAAACATATTCAGTTGATGCATGGCATTAAAGACCCTGATGTGAAAGAAATGACTGAATCTACCAATATGGAAGAAAGGGAAGTAAAAGAAGACACAAAGGTAATCACTTAGAAGACTCATTCAATCACTGAGGATGGGGATTTTTGTGGGTATATATTCAGGATCTTCAAATAAATACAGGTACTTTGATGCCATAAATGTCTCATCTTCTGTGAAGTAGAGCCCCAAAAGGATTGTTTATCAGAGTTGTTCTACAATCTGCCAAGGGAAAGGTTCTGACATTTGCAAGTCACAAATAGTTACAAAAAGAATTGCATATTTATGTTTACATGATACACCATTTCTGTCTTTTTCTTAGGTTCCTAGTCCAAAGCGTAAATTGGAAGAACCTGTTATGGAGTTCAGACCTCCACGAGGTGCAATCACTCAGCCATTAAAGAAGCTGAAGATAAATGTTTTTAAAGTTCACAAGTGTGCAGTCTGTGGCTTTACAACAGAAAATCTTCTCCAGTTTCATGAACATATTCCTCAGCATAAATCTGATGGCTCTTCATACCAATGCAGGGAATGTGGACTCTGCTACACATCTCATGTGTCCCTTTCCAGACACCTCTTCATTGTACATAAGCTGAAGGAGCCTCAGCCAGTATCAAAACAGAATGGGTCTGGGGAGGATAATCAGCAAGAAAACAAACCCAATCATGAGGATGACTCGTCCGACAGTGCGGCATCGGACAGAAGATGCAAAGTGTGCGCAAAGACTTTTGAAACTGAAGCGGCCTTAAACACTCACATGAGAACACATGGCATGGCCTTCATCAAGTCCAAAAGATTGAGTTCAGCTGAAAAGTGATCAGATTGTGTGGGATGCAGAAATCTCGCTCCACATTGGAATACTAATGACATTTTTGCTACAGAAAGTTCAAGGTGTAATAGTGTTAACAGTACTGTTCAGGCTGTTGCAATATATTCTGCATAAAAGTGTTCCCTTCACCTCATTGTCTGTACCCTCAGAACCATTGAAGCAGTATTTGAGTTGAAAAGAGTTTGTATATATTTAAACTAATAATTTTTATACTCTTTTGTTATGTGTTTGTATCAGTATATAGTGGAAAACTGGTTTTTTTCTGTTTTGTTTCTGTTCTTTTGTAGTAAGTTTCTTTAAAACAGAGTTCTGAATGCTGGGGCAGTTCCTTAGGTTCTCTTAAACTGTTTGGTTTTTGAATATTTCTGAAAGAAAGTTTAGCTAATGGAAGTGCATCAGAAGGAGGCGCTTGGAGGGGAGAGGAGAGATGAAGCAAGCTAAGGGGAGATTTTAAATTCTAAAGAACTTGGGCTTCTAAATGTCTAAGGAAGCTTTTAAACTTTTTCTTACAAAATATATTATAAAAAAAAAATAAAAGTACCACTACATGTGTAAAATGAAGTGCTGGTTTTTAGGTGGCAACACCAGAACAGGTGTACACCCCCTGGAGTGGTAAAGTACTTTTGAGGAGTGTAAATGCACAACTCTGTGTATCATTAAGTGATTTTTTTAGGTCCTCAGGTACTTGTGATCAAAGCTCAAATTGTTACAAAAGGGCTGGGCTGCTCTGGATTTAAGAATTGAGATGTAATTAGAGGAATAGGTTTATAATGATGATTTTTTTGTCATGTAATTTATTAAACATATAGAAGTGAGTACACAGCATTATGTATTTTTCTTGCTGGTTATTGAAAGGAAATAGTTAACCCTTGCTACAGGGGTTGAGATTTGCCAGCTCCACATGATCATGCCAAACGTTCTGGTGCTCTGTGTCACACACAGCCACAACTGGGAAGGAGCCAGCTCCAGCCAGCAGTGGGACTGGGGCTTGCAGCTTTAGCACAGGCCCTGCGGAGCTCGGCCAGACATTGCAAACTCCTGTCCATCGCCACTAGTTTTGCTTGCACAAGTACAAAAAGGTACCATACTGTCCCTTTCAGATAGAGTTCTCTGTGAGAGTATATTTCTAGTTTGTTTTTGCATTTTATACCTTGTATGTAACCCTACAAAAAAATTTTTGTACTTTTTTTTAAAACAAATTGTGTATATATAGATAGCTGCATGATAAACAGTAGTAATTGTTGGGTTCCTTAAAAGTCTTGCTGCTGTCAGATGTTACTATACACTATGTCCATTACGACTGTATTAAACACATTTCATATGTAAATAAATGTGGAGCATTTTGCCCCTAAAGATTTGTGAGATTCTGTTATTTATCATTAAATTTTAATAGTTTTAAAATTTAAAGTGTTTAAAAAAATATGGATCCTCTCAGCCACTTCTGTAAACCTTAATCGTTCTGGCAATTGTGTATCAGATACATTAGTTCTGCTCTCTCCAGCTTCATTTCTAATTTGGCTCCTGGATAGATGCTTGTTAGCCCATTTATATTACTGGCATATCAAGTGCTTGTGAGGTACTTCATCCTACAGCACGCAGCAGGCACAGCACCTCAGCGTGTGCTCGCCACTGCTACCACTGCCCTTCCCATTTAGTGGATACCTCTGAATACTTGTTTGTTGATGTGCACTGTCAACTGTACAACAAATGAGTTATCACTATGCAGAATGGTGTTTTGTATAGTGAACAGATAATAAAAGTTCCATTTTCACAGCCATTACTAATACTTTTCTTTCTTTTCCCTTTTCACTGTCTTACACCTGCAAGCGACCTGACAATGCAAATGGCATCATGGTGCCAGGATGTCACGCTGCCACTCATGTCCCCAGAGGAGCTCCTGCACAGCCAGGGAGTGCAGCCCAGCTGCTTGGCAGTGAGCTCTCTTCAGGTCTAATTGGCAGATCAATATAACTGTCCTGCTAGTAATCTCTTGAAAGGTTTAAGGGATAAAGGGTCTTGAACTGCCCCATAAGTTCCAGCCACATTGCCGTGTCAGAGCTAACATACCTCCTTAACAGGAGGATGATGTCCTGAAAAGCAGGATGTGAACAGAAGGTTTTAAAGCAGCGTGAGATACAGTGACAAGGCACAAATCTCAGTAGGCATGCCTAAATGAATTATTTCCTCTTGTAAACTATAGAAAAAATGTTTAAACTTAGTTTTGTCTAAGATCTGACATTTGAGTTGTTTGCTTTTAATCAACATTGTGACACTAACTGTCAGTGATGACAGAAGTACTCCTCTTTTTTACCCCTTTCCTCTGAGGATTAAACAGTAATGGATTAAACCTCATAAAACCTCTCTGTGAGTTAAGAAAGGGATCATGTAGACTCCACCATTTTGCAGCCACTCATGGTTGGTAACAAAGGTGCTTAACAGTGCAACCTCAAATTGCAACAGAAACTAAGGGTATATATCTCCTCCTGTTCCATCCCTTCTGCTCTTCAGGGAGGCAGGGAGCACACTGAGGCCTCTGCCCAAATATCCAGCTGCACACAGACTGTCCAGCCAGGACTGTACCAAGGCTCAGGTCCAGCTGCCAACACAGCCTCAATATAACTGTTTTTCCACCTGCTAACATTGGTTAACACCTCACCTCAGGGCATGTGGGCAGTGCCTGGCTGCCAGTCACCTGGCTTGGGCTGTGTGGATGTGGGTCTTTGAGAAACAGCACCAAAATAAGTCAGTGAGGAGTAGTAAGTGGTTTGGGGGGGAAACCCCACAACCATGGGGACATGCACTCACTTACCAGGGGGGAAATAACAGAAAATAACAGCATGGGAGCTCACAATAGCCCAGCAAGGCAGCATGGAGCTGGCCCTCCTCAATGTGCACAGGGCCATACCAAAACGCTTTCCAAAATGTGCAATTTGCCACAATAAAGATGCCCTTGAGAAAGGTTGTGAGACTGAACAGAAGGAACAATGAGGGGAAGTGGGACCCTTCAGTGTCAGCCAGAGCCACTGCACTCTGTGCAATCAACCTCACAGGAAGCAAAATGCTCTTCCACAAGAGCAGTGGGCTCAGAGGAGAGGCAAGCGCAATTCCAGACCCTTCCCAGGACAAGACCCTCCCGAGGACAAGAGCCTGAAGTTGTCCCAGAGGCTGGATGCTGGAGAAAGATTCTTGACCCAGAGGGTGGTTGGGCAGTGGAACAGGCTCCCTTGAGAAGTGGTCACAGCCCCAAGCCTGACAGAGTTCACAAAATGTTGGTATACTCTGGGGGCATGTGGTGTGACTCTTGGGGATGGTGCTGCGCAGAGCCAGGAGTTGGGACTTGATGATCCTTGTGCGCCCCTTCCAACTCAGCACATTCTGTGATTCTGTGATGTGTGCTCCCCCATGCAGGGTGCATTCTCAGCCTGTCACCCACTGCCTCACTCTAGCATGCCCCAATCCTTCATGTCCCACCATGCACATTGGGGCTATGCTGTACCTCTAAGTCCACCCAGAAAAAAGTCTAATTAAATCAATGCATTTGTGTTGTCCAGCGCATGACACCTTTAATGACTCCCATGTGCATCTGCCTCCCTTGTTCCTGGGGTGCCCAGGCATGGCGCAAGTGTGCTGTGCCCACCCCGCACGGTGCCCCCAGATACCACCCTCGGGAGCTGTTGAGCCTTGGCCTGCTTGCCTGTAGGTACAGCCGGAGCTAAATCTGGCTGGCCACAATCACTGTACTTCTCTACACTTATCTGGTGTTTGTATTTCAGGAGGGCATTTGCAGATGTACAACTTGACCTGCCAAAGGCCCAAATGTTCTCAGTTCTTAACCTCTGTCTACCTGTGGGGAATTCAGTTTGGCAAGCCTATTTACTTTTAAAAGGATTTTTATATAACTCTGACCTTTTCATTCTGTTAATATTACCTTTCTCAGTACACTTAGCGTACACACGCCAGGCCAATAACAGCACACAGAAAAACCTATTTTAGTTTAAAACCTTTCTCAAATATTAGGGCAGTTCTGTAGTCAATTATTTGTATTTGAATTTCAGATTATTACTCAAAGGTTATCTGCCCAGGCTCCCTGACAGATGACTAGGAACAGTGGGGAATGGATTTACAAGAGAAATAAGTACAGAACTTGTCAAGCATAGAAGGCACAAGCGTTCCTGACCTACATCCCCGGGCTCTGTGTACAAAGTAGATTCTGCAGCCAGAAGTGGATGCGGATGCAGGAGCACAAAAGAAGGAGCCACTTCTTGTCTCATCCCTGGGCACTTCTTCCCTTTGAAAAATACCCCTGGATTTCCTCCTCAACAGTGACTGTACAAAACCTGGTTTTGATGTTATTTCTTTCACAGCTGGGAAAAAAGACAGCTTTCCTCCATGGGGACCAAATGGCCCATTTGAGGGCATCGTGGTGAGGCACTGCATTGGGAATGACCCAGATTCACCTGGAAAACGAACTGGAGGCACTACAGCTCTCTTCTCTGAGCCCCAGGATTCTACTTTGATGGAAAAAATGTATTTGAAACAGTAATGTGACTATTAGCCAAATAAGCTGAGCATAGTACCCCTTCTCAGATATGTCCCCTTATATGATTTGGCAAAAGACTTTATGCAGTTCATTTCTTTTCTGTTCTCAAATTGTGCAATTTTGTATTCAATGGCTCTAATGTGATGGTGGGGATATGGATGCAGTGCATTATCAGCATTGCTCTCCCCAGGTCAGTCCAGCACTTGGCTAACAGTGCCATAGCTCTGCAGGCCAGACCAATATTGCAGGTCAAGCACAACAATATTTCCTGATTTAGTGATTATTTCTGATTTTTTTCCCCTGTTCCATGGGAGAAGGGGAAAGAAAATAGAACATTATTTGCTAAATTCAATTGAATGTTCAGATAGTTGGATCCCTCCCTCCCCTTACCCATTTTCCCGAGAAAAAGAAATTATTTTCACAAATAAACTACTCCCTGAAACAAATCCACTCAGCTGAAATCCAATTAGCTCTGCAGACACTGGGTCGCAAAGCAGACTCAAAATGTTGACTCATACACTTAGAAAGTGACACTGGGGTTGCAAACTGTGCCTGTGAACAGGTCCTTGCCAGCTCCCAAGGCACATGACAAGATTCAGGAGAGGAGTGACACAAGACAAAAGCCACACATGCTCCCAAGCAGTGGCCTCCAAAGTGGGGGTGTGCATCCATGGGCGTACAGGAAGCAAATAGTCCTTCTACTGTTACAAAACTGCAATGAAATACAAGTATTAAAAGTATCCATAAAAGGGGTAAGTTCTGTGTCCATGACCAATCCCCTGGAAAACAAAGAGCTGTCATTCAATATTATATATACAGGTAGCCCTAATGCCCGGCTGCTTGCAAAGGTCTGGCAAATCTGCCAGAATGTCAAGAACTACAATTTCTGTGTACTAAAAAGCTAGCATAATTTTCTAGCTGCAGAGTTCCAGAAGACCTACTGTACAAATATTGAAGTCAAACATCCACCGTAGGGGAAGATTTCAAAATACATGTAACCTTTAATAATCAAAATCATGCAGATGGTAAAATAACAAAGCCACCAACAGAGGTGTGGGTGATTCCCAGCATCTCTGGAAAAGGAAGAAAAGCAGCTTCCTAATATGTTTCTCTTGGCTCACCACAAACAGTGGGGGAGTCCAAGTGTTTTCTGAGCTACCAAACACCAAGCACAATCAAACCAACAGGCAAAGAAACTGCAATCTCAGAATTAAGTGTGGGTTCATGCCTTGGACAAAAGAAAGTCCTATCCATGTGAACAAAAAAATAAGCAGCTTCGATCCTCCCAGATCTCAACACAAAGCTGCCTTCTCGCTTTTCTAAATTCTCCATACCCTAACTCTGCTTCTTCCCTCTGCTTGTTACAGGATTAGACTTTATCACCTGGACTTCCACTTTTAAGCCCTTCCGTCAGGAACGACTGCAAGGAATTGTTCTAACACTGACCAGGCTTTGTCATTTATGTTCTCTCAGCTGCTGCCATCTCCCTGCTGAGTGGCTTGTCTTTTGGCTCAAAAATTGATATTCCTGCTTCACAATAGGCAAGAATAATTTTCTGCCTGTTTGGTGAATTAAAGCATTACCCAAAAATAACACTCAGAGATCATTCTTCTATCACAGCCATTTCCCTTTGTTCTGTGTGTTGCAGCATTGCAACTCTAGTCTAGGATGAAAATTCATCATTTATGTTCAGCCATTCCTTGTGTGACCAGGTAATAGAAAAGTGTCAAATATTTACTGTTAAATGCAAATATATAATTAAACACAAGATAAGGATTAAATCTATTCTACTTTAGTAGAAATTTGGGTGTGATACACAGTGTTTTGGAACAAAAGCTGGTTTCTTGTGGTTTTTTTCACATTGATGCAGATATGATACCCTGCATTAATATAATGAATTAACAGCTAAAGTGGAATGTACAGCTATAACCACAAGAAATAACATAGATTCCCTTCCAACAGCAAAGCAAATTTAACAAAGATGTTTTTGTCAGGTTGTTCCTAATTGCCTATGAGTTAGTGGTCTGAACCCTAGTGTAAATTACTGGTATGTTCAATGAGGTTTTTAGAGACTGAGATTTGTTAGTCTCCCTTATGGTGATTGTACAGCCTGATAATTTTGTCCCAGCCACCATTTTTAATCTCTGTTTTCTCTGGGTTTTTAAAATAAAAATAGAGGCAAGCAGATTTGTACACAAAGGCAAAACACTCTATTGAAAAAAAAAAACCTAAGTAGTAGGCTATGAAAAACCTACTCAGAGGAATTGCAGAAAACCTTTTGCTGGGCAAGAGTCAATCCAACATTTCAGTGGGCAGATCCCACTCGTACAGAGCACGTAACTCTGTTACACACCTTTTTAATTAAACTCTTAATTGCACAAAGAAAATTCAGAATCTTTTCACCCCCTTTGAGTTTGCTCTTGTATATTTTCTTTCTCTCTTAGTAATTACTTCTGAATACTGGATCTGCTGAAGGGGGATAGTAACAAATGCTTTTCTCTGAGTATTTAAAAGATAGCAGAGAACTAACCTGAAATCACGTAAACTTAGAGGAACTCCTGTGCAGTAAGTAAAAGAGTACTGGTGTCACTGGAAGAATAATCAGGTGAGAAGGTGATGGATCTTATCTAGATCATGCCTGGCTCGTGTCCTTGGAGCTTTCTTCCCAATTTGCCATTACTGTTCATTCCTGAGAGCATTACACCTTCCCCTGTGATCTAATGCCAGTTCTGCCTCTCTTAATCAGTCCTGGTCTGTCTTGTCCCACTGTTTACCAACATAAAATTCTTGATGAATTTCTGGCAAATTACAAAATACCGCTTCGGTCAGACAAACTGTTTGTTTCCATTTATCTTAGTAGCATTTCCGTGTGTTGTCTGTTCTCCCATTCTCAGTCTTCAGGGGCTAATTCTAAACTTGGTGAATGCGTGACTTGGTTTGGTCCATTTAATTCCCAGGAAATCAGGCTCTCTGGGCTGTGACCTGTGTCTGTGTGGCTGCTTGCTGCTTCAGGCTCATGCAACCATTCAGTGACGAACTGGAAATGGGTGTGAAGTCTCCCTGTGCTGCTGCGAGTCTGACCCACTGCCAGGCACGCTCTGAGCAGCCCCGGCCCATGCCTGCCGGCCGCCATGCCTGGAGAGGGCACCGAGGGGGGGCCACACACGGCTGCAGCTTTTCTGGGTCTCTGCGCTCTTCTCTGATCGAGGCCGTGTCGCGGCCCCTAAGCAAACACTGAGGTCACCGCTAGCTGCTGCCATGAGATGATTCCGCTCACAGCGGGTGAGGAGGACACTGCGGTGCCCCCTTTGATCCCCTCACACCCCTCCGCCTGCACGGCCCCTCACGCCCTTCCCGCGCTCAGCACAACGCCCCCTGCCGGCCACCCCCGGCCACCCGTCACGGCGCGCGCCCCCCNAGCTGCGCACACGCAGCGGCGGCCCCAGGATGCCCGCGGCAATCGCCTGACCCAAAACACGCCCTCCGGGAGACCAGTGCAGCCGTCCCGATGCTTCTCGGGCGGGCGCGGCTCTTCCCGCCGAGCCGGGGGGTCTGAGCGCCCACCGACGGTCCCTTCGTACAGCCAGCTGCTCAGGCACCTCCAGGGCTAAGAAGCAAGGGGGCCTCATCATCAGGACCTCTCGCTAAGGTGCATCTGGGAGTTGTAGTTCATTTGGACGCAGGAGATCTCTGTGCGTCAGCAGGACGGGAGAGGAAGGAGACTACAGATCCCAGAGAGAAGCGTGGGCCCCGCTGTCATCGCGGGCGCTGCGCTGGGGGCGCGGCTCTGGCTGGGCCGGGAGCGGCGGGATCCGCGGCGGGGCCGCGATGGATCTGTTCGGGGACCTGCGGCGCATGAACAAGCGGCAGGTACCGGGGCTGCGCCCGGAGCCCCCGCGGCTCTCACCCCTCACCGGGGAGCGGGTATTTTCAAACACCGGCGTGCAGGGTCCTTCCCACCACTGTACCCGTGTGCTGCCGAGAAAAGGAATAAAAAATGAAGGAGTGTGGCTAAAGCGCATCCGCTGCTGGAAGGGCTGGCGGAGCAGGAGAATTGGGGGCAGCAAGTCAAATCAGTGATTTTCTAGATAAGAGATTTCAGTATGACAGCAGCAGGAAATGATCCTTTGTCGTCTCTCGTATCGTACAGCTTCTCTTTTTGAACAAAAGTCACTCTCAGAAAGTCAGCCTTTGCTGATAGTCCGGTGTTCCATGTGTCCCTTGGGGATATGTCTGAGCTGGGGTGGGAGTTGGGGCCGTGTGACCGAGCCAGGTTTGACCAAGTCACTTCCCCAGCTTTACAAGCCTTTATCAGAGTATTTGCCTCTGTCACTGGCACACAGGAGTGGATTAACCCAGGACTAAGGCACACGGAAGATTCCAGCTTTATGCTGCAGTTTGGTGGATTCTGACATGGCAGTCTATGCCACCAAGGTTGTGTTGAAATACGATTTTAGCATAAAAGCCTAGAATTTGTGGTGCACTTGGGTTGAAGTTCTATGTTGTGCTTCTAAATACAATACAGTACCATTAAAAACCGATTTTCTTGTTTCACACAGCTGTATTACCAAGTCTTAAATTTTGCTATGATTGTGTCTTCTGCCCTAATGATCTGGAAAGGGCTGATCGTGGTCACTGGCAGTGAGAGCCCCATTGTCGTGGTACTCAGGTGAGTCAGTGGGAAGGCTTTCTGCTTCAAGTCCAGGTGTTGTTTTGCCTTTTGTCTCCTCCCCCTTCCCCTTGGATACATTTGGAATCTCACTTACTTAAATAAGGGCTCAAACACTTACTTTCTTCTAGCTGTTTTTGGGCTCTGGCAAAGGCCACACTGTCAGTAGCCATGGCCCAGTTTCCACTGAGGTTTGTAGGAGCAGTAAATGTGTGAGACCTTTTAAAATCCAAGTTCCTTCACTTAATGGGTGAACTCCTGCAGATTGCTTTCTGGGATTTGGGTTTTGTTAAAGATCTGTACAATGTTACCGAATGGGTGAAGCTACAGATCTCAGTTAAAATTGTGGGTTTATCTGTAAGAATTAAATGTTCTTTGATTTCACAGTGCTTCTTTCATTTATGTCAACGAACTCTCTCTTTCTTGTTGTTTGTAGTGGCAGCATGGAACCAGCTTTTCACAGGGGAGACCTGCTGTTCCTAACAAATTTCCATGATGACCCAATCAGAGCTGGTGAAATAGTTGTTTTTAAAGTTGAAGGCAGAGACATTCCAATAGTTCACAGAGTTATCAAAGTACATGAAAAGTAATGCAACTTGGCATTTTCCTTGTTTGTAAAGCTCCTTTCCTTCCCCATGGCTTTCAGTGACAGTTTAATTGTGGTTTACTGTGTGGGAAAGGCAAGTGAGGATAAGCAGTGAGAGAAAGCTCAGCTGTAGGATGTGATCCACTTCTGTCCCCACTTCTGTGCCACACTTCTCAGGGGTCTGAGACCTTTCCCTCAGCGAAGCTGCTCAGGGTTGGAGCAGGTAAAGCTGTGCCCGGGAGGGATCCTGGCAGTAGGAATGTGCATGGGAGCAGAGTCCGCTTCTATGCCGATGGTTGTACAGTTGGGGTTTTGGTTTTAAGAGCAAATTTTTGATGGAAGGTGGAGATTCAGAATCAGGATGCAGCCTGATGAGTATGTGAGCTTTGCTAACTGAAGTTTTCCAAATCTGACTCAGGATAAAAGAAGAGATTCTTCTTCTTATCGTGTCTCTTGGCCACACTGCCCACAACAAATCTTGCTGAAAAGCAGCAGGGAGAGGTCTTGGTTTGGCCTTGATTGCAGATGCCTACTCTGCTAAACAGTTCCTTCCAAACCGCAGTTCTGCTCCTAGCTCTGCACAGTGAGAAGCTAAGCTGGAGGTGGCAAGCATTGACATATTTGCTCCATGAACTGAAAGTATTTATTTCTGGAGTAATATCTGTTCTTCCATGCTTTTTTAAATTTTCCAAGAATCACCTATTTTATTTCTTTTTATTACCTAATTTGTCTTTATGAGAACTCCTCATTTCTTGATATCAGTACTTGAGCAAATTTCATTTGAAGACTGTAAACTTAAGAACTTGATTTGAATTTGTGTTCTGTTGAAGGTGCAGATAAACACACAGGGCTTTTGCTGAGGAAGTTTGGTGCCTGGAAGGACAATGTCCCTTTCATGTCCATTGTGTAATTGCTTACATCAAACAACCTAGGAGTGTTGTAAAAAATGTTTCTTGTTAATATCTGTTGATAGATAAAGTCAGTAATGTCTGTAATGTTAATGATTTAATGGTGCTTGTTCAATAAGCAGGGCTGAAAGCAAACATTGTTATCTAATCTTGTAGCACTTTTCATCCTCATTTGCTTTGTAGATGTTAATTGAGATTTTTAAATTAAGTGCTATTTAGTGTATCACCTCTGCCTTTTAGAGGAAATGGGAACATCAAATTTCTGACTAAAGGGGATAATAATGAAGTTGATGATAGAGGCTTGTACAAAGAAGGTCAGAACTGGTTAGAGAAGAAAGATGTTGTTGGAAGAGCAAGAGGGTAAGTAAAGCAAAATGTACTTTGTAATTAGATAGAAAAATTACCTCTTAAATCGGTTCTGCTGTTGATACAAACTAGATCTGATGTATTTTTTAAATTTCTTAAATAGAATTGTAATTAAAAAGAAAACCTGGAAAAGTTGCTTCTTATAGTCCTCCCACTGGTGTGGGAGTGTGGGGGAAAAAAAAGGACATTTAAGAAATAGTTCACCTGAAAATACAAAATTAACCGGCTTATCCTTGTAATTGCTGGAAATTCCTAGGAAATTGTTTTGGCATTCCACAGGAGTTTTATGCAAGGTTTGAGCTTTTGACTTTGTCCCCTTCTCCGGTTGAGCTGAAATCTCTTCAGATTTTCTCAGATAACTTTGATTAAGGAAAACTAATGAATTTTACTTCCTGTTCAGTTCTGCATTAGTCCCAGCTGTAAATGATGGGATTACACTGAAATATTCCAGACTGAGTAACATTAAAATACTTCATATAATGTTAGAGGGTTAATTTTACATTCACCTCTTTTATCAATTACAGGTTTTTGCCCTATGTAGGAATGGTAACTATAATAATGAATGACTACCCAAAATTTAAGGTATGTATACTGACATTTTGAATGCTTGAATTGCTAAAATAACAGGGACAGACAATAAGAACCTTGCCTCTAGGCATACATGTTAATAAATTTGTGTCTGTGGTTGATACCTAACGTAGAATGAGCTGAGTTTCCCTACTTACTGTTGGGCAGTAGAATTCATTGTTTGTAATGAGTTGCAAACATGTTGTTTATGAGAATTTTGTGATTCACATGTGTCCAGTTGTGATGCCTGGTTATGATTAATTTGATCACATTAAAATCTTCCTGCAGTTCTGTAGGACCAGAACTCTGTAATTGTGAAAGGTGTGATGTTTGAGAGGGCATCCTTTAAACAGTTTGCGCTTTCAGAGCTCTGTGGAGAGGAATTGTAACGAGTCTGTGTTCTCTGTTTCTTTGCAGTATGCTCTCCTGGCAGTGATGGGAGCATATGTACTGCTCAAACGGGAATCCTGAGCACAAGAACAAAGGGAAATGTACAGGGGGAAAAAAATAATATATTTCAGATGGTTTCATTTCTGTCTACGGTTACGAAACTGTGCAAGCTTTTGTCTTGTCTAAATAAACTACACCTGATGAGCGAAGCTGTTGGCTGCTGGCTAATTACGAAATAGTGTATTTGCTACCTTCTACAGACTGCTCTCAGCTAGCCTGGCACTGGTTTGGAGGACACTGTCGTGTGCTGGAGCAGCCAAGAGCTCTCCTGGCATGCCACGGTGGTTTTTCTTGAGTGGTGCTGCATCTGAACCCACTTTTGCCCTCCTGTTTGTTTTGAGGGTTATTTTTAATCTGTCAGTGCCCTCTTTTCTCCACCATACAAACTGTTTTGGTCAGTGGTTGTAAGGACACAGAATCTCTGAACAGGTAGTGAGTTGTAGGGGTTTAGTCAGACTTAGGCCTGAGGGAAGTTGGCTGGTTGTGGTTCACTCTGGCTTCGTACTGAGCAGTGGGGACACAGAGCTTTTTCCCTAAATTTGAAACTTGCTCTGTCATGGGGTGGGGAAAAAGGAGCCTGATTTTTAGGGGCCTGGTTTTTAGGGACTGTGTGTGTTGCTAGTATCCAGGCTGTTGACAATTCTGCCTTTTGTGTTCTAGCTCTTAAATAAACCCAACAAAAAGGTTTTCTGGGGCTTTAATAACACTTGTAAGTTACTGAATGAATAGCACAGTAGTACACTTCAGGGATATTGCCAAGAAGGGGAAACCAGAACTCTTACGCCAGTTTGGAGAATGTATTATTCTCTCCTATCATATAGCACCTGAGTAGTGTTAAACACAAAATTGATTTTTTCATTTGAAAACCTTACCTGATAACTGTGTTTTATGAATTTTGGTATTTTCTCTTCAAATGTCGGTGTTGTACCTTCAACAAAGCAGAACTTGTTTTCCTTGCTGGCTTTGTTTTTGTAGCTTTGATAAGGAGCAGCATGATGCTTTTTTCCTCTGGAGTTCCGTTTCTTCTGTAATCCCTTACCTCTGCAAAAGTACTCTATTATACAATAATGACACCTTTTCTGTTGTAACAGCTCATGCTCAGCAGACAACTGCTGAATTTCTCCAAGTAATATTACTTCTTTTGTGTCCTGCTAAGCGGTTTTCATGTCCAACTGTATTATAAAAATCACTTATTTTGTGTCAAATTGTATAGAAATAAAACTGAGTATAATAAATGGCGTGGCAGAATAATGTTGGGATCCTTAATGCAGTCTTCCTGGAAGTGTATCTTCCCAGTTAAGAAAAAACAATGTCTTGTTTGGAGACAGTGTATGTGCGGTAAGATTTTTTTCTCTGGGTATTGCTGAAGTCCAGATTTACGCTGTCCACCTACCCCAAGGTGAGCACAGTCAGCTCTGACTTGGAGAGTGCAGTTGGACATTTTGCCGCTGGCAGATGTGACACTGGGATCCCGTCACAGGAGTGGCTCAGAGCTGTGCCAGGGGGGATCATAGTGGATGTTAGGAAGCATTTCCATACTGAGAGGGTGCTCAGACCTGGAACAGCCTCCATGGGGAGAAGGTGGATGCCCCAGGCTCAGCATTCCAGGAGCACTTGGACAATGCCCTTGAGCTTCTGGGCAGCCTGGAAGGGCTCAGGCTGTTGGGCTGGATGGTCTCTGTAGGCTGTTCTGGTCCACAGGCATGTCCATCAATGCTTCCCATTTGAATTCTCCAATTATTGAACTCCTCCACCACAAAAATCATAAACCCTAACTTGTGATGGCTGCCGCAGCAGCCTGGCACACCTTAAATGTGCAGTGAGCAATCACTGTGGTTAAGCTTCAACTGTCCAGGGCTTCCCAAAATGCAGCACAAACAGTATCAACTACCTTACACTGGACCTTATTAAAAAATGTTATTATTTCATATTATTCAGCCTCTGTAAAGTTGTGGAGCTCTTTTCTGAGAAATGTCTTCAGTTCTTCAGGGAACTGTTGCTGCACTGAGTCGATGTTGAGGTTATTTGCAGAACACCTGCCCTGAGTGCAGGCTGGAAATTCTGGAGATTAGTCTGTTCAGCGCCTTCAACATTTACAGAGTATTCCTCAGTGATCATGCCTGTTATTACATTGGAGATAGTCTTCCACCAGTGTTTGTTCTGTACATACGTCTTGGCTGTGTCTAACACCAGGATCCCTACAAAGAAAATGATGAAAGGCACACTAATCTTATATTATCCCTTTTTATAGCCATCAAATCTGCGTTGCTGATAGAACAATGATGCTTGTCTAAAATGTAAAGGAAGCAGATTAAAGAGTGTTATCATAGTAATAGCATTTTAAAACCATTAATGTTTTCCTGCCATGGAGCACAGCAACATTTTGATTTGCCATGAGATATATAAAAAGGGCAAAGGTATTTTGAAACACAGAGAGCTGTTTCTTCATGCTAGAACACAAATTGATGTTATCAGGCTTCTTCTTTAAGAGAAAGATTGTCTTGAGTGAGTTGAGTCGCTCACAGTTTGTAACATCGTTTGGTAGTATCTGGATCCTTTTCTGTTGTGGGGGGGTCCAGAATAATATTTCCCTATGTTATCAAGTTATTCTTTTTTCTTAAAAGGGTAATAAAAATAAGAATTAGAATAAATCCTTACGAACAAGTAAATAAATAATAAAGACATTGTACATATACAACAGATGAGAAAGGTTTATTTGTTTGCATGGTGTTTTCAGTAAAAGAGATTTGGGACTACTGGGGAACAAGGAACTGAGTAAGAATTCATGTTTGGTTGGTTTTGGTTTTGTTTTCTGAAAATTGACAGTTTCCTGAATTTTTCAATTTCCTGCCTTGATTGCTCCAAACAGAAGTTTCGCTGGATGGCAATATTTTATTTGATCAGCTGTCACTCAGCACAGAGCACATGTCTGTAGCTGTACTGCAGGCTGCACAGTGAAACTTGAGGCATGAGAATACTATTGTGAATTAAGCAGGAATGCATAATTAATAACCAAAAGAAAAGAATGAATCACATTAATCAGTAAAAGAAGACAAAATAAACTGTGAGTAAACAAGGGAACCATTTAGCTCAATACAGGAGGATACACAATTGACTTCAAAAGGGATTGTACAAGCGTTTGCCCGGAAATTATGTTAATTCACATCCGTGGGAGCTTCCAGTAGGGATAGTTCAGTTCCAGTCATGTGGGGCTAGCTGGAGGAGCTGGCAGGTTCCTTACAGTCAGCTCTGCTCCCTGTGTATCCCACCTCCTGCCATAGTTCTCTAGACAGCAGAATCTTCACATAAACGGCACCCATTACACGTGGCCTCATCCTGTCCCTGTTGTTCTCCTGGGTGACAAACGGCACATCAGGACCTCATATCCCATCGCTGCTCACCCACCTTCACTCCAGGGAAACCACTAAGTGTTCCACTTCATGGCCTTTCCAGGGATATACTGTCTGCATCTTTTCCCTGCACTGCCTCTTCAGGCTGGAATTCTTTTCATCCATTTACTAAAAAGTTGGCCAGTTCCAGGTGCCTCGGGGTGCTGTAAAGTTTCCCTGTCCAAGGAAAGCAGAAAGTCCTGTAAATGCGCGTCCACTTTACTGTCGCCTATGACAGGAAACGTAGGTGATACTGGAAATTAAAATAAGGTCTTTGCACAAGATTTTTTGTTCCAGTAAGGGACAACGGGACCCTTTGCCCTTTGACCAAGTGCAGCCGAACCGAAGGCCGCACGGTGCTGTCCCGCAGGGCGGGGGTGACCTCGCTCCCTGCGGCTCCCGGGTCCCCTCAGCGGCCCCGCCGCTGCTGTTGCCGCCCTCTGAGGAGCTCTCGGTGCCCCGGGCGCTGCCGGCACCACTGCCCCGAGGTGCCCCGGGTCGCCCTCAGCACCGACCCCCGGCGAACGGACCGGGGGAACAAGAACTTGCGGGACGCGGCCGTGTTGCGGAGGTAACCGACAGAGAGAACGCTCTCCCCGCCCAGGGCAGCGCCCGGGGCCGGCACCGCCTCAGCTCCCCCCGCGGGCGCCCGGGGGGGCGGAGAGCGGGCCTGTGAGGAGGCGTCAGGCGCGGGGGCTCCGCTCGCGCCGGGTCCGGCTCCGGATAAATGGGGGGCGGCGGCGGCGGCGGCAGCGCTTCGGAGCCGGAGCCGAGCGGAGCGCGGCTCGGGGCAGCACCGGCGGCACCGGCGGCAGG